>JANAVB010036018.1:131220-622842 GCA_029216955.1 Iris pallida
AATATTGTACCACGCAGAGGAGACATTGCAAGAGCGGTGCCACTTCTTAGATTCTTCAAAGATAGGTTGGAGCAAGAAGACCTGAAGAAGTTGTCTGTCCTTGTGGCCTATGCAAATATCAGGTATAGTAATTATACACACACACATATATATATAGCTACTCTTAACTAAACTAACATAAGTATTTGTTTGATTTCTTTTTCTTTTTTTGTAGGGAACACCCAGATTATCATGATATAGACCCTGATTTGATTTCAATGAGACAAGCTTTTGTTGGTCAGCTGGAGGCGGAGATAATCCACCATCCCCTGATCAAAGATAGGCTAATCCTCCCATGGATCAATAGTAAAGACTTGAGAACGATCTACAATGAACATGAAGTAAGTATCGTATCTACCCATCTACGTACACATGTGCAGCTAGCAATATTATACATGCATGCATGTTATATTTATTCGGTGCTGCTTTAAATATATGACAGGTGAGGGAAGCTCGTCGAGCAAGTATCTGAGGTCAGCTCTAGCTAAGCTAGGAGTGCAGGAGGACAAGCAACCTCTGAGCGCAAAAAGTTGGAACTTAGAGATGATTTAGTAGTCTCTATACGATCACATGCTTAACTGTAAATACATTTTGTATCTTTTTGAGGCATGTAATAAAGATGACCACGGTATTAACAATTTCGTGCTGTGGCTGTTATTTTGAGGCATCCCAAAGAGCAACCATGTTCTTGCTTGCAGCAAAGATTGAATATGAATGCCATTGGCCTACTGCAAAAATATAGGGAATATAGGCTTGATTGGTTTCATTATATGTCACAACTTATAAGTCTGCTTTCAGTTTTTAATTAATTAGAGTATAATTGATTTCTTAGCTAGATTCCTATTATTCCCCTATTTATTTTTTAGAGAAGGATATGGTTATTATATTTCTGCCAACGTGTTGTTAATTTCTCAAATGATGAGAATTGTGATTTCTATATCCAACTCTATGCCATATCAACTTGTTTTGCTGGAATCAGATGATGCAATTTACTATCTTGTTAGATTTGATCCTTTTTTAGTGGTAGCAAGTATTTTTTTTAGTAGTATACTCAAATACTCCTACCTAAAAAAAGAAAAAAATTTACTGCAACATCTCAGTGTTAGATTTCTCTGTATTAATCGTTCTCATCTCTATAGCCTACAAAGATACTTTTTCCTAATGGTATAGAGTATTATTCAGTAATATACCTCAAGTACTCCAACCAATTTTTTTATAGCTTCAACATTCTATCATTTGAAATTTGAAAGCCAAGAATTAGTGTAGCTAATCTTTCTTTGGGGTGTTCCGTGTCAGTGCCATGCTAGACGCATAATGGACACGACACATACACTTCGTCATAATCTGTCGTGTGTGTTCGTGTATGTGAAACATAGCTGACACCTGAAACAATTGGAATGAAGGATATTTGTTGTGTATTGTTCCTGTGATTTTCTTAATTAAGAGGTTACAAACAGGAAGAGGTTTTTTGGGACTCTCCGGCTGACCCAGAGTTGCATTTTTTTTACTGACATGGCACTGTATCATATATTAATTATAGGTTGCTATCTTTAACACATAGGTTGATAAATGCTCTGTCACACCATGTTGGACACAAGACAAACAATCTGGAAAATGACCGTGTTCAAGTCCTGCCTATATATTTTCATTTGACTCCATTGTGTGATTTGAGTAGGCTATAACAACATATTTTCAAGGAAAAAATTGGAATTTCACCATTTTAAGGGCAGGTAATTTCACCATTTTCAGGGCAGGAATTTCACCATTGTGTGATTTGAGTAGGCTATAACAAAGATTGATCAACTGCACAAATAATGTGGAACTACATCCTTCAACAGTTGACAACTAATTTCAATTGTTGCCAACATACAGGGGAGATGAGCTTAACTAAATATGAATGTGACATAAGGTTTTATGTAGCTGTCCAAGAATCGGACTATTGTTATTATATCAATTATTTACTTGCATTAGTTTCCATTTTAGTGTGTTGCTCTTCAAATTTTGTATTTTCATTTTTAGCTGTCCAAGAATCGAGGATTATTCCTAAGGAGACTGTGTGAAGAGTTCACAAGCATCTCATAATTTCCTCTGCTCTCCTAGCACCAAGGTTCGCGGTATCGCTATCGGAATCGGACACTTCCTATGAGTATGGGATGCTGGTATCTGCAGTATTTACGGTTTCGGATCAGAGTATCCGATTTTTTGGTATCGGAAAGCAAATAATTATTAAATTTGGTTTTTTTTTTATACATTAAGGTATAATTTTAAGTATTCGTGTTGTTTCTTAGTAATTTTGGATTAAATGAAATAGTAATCACCCTTGCAGATTGTGATAGATAAGCTTTCTTCTTTACACGCTTTTACAACCTTATTATGCTTTTAAAACCTTGTTGATTGGTCTATTTCGTCCAATTTTTATTTGTCGAATTGATTGAAAAGAGACCCCCAATATCAGTATCGATATGTTTCGGTAATGGTCGGTATCAGATAGGAACATGCCAAAGAGTATCGATATCGGCCGTATCGGATTCAGATCGGCATTGGCCGGTACTGGAAACTATGGTTAACAAGTCTGGATACCCATGGAATCCACTTCCAGTAGAAGTAGATCCATAGTTATGATACCTAGAATAGATGACTCAATAAGGGGTTGGATCACACATTTTGGAGTCCAATTGAATTTTTTGGCTGAGCAATATATGATGTAGTGCCCTCTCTAGTTAGCCTAACAATGTTTCTGCAACTGCTGGGATAATATATGGAGAAGGTATTATTTTAGTTTGATAGTATTCGAACAAAAAGAAGAAGAAAACATACCTTTACCGCCAGATATCCCAGTGACTTTCTGCAACACAGTCTTCAAATGGAAAAGCAGAATCCAGTCATCGAACTTCGAAGCCACCTTCCTCTTCCTTGAATCATATGACGTGGATAATAAAAAGAAACATAACTATGTCATCGAAACTTGACTTTCTGTCACCTTGTACTTAAAATGATTCAGAATATAGTAACTAACATGTCGGTTTGGCCCAGAAAATAAAACCAGTTTTCAATCCGTACGCAGTGCTTGATCCGGTAAACTGTTTGCAATTCTTAATAACTTTGATTTGCCTTTCTCCTTGTGTCGTACCCTTAGACAGTCATACATCAGCTCAGAATGTTTATGGGATTCGATCTTTAACATAAAACTGATGAAGTTTCTTGTCAATCTCAATCCAGCTACACCCAGAGTTCTTCTTCAATCCCCTCTGATTTATCACTCGTCTCATCTTGCGCACTTCATCCCACTTGACTGCAGAAGCATTTTTTTTTATAGAACTATATATATAAGTAGAATGATCATTTGGATCCATGTCGAGAATAGAGAACCTACCAAGCCAGCATCTACTTGAATACTAGGCATGTTTTTAAGATGTATAGGTACGAGTAATGTTCTACACCTGTTCTAATTCCATACTCATCCGTTAGAGATCACGGCAAGGAACACCACACGATCTAGGCCTTACCTTTAGATTGTCCATTTTATTCAACAGAGCCAAACCTTCCGCAGTTTGTCCATGGGATCCATAGGCCACGATCATGGAAGTCCACGGCACGGTATCACTAACCTGTAGCCCATCAATCTTGCCTTTTTTTACCGCACCACACTTTGTGTGCATATCAAGATCAGAGCGCACATCACAATCTCATCAGTGTCCAAACAATTCTCACCGATGTGCGCATAGCAAGGAACACAACACGATCAAGTTGGGTGCAAGCAGATAACGCACTTGCAAAAGTGAAGGCATCCGGTTTCACAGCACAATGTCACGGACTTAGTGTTTTTGCTAGCACTTCGTCCCGTGTGGCGCACTGTCTTTCTCCTCAAAGACTCGTGCAAGCCTTCCAACCCGACTTAGCTAGATCGCTAAGGAAATTAGAATAGTGGAGCAAAGATGGACTCGTAAGGATCTCTTTATTAACTTGGAGAATGCTTACAAATTTTAGGTGGTGAGGAACAAATGAGAGCCTCCCCCTTTTATAAGTGCTCATAAGCAATACAAGGAAAGTCCTGGAAGGAATATTCCAAGGATTATTACATTCTACCATAATTGGAATGGCATATTCCAGGTTTATTCCTTAGCAACATAAAAGAAAACTTCAAGGGCCTTCCAGAAGCTTCTTGGGCCTCCTAGAACGATCTTGGGCCTTCCGGAGAGATCCACAATCTTCTAGAGCCTTCCGCCATCTTCTAGAATGTTCTGGAAGCTTCCCGCATAACCTTGGTCCGCGAAAAGGTTATGCAACTGGACCTCGGCGGGGTGTAACATTTGGGACGTTACATTCTCCCCCACCTAAGGCGTTGACGCCCTCGTCAACCATGCTCGCTGAGAAACGCCTGGATCTCGGCTTCGAACTGATGCAGCGTATCAGCACGTTCCCAGCTAGACTCGCCGTAAGGCAAGCCCTTCCACTGGATGAGGTACTCCACATACGGGGACACGCCTCGTCGCCGAATGGTCCTGCTGTCCAGCACGGCTTCCACCTCCTTGTCGAAGGAAGTCGTCATGGTCGCCGTCGGTCGCTTCGAACTCCGCGCTGGGGATCCTCTAAGTCTTCATGGTACGGCTTCAAGCAACTGGCATGGAAGACTGGATGAATCTTCAGCTTGGCAGGGAGTTCAAGCTTGTAGGCCACCTTGCCTACCTTCTTGAGCACAGGGAAGGGGCCTTCATACTTCCGGATTAGTCCTTTGTGCACCTTGCGGAACACCTTGAACTGTTGCGGTTGTAGTTTCACCAGCACAATGTCCCCCTCCTTGTACTCAACCGGCCTTCGCTTCGCGTCGGCCCACTTCTTCATCTTCCTCGCGGCCTTCTCCAGAAATGCCTTGGCAATGTCCGCCTTTGCCTTGAAATCTGAAGTGAACTGGTTGGCCGCGGGACTTCTACTCGAGGACCCCGCACTCAGCGTGTGCGGGGCAAGCGGTTGGCGACCCATCACCAACTCGAATGGACTGCTGTGCGACGACTCGTTCCGTTGAAGATTGTAACAGAACTGAGCGACGTCGAGGTAATGCACCCAATCCCTCTGGTTGGCACTCACAAAGTGCCGCAAGTACTCCTCGAGTAGCGAGTTGACCCGCTCGGTCTGCCCGTCCGTCTGCGGGTGGAAGCTGGTCGAGAAGTGTAAGTCCGTCCCGAGAATTTTGAACACTTCCGTCCAGAACTTCCCCGTGAAGCGGGGGTCTCGGTCGCTGACAATGTTGACCGGGATGCCCCAGAACTTCACCACGTGGCTGATGAACAGTCGCGCGGCCTCCTCTGCTGTGCAGTCCGTCGAAGCAGCAATGAAGGTCGCGTACTTTGAGAACCGGTCCACCACCACGAGAATGGATCCAAGCGCCCCCACTTTCGGCAGGGCGGAGATGAAGTCCATCGAAATGCTCTCCCACGGCCGACTCGGCACGGGAAGAGGCTCCAGCAGGCCCCCGGGCTTCTGATGGTCCATCTTGTCCTGTTGGCACACAAGACAAGTGCGAACATAGTCCTCCACATCTTCGCGCATGCGAGGCCAGTAGTATGCGGCCTCCAGCAGCGCCAAGGTTCGCTTCTGTCCCGGATGTCCAGCCCACTTTGTGTCATGACACTCCTTGAGCAGCTGTCTCTGCAAGCCACTCCACCTAGGCATGACCACCCTGTCGCCCCTGGTGTAGAGAAGTCCGTCTTTCAGCCAGAACCTTCTCGTTTTGTCCTCCTTGACAAGCTTCACTATGGCCAGTGTTAGTGGTCCTCCATGATTCCCACTCGAACACGATCCAGAATGTCCCCCTTGAGCAAGCACACAGATGCGAGCTCGGCCTTCCTGCTAAGCGCATCGGCCACCTGATTTTCTTTGCCGGGTTTGTACTGCAACACCATGTCGAACTCGGCTAGAAAATCTTGCCATCTCGCCTGCTTCGGAGATAGCTTCTTCTGGGACTGGAAGTAGCTCGTGGCAACATTGTCCGTCATGACCACGAACTTGGTGCCGAGGAGGTAGTGCCGCCATGTCCTCAAGCTATGCACGACCGCGGTCATCTCCTTCTCCTGCACCGTGTAGCGTCGCTCGTGTTATTCAGCTTGCGGCTCTCGAACGCGATGGGGTGTCCTTCCTGCACCAACACCCCACCGATGGCGAAGTCGGACGCGTCCGTGTGCACTTCGAATGCCTTGGAGTAGTCCGGTAGAGACAAGACCGGCTCCTCCGTCACAGCCCGCTTCAGTGCCTCGAATGCCTCCTCGTATCGGGCGTCCAGCTCCACGCCCGATCCTTCCGCAGCAGATCGGTCAGAGGCGCTGCGATGGCGGAATATCCTCGGATAAACCGCCGGTAGTAGTTCGCCAAGCCAAGGAACGATCGCAGCTCCGTCGGCTTGGTGGGAGCCTCCCACTCCCGTATGGACTGGACCTTTGCGCCGTCCATCCATATCTTGCCACGCCCAATCCAGTGCCCCAAGAACGACACCTCTTCTTGTGCGAATGAGCACTTCTCCCGCTTGACGAAGAGTTCGTTCTCCCTTAGCACCTGGAAGACAGTCTTCAAATGCTCGATGTGCTCCTCCATCGTGTTTGAGTACACGACGATGTCGTCGAGGTAGACCACGACGAACCGATCCAGGTAGGGATGAAAGAGCTTGTTCAAAGTACAAAAAGTCGCAGGAGCATTTGTTAGACCAAAAGGCATAACCATAAACTCATATGCGCCATACCTCGTCACGCATGCCGTCTTAGCCTCGTCACCCTCCGCAATCCGGACTTGATAGTATCCCGAGCGCAGATAAGGTTTGGAGAAGTATCTCGCGCCTCCCAATTGGTCGAACAAGTCCGCTACCAACAGGATGGGATATTTGTTCTTGACGGTTACCTTGTTTAGTGCACGATAGTCGATGCACAAACGAAGGCTTTCGTCCTTCTTCTTCTGGAACAGCACCGGTGCACCATACGGGGCCTTTGACGGTCTGATGAATCCCGCGTCCAGCAGCTCCTTGAGTTGCTTCTTCAACTCGTCTAGCTCGGGCGGGGCCATGCGATATGGAGCCATGGCGGGCGGCTTCGTGCCCGGCTCCAACTCGATGGCATGGTCTACCTCCCTCCGCGGAGGTAGCCTCTTCGGCAACTCCTTCGGCATGACGTCCCCGAACTCCACAAGAACGTCATCGATCTCAGGCGGAAGATCCCCCTGCACGGGCGCCTCCTCCGTCTTGAGCACAGCAAGATAAGTCATCTCTCCGTGTCGCATCCCCTTCTTGAGTTGTAATGCGGAGAGAGCCTTCCCTTTCGTAAGCTCGCCTCGTGCAGTTGTCACCATGCACGGAGAGCTCTCCTCCATGATCCCGACGACTCCCAGATGCGGCATTGGGACCGCCTTTGACGAAGTGAGGAAGTCCATCCCAAGGATCATGTTGAAGTCGTCCAGTGGTGCTGCCGTAAGACTGGTGACACCTATCCAGTCTCCCACTTGGATCTTCACCCCTTTGGCCACCCCCTGCAGGGGCGCGCCTCAGAGTTGACTGCCTTTATCGTGCTTGAGTCTTTTTCCAGCGCCAAACCCAAGCGTCGGACCTCCGCGTCCGATATAAAGTTGTGGGTAGCCCCCGTGTCGACCATCGCCCTGGTGTTGTGGCCGTTGATCTTCACGTCCACGTACATCAACTCTCGATTCGGGGTCTTGGACACTACCGCCTTGCTCTTCAAAGCATTCAACAGGCACAGGGCACCCATGTGAGCCCCCTTTTAGGCTCCATGTCCTCGGCCTCCTCGTCTTGGACCGCGTTCACCCTCTTGCCCTTGTTCGGACAGTCTCGTGCGAGGTGATTTCTACCGCACACATAGCACTCGATCTTTCGCTCCGTCGAAGACTTTGCTTGCGGCTAGTCCTTCGGCGGCGGGCCTCCCTTTCCGTTGTTCTTCTTCGCTCCCCCACCATTGAACTTGGTGGTGGTCTTTTCCTTGGGCTTTGGGGCATCACTCCGTCGATACTCCATCAGCTTCTCGGCTGCCGCAACAGCCGTGTTCAGATCTGACACATCTTGCCTCTGCAATTCTTGTGCCGCCCATGGTTGTAGACCCTCCAGGAACGCGAACAGGCGATCCTCTTCGCCCATACTGGAAATGGTGAGCATCAGGCGGGTGAACTCCGCCACATATTCCTTGATCGTCCCGGTGTGCTTGAGTTGACGCAAACTCCGTCTTGCAACATACTCCACGTTCTTCGGGTAGAATTGAGACTTGATCTCCTTCTTGAGATCCTCCCAAGTCTCGATCTTGCAGAGTCCCTTTTCTACATCGATGCACCTGCGTCGCCACCACAGCGTAGCATCATCAGAAAAATATAGGGACGCTGTGTTTACCTTATCGGTCTCATCCTCGATGCGGACCGCCTTCAGGTAGCGCTCGACATTCCAGATGAAGTTATCCACCTCCTTCGCGTCCCGTACACCAGTGAAAGATTTGGGTTCTGGATACTTCACCCTCTGCGTCGACTCCCTCCTCGGAGTCGGACCACCAGCAATGGCCCTCTCGAGGACCTCCGCCTTGGTTTGTAGCTCTTTGCGTAGTTCAGCAATCTCCGCCTTCGTGGCCTTTCGTTCCTCTTCGAACTAGGCCTGCATCTCGCAGAGATGCTCTCGGAACTCCGCCATAGCCGTGGCGACATCCGCCTCTAAACCTTGGGCGAATTCCTCATGAGTCATTTGGTTCTGCTCCACTTGATACTCGACGCCCGTCACGTCCCTTCTCCAGCATCTCGACCCGGTCAGCCAACTCGCCAAGAGCCCGTTCCACCAACGGTTCCTTGCTCTTGCCCTTCCTCGAGGTCTTCGCCTTCTCCTTAGGCGATGAGGGTTGTGCCGGTTCCTCGTTGATGATGGCTTCGGTCGAAGACATGACGGCGATCGAACCTTTGCTCTGATACCACTTGTCACGGACTTGGTATTTTTGCTAGCACTTCGTCCCGTACGGCGCACTGTCTTTCTTCTCAAAGACTCGTGCAAGCCTTCCCAACCCGACTTAGCTAGATGGCTAAGGAAATTAGAATAGTGGAGCAAAGATGGACTCGTAAGGATCTTTATTAACTTGGAGAATGCTTACAAATTTTAGGTGGTGAGGAACAAATGAGAGCCTCCCCCTTTTATAAGTGCTCATAGAGCAATACAAGGAAAGTCCTGGAAGGAATATTCCAAGGATTATTACATTCTACCATAACTGGAATGGCATATTCCAGGTTTATTCCTTAGCAACATAAAAGAAAACTTCAAGGGCCTTCCAAAACTTCTTGGGCCTCCTAGAACGATCTTGGGCCTTCCGGAGAGATCCACAATCTTCTAGAGCCTTCCGCCATCTTCTAAAATGTTCTGGAAGCTTCCCGCATAACCTTGGTCCGCGAAAAGGTTATGCAACTGGGCCTCGGGCGGGGTGTAAATTTGGGACGTTACAACAAGCTCTCATCTCATGGAAGGTCTCGAGAGCTTCGAAGCAAAATATCCCAGCCAAACGTCTGAGAGCAAACCATTAACAATTTACTCACAGTGGACGAAATAGGCCGAACGCCTTCCTCACTCATCCTCAAGAAGAGGTCGAAACAAGAAAACCGATCCCCGGCCAAAGAATACCCACCGATCATCGAATTCCATGACACAACGCTCCACGAAAACCTCCTTCGCACTCTGCAAGCACCCACATTTCCCGTACATTTCCGTGATGAACCCATCCAACTCGACCCTGCTCCATGCTAGCTCCTCGTGAATCCTCCTCCACCACTCCAAATCCTCAACCCGAAGACACGCAGACAACGCAACCGTAAACGTAACCGAGGCCGGCCAAACCCGTCACCGACCATCTATCGAACAAGTCCAGAACTTTAACAGCCTGCCCGCCATGGTAATAACAAGAGATCACCGTGTTCCAGCTCACGACATCTCTCTCGGCATTTCATCGAACAGCTTGACCGCGTAGTCACAAAGCACGCATTTTGCCAACCAGGGAGCTGGTTGTGAGAGCGGAGGAGAGAGGAGATGTTGTGACTGACCATTACAAGTCTCTTCCCGCCAATTTGGGCGGTCTACTCCAATTGTTAGGACTAAAAACTTGGACAGAAAGGAAAAAGAAGTGAAGAGTGCTTGGACTGAGCAATACTAACGAACTATGAAAGGTGATGTTGCTAGGAGAGAGCACTCTGTAAGGGCTTGTTTGGTAATCGGATTTCACTATTTGGATTTGGATTTGGAAATCCTCCAAATTCAAATCATGGATTTCAAGGTTCAAATCCAACTCCAACCAAACATAGGATTTGAATTTATGATTAATAATTAAATTATAGTCATGATCAATAATTAATAATTATTGATCATGACTATAATAATGATCAATTAATTATGATTAATTATAGTTATTATTATTTATAAATTAATAATTAACGATTAGTAATTAATAATTGACGATTCGTTATTATTAATTATAAAATCCAACTTCAATCCAACTTCAAATCCAACTCCAAATCCAACTCCAACAAAATCATGATCAATTAATTATGATTAATTATAGTTGTTATTATTTATAAAATTAATAATTAACGATTAGTAATTAATAATTGACGATTAGTTATTATTAATTATAAAATTAATAATTAATGATTAGTTAATTTTTAAATAAATAACGATGATAATTAAAGATTAATAATTAATAATTAAACGATTAATTAATAATTAACAATTGATAATTTTTTATTAACGATTGATAATTATAGATTATAATTATTGATTAATAATTAACGATTAATTAACTATAAATTAAATATTTAAAAATAGTAATTATAAATTAATATTATTATGATTAGTAATTATTAATTAAATTATTATAAAATATGATTCTAATTGTGATTAAAATATATTAATTAAGAGATATAAATAGTTATTAACAAATTATTAATTATATTATAATAATACTAATAAATTATGGGTAAAGTGCAAAAAAACTCCTCGTTAAATATGTTACTTTTGCACTAAAAGACCCCATGCTCTTAAAATTCCCAAAAGTTTGAAATATGCTCATTTTGCCCCCAAGTGACAATTTTACCCTCCCTCCCCCCCTCCTTCTTCGGCTGTGTTCGCCGGCGGCGACGGAGGCGGAGGGGGGGGGGGGTGGGGGGGGGGGGGGGGGGGAGGGGGGGGGGGGGGGGGGTCGCTCGCCGGCGAGGGAGTCGGGGGTGGGGGACGAGGGAGCGGGGGGGGGGGGGCGGCGAAGGAGGAGGAGGGGGTTGGGCGGCGGGGGATCGCCGCGGCGGGGGGGGGGGGGGTAGGGGGTCAGGGGGGGGGGGGGATCGCCGGCGATGGGAGGGGGTGGGGGGGCTGGGGGATCGCCGGCGGCGGGGGGGCGAGGGGGGGGGGGGGGGGGGGGGGGCGGGGGGGGGGGGGGGGCGGGGGGATCGCCGGCGATGGGAGGGCGGGTCGGGGGGGCTGGGGGATCGCCGGCGGCGGGGGGGGGGGGGTCGGGGGGGGGGGGGGGGGGGGGGGGGGGGGGGGGGGCGGGGGGATCGCCGGCGATGGGGGGGGTGGGGGGGTTGGGGGGTAAACTGACAAAAAATTTGGCTGGAGGGGCCTAATCGAGTGGATATATAATTTAAGGAGGGGTAAACTGACAAAAAATTCTAAAAGGTCTTTTAGTGCAAAAGTAACATATTAACGAGGGTTTTTTGCACTTTACCCAATAAATTATTAATATGATTATAACAAAATTAACTAATTAACTAATTTTTTAATTAATAATACTAAACATAGGATATGATTATTAATTAATATATAGTAATAAATTATTAATTAATATTATAATGATAATATTAATTATTAACTAATTAACAAATTATTAATTAATATTATAATAATACTAATAAATTATTAATTATGATTATAACGAAATTAACTAATTAACTAATTTTTTAATTAATAATACTATTTTATTAATTAATAATACTAATAAAATAGTTATTTTATTATTATTTAACTAATTTCTAACGAAATTATTAAAGAATAATATTTTTAACGAAATTATTAAAGATTAACTAATTTTTAATTTACTAATTTTTAATAATTATTTATCCTCCAAAATTCAACCAAATCTAAGTTTTGATTTTGTCATACTTTCATATCCAAATCCATCTCCAACCAAACCTAGGATTCCATGGATTTGTCTCCAAATCCATAAAAATCCAAATTCTACCTCCAAATACGGTTTACCATACACACCTAAGGGTTTGGATTTATTCATGTATTTTGTATCTTCGGCTTGAGAGTTTGTAATGGGTCGGCTCTTATTGCATAGGAGCCGACATGTACATGGTATTGCAGTATAAAATCTTTACTTAATTGCAATTTGATACCCTAACTATTTTACTTTTTCAACTTGTTGTTTTGTAAGTCGGAAGGGGGGATAAGTAGATATGTGAACAATTTCAAATTGTTATTGTGGATAGCTAGTCATACGACTCATGTATGATTTAGTCGTAACTTAAATTGTGGATAGCCATCGATAAGATGTGCCGTATTATCCTCATTGCTCACATATCGAAAGTAGCATTTCATTCACATGTACATTAGTCTTTCTTGTACATGCTCATTGTTCAGTAGTCTTGTTTAACCTGGTCATTGTCTAGTAGTCCTTCTTGTACATGTTTATGTTTATCACATGTTCTTGATTATATCATGCTAGTTAGTATATCATGTTACCTTTATTGTTATACTCACTGTATCTCTATTTCTCTGGCTTTATTTTGTGGTGAGTTACATTATTGCATAGTTGTACTTTGCTCCCACCCTGACTGGGTTGTCGACCATTTTAGGTGAGGATGATGATGACTTATACTCCACTTATTATGGATTATCGGAGGACGATATAGTTGATGTTGGTCATGTACCATCTTTTTTGAAACATTCTTCAAATAACCTGAAAAGAAGAGTAAACATCAATCATTCAAATAAACAAGGTGACTATGGATTAGAACCATACCATCCAACTACGAACATAAATATATTGATTAAATTTGAAGTAAACAAGAATTTGCACTCTAACTATACAAAAAATGCGAGTTATCATTTGATTAACAATATTTGTACTAATATGTGAAAGTTGGTATCTCTGCCAGACACCTCCCAGTACTGGTTTAGCATATGATAATACCAACAATCACAATACATAACTACACATGCAATAGAAAGTATTACACTAACTATTCTTCTGACTTGTGAAGATACATATAAAAATTACCTGAAAATGGACTGATATGCCAAATTGTCAGAAAATTAATGATGCCTTTAGGCAAAAAAAAATATTTTAATTATTCTATACAACTCACTGGTTGATCTTCCAGCAGCAAATAATAGATCACCACAATGTCGCCCATCAGTTTTCTGAGCAACACTAACAACCACATCCAAATATTCAGGAATTTTTTAATTAAATCACAGGTCTTCTCCAAAATAGAGTAGTTTGAAGACTTAATAGTAGAGAGCTGGTCTTGTTTGCACTTTGCCTGTAAAGAAGAATGACGAATAAAAAAAAATCAACGATAGGCCTTCTAATAGAAAGAGAAATCCAGATGCAAACATGTAACATTAATGGAAAATTACTTTTCATTTATAATAGTAATGTCGACATAGTCACCATATCGCCATTGCTAATGGCGACATGAGTGCATGCACTCATGTCACTATTAGTAATGGCAACTTGTATCTTTATATGAATTTCTCGAAACCATTTATAATTCTTTATCCTATATGAAATGAAGTACAATTTAACATCACGTCCATTGTCGACTTTTCGGTTTTACGGAACCGGGAAGTGACATGATAGAATCATAGCATTGTTAACTTCCTTGGACCATCGTTCGATTCTTTCAACTCTAAGTTGCTTCCGTGATTGAAAAATTCCTTTGACCCTCTCTGACGTTCTACTGAAAGTTCCATACAGTAAGTTCCATACATCTGGATGGTGGGGATGGACGAAAATGTTGAGAGGCGCGGGGAGACCCCAACCAAATATCATTCAATACATAGCTTGACTTGACCCTATGTAGTAAGTACTAGTTAGCCATGGATTATAACGTGCCACATTTACTAAATGGTTTGTACACCACATCCATGTTCTCTCTAGTCAGTCAGTCAGTCACGTTTCGTCGAGAGTTAATTTGCTCGACTTATGTGCCTTTCAAAGTCTTATGTGCGTACGTGCTCTTAACTATAACACACAAATATTATGCAACTCACGTTCTAAATCATTATAAGAAGAGTCTCTCTGATCACTATAGTTCTATCAACCCAATCAACAAAAATAAAGGCAATATACAAAGACATGGATGTTATGCATTTGTATTCACAGGCAACCAACCCCTACTCTTTCTGGCGAGGCAGCTGCTGCATGCATTTCTATTCTCAGCGACATCTGTCATTGCAGCACTGCAGGACAACTCCACCGACCTCTCATCCCTGCTCGCTTTCAAAGCCGCCAGCACTAGTGGTGGTGATGCTTCTTCCGACAACATCATCGCAGCAAACTGGACCACGGACGCCCCCTTCTGCACCTGGGTTGGCGTCGTCTGCAGCCGGCGTCGGTCGAGGGTCGTCTCCCTCAACCTCAGCAGCTTCTCCCTGCAAGGTACCATCTCCCCCCACCTCTCCAACCTCTCCTTCCTCTCTTCTCTCGACCTCTCCAACAACTCCCTCTCCGGCACCATCCTCGAAACTCTGGGTCGGCTTTCCAGGCTCGCATCGCTCATCCTCCAATGGAATCTCCTCTCTGGTCCGATCCCTCGATCAATATTCAACATGTCTTCGCTTGTCTACATTGGTTTGTCCTCTAACAACCTCTCCAGCTCTCTTCCAACACTAGTAATGCTCCCACGTATAGAATGGATATCAGTTGCGGACAACTTGCTTACTGGCCACATCCCAGGGGACCTTGCTCGATGTTCGACACTTCAATAGGATTTGCCTCAATATAATAAGCTAACCGGAAGTGTACTATCCTCACTCGGAATCCTGTCGGAGCTTGTGCATTTGTCTCTGGAGAAAATCAATTCACCGGAGCCATCCCGACTTCGATAGGCAACCTCACGAAGCTCCAATACCTATTTCTGGGCATTAATAACTTGGAAGGCAAAATTCCCAAGGAGCTGGGGAATTTAGTGAATCTCCTAGTATCTTTAATTGAATCAGAATTATATTGATTGGTTCCATACCAATTTCTTTATGGAATGCTTCCAAGATGATCTTTCTCACGGTTTCGTTTAACAATCTCACTTGGCCGGTGCCGGCTACACTTGGCAACTCAATGTTATTCCTTCGGATGTTGCGCATGGCATGCTCTATCAGGAGGACTCGATTTCATTGCATCTCTCACCAACTGTAGGTAGCTAAATATTATTCAAGTGTTGGATAATCAATTTGAAGGTGTTCTTTCTGATGCCGTTGGAAATCTCTCGGTGAATCTTTAGTATTTTCATGTTTCCCAGAACCACATCAAAGGAGCGTCCCTGCAGGACTAGGGAATTTGAGCAGCCTCATATCTCTAGCCCTATCGTATAACGAGCTGAGGGGAACGATTCCCATGACACTTTGGAGGCTGAAAAAGCTCCATAAGATGTATCTAGGGTATTAATATACTTACAGGATCAATACCATCCGATATCGGCCTAATGACAAACTTGGCAACAATAACCTTTCTAGCGAATAAATTATCGGAAAAGATACCAGATTCGGTGGGCAACATTAGTGGGCTACAAAACCTTGATTTATCTGTGAACAAGTTATCATCAAGCATTCTCTTGAGCTTATGGAGCCTAACATGACTTATTACTCTGGACCTATCTCAAAACAACTTTGACGGAATTGCTCCCCCGCCACAGATGGCCAAATTGAAGGCTATAGACGCTATAGATCTATCGGGTAATCGCCTGTCAGGTAACATCTCTAGTGCTCTTGGAGAACTCCAAAGTATTACATATTTAGATCTGTCAAATAATTCGTTCCATAGCCAAATTCCTCAGCCATCTTGGTAGATTATCCAATATGAAATATCTAAATCTTTCGCATAATTTTCTCTCTGGCATCATACCCAAGTCCTTCTCAAACCTATCCTATGTTAATAGTCTAGACCTCTCCTTCAACATGTTGGAAGGAGAAATACCAGAGGGCAACGTATTCTCAAATGTCAGCATCATATCTATGATAGAAAATTGAGCACTATGCGGAGCACCTCAATTAAAATTACCACCTTGCCCTGCAAATGTCATGACATCTACTTCAAGTGCAAAATTACGATTGCTTAAATATGTCCTCCCATCTATAGCTTATGTCCTGATGTTTCTCGCTTGCTTTCCTCTCTTGGTGAAAAAAATATGAGGAAGAAGACCAAGACCTCATTTATGGAGGAGTCGCCATATTTGAATTATCATAGATGGATTCTATATTTTGAGCTAGCTCGTGTGACCGACAACTTCAGCGAAGCCAACTTACTAGGAAGAGGTAGCATTAGTAAGGTATTTAAAGGAAGCCTAGATGATGGGTTGGTCGTTGCAGTGAAAGTCTTGAATTTAGAAGTTGAAGGGGCTTCAAGGAGTTTTGATGCAGAATGTCGTACTTTGGGCCAGGTTCGCCACAGAAATCTTGTCAAGCTCATCAGTACTTGTTAAAACTTGGAGTTCAAGACATTGGTTCTCGAGTTCATGCCAAATCAAAGTCTGGACAAGTGGTTATACTCTGAAAACCAATGCTTGACCCTACTCCAAAGGATAAACATAATGTTGGATGTGTCCATGGGCTTAGACTACCTCCATCACCAACATCATCATGTCACTGTACATTGTGATCTGAAGCCTAGCAACATTCTGTTGGATGAAGATATGGTCGCAAAAATAAGCGAATTTGGCATTGCCAAACTGATGCTCATTGACAACAACTCTACAACGTCGACTAACAACATAGGAACTGTCGGCTATATGGCTCCAGGTACTTCTCATTATTTTCTAATAATAACTTGTGCTAGTTTACTATGTTGCTAACTACAATCTATGCAACAGAGTACGGGTCAACTGGAGGAGTTACAATAAGGGAAGATGTCTATAGCTTCGGGATTCTACTGCTTGAATTAGTCACAGGAAAGAAGCCACTCGACACAATGTTTAATTGGGAATTAAATCTGAGGCACTGGATATGCAATACATATCCCACTGCTGTGATGGAGATTGTAGACAACAATATCCTTAGAACCGAGTTTACCAACCTGCAACAACATTCAAACGGAGTGAACATTTTGCATAGATGCCTCTCATCTATCATAGAGGTAGGCTTATATTGTTCGAAGGACTTACCAAACGAAAGATTTCTGATGAGAGATGTTGTCCCCATGTTGCAAGAGATAAAAAATGGAGTACTTGTCGACTAAAAGAAAGCCTCAAGTTGTGCACACCAAAAATCAGTGTCATATCCATGACATATGCATCATGTTGGACAAATAGTGTAGACACTACAATCACACTCAATAGTACATATATACTCGGGCATGACAAAAATTTGTATTGTTACTTTCTGTATCGTACATGTCGTATCTTGTTTGTGCCTGCCCAACATAGTTGTCGACTACTCGCAAAAGTAAATACCTAGATTTCTTTATAATATGGGGTTTTGTATATCTAAAAGAGGATGGATAAAATACTTAAAATAGGCATCCCATAGGTGGGTACACTAGCAGTTTATAGTTAAAATCCTTGTTTTGCATGCCATTAGCAATTAGTCCTTTTGTAGAACTTTGTTAACTTTCTACTGGACTTACCAAAGCACTTAATATTAGGTTTATAACTAATCGATTTCTAATTTAACAAGATGAAAGATGAGTACTTGAGCGATTCAATGGTTGTATATATCGAAAAAGAAAGAGTAGATTTCAGCCCTCGATTCACTGACCATATTGCTAGTTCATTATAACATACAACCACCACACTAGTTTAAAAGTACCGATGAAGTAAACAAAGTGAGATCTTGATAGAGTTCAATGATCTACTTCTTGAAACTCACAAAGATATGCAGTTTGAAAAACATGGGTAGAGGGGGTAGAGAGATGTTTGCAGACGTTAATAACCTAACAATTTTGATGAGCATTCCTCTTCGATCTTCTCTATCCATGGGATAACATTTTTGGTAGCAATCCTCCCTACAAAGTTGCAATATCGATATCGAAATCGGTATTGGACCCTTCTTATGAGCATTGGGATCGATGGTATCATCAGTATTGACATGACGATTATCGAATTTTTGGATATCGAAAAACAAATAATGAACAATAAATTATTAATTTTTTTAAAAAAAGATTGTACACATTTAGTGACAATTTTAAGTATTTCGTGTATTGTTTATTACTAATTTTGAAATTGAATGAAATAATAGTCACCCTCGCCGATTATTTTACCTGTGATAGATATTTTTTTGGGGTTACGTGCTTTTACAATCTTACTATGCTTTTACATTCTTGTTGATTGGTTTTTGCCAAATTGACTAGAAAAGAGACCCCTAATTTCGATATCGGTCAATATCGATGTCGATTGATAACTGATCGAAGTATACCAAACCATATCGATATCGGCCGATACTGCAAACTATACTGCGAACACAACTTAGCCCGACTCAGTGATAGACGATAGTCACTGATGCATGACCTATGTTCATTGAATATGAATGGAATCGTCGCTCGAGAGATTGCAGTCCACAATCACCAACATGGCAGCAAGATGCACATTGCTCACCAGCTGCCTCGAGCTTAATTCTTTGCGTCAGTTTGACTTTCTTTCTTGCAAATGTTTCCAGCAGAAAAATTCCAAAGCTATAGACATCTCATTTTCTAGATATTTTTCATGAGAGTTTGTACTCTGTTGAAAACATCAAAGAAAAAAGTTACAATGCAACAACTTAGCAATGCCAAAGCCACCAACATATGCAATCATGCCTTCATCTTATAGCACATTGCTTGGCTTCATATTGCGGTCATGAGGATAGAGAAATTATTCAGTGGGACGGGCTCAGCACGTATAATGGTGAATGGTGAGCTCATCCAATGTTATAATTACATATCGTAACGTCAAAAGTCAAAAAAGAAACTAATAAGACAATTGCCAAATATCACTAAGATAGTATTACCAAAAATAATAATATATTACCATGTGTCATTATACCATTGGACGGGCTCATCATTCACCACTGTTACGTGGAGAGTCCGCCCCATTGAATAATTTCTCATGACCATGGTCATGGTGAAGATATTTTCTATTGCTAATGATACATCAACCCATGACGATAGATAGGTTCAAGTAGTAGTTATAGGAGTACATCCACTTTGTCAGAACTCCTGCTTGCCTTATATTTAAGAACCAAAGCCTTGAAATCAAGGTTGGCGGAAGTGCTAAATATTTTGACAAGGTTCTAGTGACGAACTATTCACAAAGGATGATATTCTACATCAAAGCTTCTCGAAGCCCCTTGGGCCTTGAGCCAACTCATGATATAATATCAATCGATAGTTGTTCAGATGAGATGCTTTTCTTTTGTCTGGCTTCTTTCTCTTCAATCTTCAACAGAAGACAGAGGCAAGCAAAATTTGTAACAAAACAAAGACAATGGGGATATGTATGAGAAATGGTAATCTTAATTAGAACTGACAAGATATGGACACGATAAGGATTTGGAATACGGCACGGTACATGGACGACAACAGGGATAAGACACCTATTTTGTCGTTTCCTAATGTGTTTTGGAGTGCCCGTATTGTGTCAAATACATGTCCGATACAACACAGCCCATGTTTCCTGGCATATGTTTTACTGTTACAGAATTCATCAGAAGAAAATTATTGGTGAGAGATGACCATGAGCATGAGTCCCTTTTAGGCATACACTGTTATTCTCGAGGCTTAATTTTTGATAGAAAATAGAGAATCGAAACAGTTGTTAAAATAACAACAACGTTTCGTAGCAAACTTCAAAGAAGGTGTACTACAAAGATCCTTGGAGGATTCTGGGTAACAAAAATCTAAAATGATTTTGTTACAACAATAAATAAATATAGAGCTTCTTTTAGAATGGTACAAATCGAGTTGCTAGCAGCAGCATCGATGAAAGCCCACAAGAGGTTTCTGATTAGATCAGAGAAGAAGAGAAGAAAAGAAGAAAGTGAAAGGCAACATTACTAGGGTGATCAGATTACCGTTGCTCAAAGCAAGATTCGCCTATATACAATCCGCTTCCAGGAACCAGCAAGTCCTAGAAAACTTCTGGAACGCTCGTCAGTCAATATTTGAGACTTGAACGAGCTTCCTGGACTTTACAGACTCCTTTTACTCTATTCTTGGTGCATCTTAGAAAGGAGGTCAGAGGGCTCTATTTATAGAGTGGAGTGAGACTTCACCATCTCTCCTATCCGATGTGGGACTAAAATACCAATACTTTAAAATAGAGTTTGATGTTTTACATCATCCCACAATCAACATAGTCGAGTGCTAGCCCATGCCTACCCCTCGAATCACACGACCGTGCATGCATGAGGCATCCTGGAGTCCGAGTTCGAGTCCGTTCAACAAAAATCAACTTACATCATTGTTAGAATTAATCCTTTTTTCCTTCTAGGAAAATACTCCCACATGGCACATACTTGTGCCCCATTATACCTCATGTGCACACCTTAAGACAAGCAATGCATTATATTGAGATACTTATCATTTGGTGTAGCCGATGTGGGACTATATTTCCTAGTCTAAAGGCAAAAACACCAACAATCCCCTACATATCTCAATATATGGGTTGAGTGTTCCCTACACTGACTGCCCATCATGCAATAGGAGAGATGTTGCTACGACTTGAATCTTCCGCATACGGTTAAATAACAACATGATATAAGAATGGACTAACCCTTGAATTTTGCACCATAACTGTAATTCTTTCCTACTCATATAATGAATCAACTGTGCTTCTGGCTGCACATTAAAGACCTTGTGCCAGCCTGATTTTGTTGTATGCATGATTGGTGTCTACAAAGTTTCCCTCAAGAGACGGCCTACATCTCTATCTATACACTCTAGGTGAGTTCTTTTAAAGAGTCTTGGCATGAAGCCTTTTGCTTCCTTGCGGTGCTACGTCGCTATGACATGGCCCAAAGCCGAAGCACTACCTCATGTGGTGGCATACCACCTGTAGCATGAGGCCCAGCCTCTTTGTAGTGCCAAACTACCCAACATGAAGCCTTTCGCTTCCTTCCGATGTTACGCCGCCGTGACATGGCTTACAAAGCTGAGGCACTGCCTCATGTAGTGTCACACCACTGTAACATAAGGCTCATCCTCTTTGTAGTGCTGCCTATCACTCTTTATTCTACAGCATTAGGCCCACTTGCCTATGTGCGGTGCTACGCCGCTGTGACTTGGCTCGAAGTCGAGGCTTTATCCCTCACTAGGTACCTCATGTGGTGTCACCCTACTGTAGCATGGAGTACTACACTCCTTTGTAGTGCTGTGCTACCCGTACTTCCTGTAAAGCACGCCAGACATCCCAAATGCCCAAGAACTCATTAAGGCTTCCAAGCCATCCTATCACAGGACTTTTTTCTCTACAATGGACAAATAGTAGACAATAGTGGTTCTGGGTTCACAATCCCACAAGGTCCCAAAGGATTACCTACTCACAGTAGTTCTGGTTCTGAAATCCCACAATATCCCAAGGGATTGCCCATTAACAGTGGTTCTGGGTACGTGACCGCGCAATATCCAGAGGACTGTCCATTAACAGTGGTTCTAGGTCCATGACCCTGCAGTATACCAAAGGATTGCCTACTGCACATAATAGGGGTGAACGTCGGTATAATCGGTCGATATTTGGTTAATTTTTTCGGTATTTTTTAAATCGGTATTTGAAAAATCAATACCAATATCGTACCATTTAGAATCAGTTTTTTCGATTTCGGTTAAATCGATATTCGGTCGGTTTTTGTTCGGTATCGTTATTTTACCAATTAATATTTGATCAATTAACACACTTAATATTGTAGAACCTCTTAACCTACAATATATATTTTTACTTTTTGGAAGCATTAATTTTAAAGCCAAGCCTCTACCAACCAAACAATTAATCAAAATTATTAGAACAATATGTAATAAATCGCAAACACCTAAAAATGAGCTTAAAAGATCAAACACGGTCACTAAGTTTAATCTTTAGTATAAGTTAAGTAACCAAAATTCACTTCAAAATCCTTTATTACTGAAAGTAGGATACAATGGGAGGGATTCCCGCCCAAATGCTTCCAAATATTCATTTATATTATTATATAATCTCAATATATTCATTTATATTATTTAAATTGAATTTAAGAGTTTGTTACGGATAATGAGAATAGTGGGTTACGGATGATTAGAAGGAAGTTTGTTTTAGATTTTTTTTTAAAACCTTTCATTTTTTTGGTTAATTAAATTGATTGATGAGAAGAGTGGGTTACCGATGATTAGAAGGAAGTTAGTTTTAGATTTTTTTTTACATCTTTCGGTTTTTTATTGTTAATTAAATTGGTTGAGTATTTATTAACTATTTGGACGGATAAGACGGAAGTTGATTTAAGGTTTTATTTATCTTCCATAACCCACAGATGATGAGAAGATTGGGTTACTAATGATTAGAAGGAAGTTAGTTTTAGATTTTTTTTACATCTTTGGGTTTTTTTGTTAGGGATTCCCGCCCAAATGCTTCCAAATATTCATTTATATTATTATATAATCTCAATATATTCATCTATATTATTTAAATTGAATTTAAGAGTTTGTTACGGATGATGAGAATAGTGGGTTAGGGATGATTAGAAGAAGTTTGTTTTAGTTTTTTTTAAAATCTTTCCTTTTTTTGGTTAATTAAATTGATTGATGAGAAGAGTGGGTTATCGATGATTAGAAGGAAGTTAGTTTTAGATTTTTTACATCTTTCAGTTTTTTTTGTTAATTAAATTGGTTGAGTATTTATTAACTATTTGGACGGATAAGATGGAAGTTGATTTAAGGTTTTATTTATCTTCCATAACCCACAGATGATGAGAAGAGTTGGTTACTAATGATTAGAAGAAAGTTAGTTTTAGATTTTTTTTACATCTTCCGGTTTTTTTTGTTAATTAAATTGGTTGAGTATTTACAAACTGTTTTTACGGATAAGATGGGATGATTTAAGGTTTTATTTATCTACCATAATCCACATATTATGAGAATAGTGGGATATCCAACATATTCAATTGATATTGCTAGCAAAAAATTTTTGATTTTTTTTTGGGATATCCAACATATTCAATTGAAGAGTGGGTTACGGACAATAAGAATGAAGTTGGTTTTATATTATTTTTTTAATTTTTCGTGTTATCTTTTGTTAATTAAATTGGTTGAGTATTTATTAACTGTTTGGACGGATAAGATGGAAGTTGATTTAAGGTTTTATTTATCTCCCATAAGTAATTTTTAAAAAAAATTCATTGTTGATACTCTTTAAATCATGCGATATTGCTACAAACAAATTTTTGAAAAAAAATCTTGCGATATTTTTCGTAACCGTCCATAACTAGGGCGGGGAAAATAGGATTGGCTTCCAGCCTGTCCATAACCGCTTTGTAGTCGTCTTCATAAAGCCTTTTTCTTTTTTTTCTGCCACTTCTCTATTATATTTTAATTGTTACTCCCCAGACAAAAAACCTAGAGAGAGAGAGTGAAGAAGCAGTAGCGAGGAGGAGGAGGAGGACTTCATCGCCATCGCCAACGTTTCTTCGGTCGGGGTATCGATATTCTTTCTCCTCTCGCAATTTCGATTCTTATGGTTAGACTTTTGTTCTGTTTCGTTGTTTTCGCTGGGATCTTATGGTTCCGATAATCCGATGTTTGATGATGGCGATGTCGACATTTAAAGTCTGTTGGCTGCAGGTCTGCCTGTTTGATGAGAATTGTCGAGTTTTTTTTATGGTTTTGATTTTGTGATGAGTACTATCATGAGTGGGTTACCGATTATTAGAAGGAAGTTAGTTTTAGATTTTTTTACATCTTTCGATTTTTTGTGTTAATTAAATTGGTTGAGTATTTATTAACTATTTGTACGGATAAGATGGAAGTTGATTTAAGGTTTTGTTTATCTTCTATAACCCACAGATGATGAGAAGAGTGGGTTACTAATTTTGATTAGAAGGAAGTTAGTTTTAGATTTTTTTTTTACATCTTCCGGTTTTTTTTGTTAATTAAATTGGTTGAGTATTTACAAACTGTTTGGACGGAAAAGATGGGATGATTTAAGGTTTTATTTATTTACCGTAATCCACAGATGATGAGAATAGTGGGATATCCAACATATTCAATTGATATTGCTAGCAAAAAAAATTGATTTTTTGGGGATATCCAACATATTCCATTGAAGAGTGGGTTACGGATGATGAGAATGAAGTTGGTTTTAGATTTTTTTTAATCTTTCGTGTTTTCTTTTGTTAATTAAATTGGTTGAGTATTTATTAACTGTTTGGACGAATAAGATGGAAGTTGATTTAAGGTTTTATTATCTCCCATAAGTAATTTTTAAAAAATTTCATTGTTGATACTCTTTAAATCATGCGATATTGTTGCAAACAAATTTTTGAAAAAAAATCTTGCGATATTTTTCATGACCGTCCATAACTGGGCGGGGAAATAGGATTGGCTTCCAGCCTGTCCATAACCACTTTGTAGTCGTCTTCATAAAGCCTTTTCCTTTTTTTTCTGTCATTTTCTCTATTATATTTCAATTGTTACTCCCCAGACAAAAAACCTAGAGAGAGAGAGAGAGAGAGTGAAGAAGCAATAGCGAGGAGGAGGAGTCGGACTTCATCGCCATCGCCAACGTTTCTTCGGTTGGGGTATCGATATTCTTTCTCCTCTCGCAATTTCGATTCTTATGGTTAGACTTTTGTTCTGTTTCGTTGCTTTCGCTGGGATCTTATGGTTCCGATAATCCGATGTTTGATGATGGCGATGTCGACATTTAAAGTCTGTTGGCTGCAGGTCTGCCTGTTTGATGAGAATTGTCGAGTTTTTTTTATGGTTTTGATTTTGTGATGAGTACTATCATTTTAATATTTTTCGTACTTATTTCTATTTTAGTGATCATAGCTTTAGATCTGATGGCTTTGTTGTTGGATAGGCCATAATTATATGGGCTATCTATATTCTTCCTCTCGCAAATTCGATTCTTATGATTACGTTTTTGTGGCATTTTGTTGCTTCCGCTGGGATCTGATGGTGTCAGACACTAACACCACATACACTCCAAATTATATCACGACACTCAAAATAGAGTTTGGAGTCACATCTTTTGTTGGCATCTATTCTGCATGTCATGGTATATCATTGTCTGTCATGATGTCACACAGTTTTCAAAGGGTCTATTCTTACAGGAAAAAATACACACAAAATATCTGACAATATGAAAATCTACAAACAAAATATATACATGTCTAAACCATCTTGCGCTTATCAATTGGAGTTAGCTTCCAACTTCCAATGAATATAACTCATTTCTTATCTTATCTTTAAGGCACCAATTCCTTAAATGAATATACTCATTTCTTATCCTATTTTTAAACTCATCCATCTTAGCACTCTCTTTATACTCTCTTTCTTCCATGAATGTATTCATTTCTTATCCTATTTTAAAACTCATTAGCCATCTTAGCATTATAATTACTTTTCCTTTCAACTACTTCGGGAATGTTTAATTCCCTGCCCCCACCCCCCCCAAAAAAAGGAGAAATAAAATTCATTCATTCATATATTAGAAAAATAGTTGACCACGTCTCTATCAATGTTCTCAACAATACAAATAGAGGAATGCACTTTCAACAATCCATTTATTAGACAGAGAATTACTGATAGCATACTTAGCTATGCTCAAGGATGATTAAATGACAAAAATAAAGTTTTGGGAGCTGTCTATTATCCCAATAGTTGGGCAGAGTTCATGTAACCTAAAATGTTATACAGTATTCTCAATAGATATTGAAGAGGTCGATATCCCTGACAATTCAAATGGATAGATATGATGCCTTGAGGAAGCCATTAGGTATGGAGACGGAGAATGATTCCAGTCAACAAAAGTACCACACCGATTATATCTTAATCTTGAATGAAATAGACAAAGGTATATTCATGTCATTACAAAACATCAGCAGTAACGTGTGATATTACTTCATCTTGAGCTCTTAGAATGAAATCCTCATCTTGAGCTCTTAGAATGAAATTCTGGTAAATATTAGTGTCTTATTTCACCTTAGTATATGGTGACATTTAATTCATAGGTTAATGCCATCAAGATAGTTATTATTGAATAAGAAGTAAACTGACATTCCATGTCTGTGACAAGAGTTTGCATATAATTGGTGATGACAATATTTTACACATGATCACCAAAGCACAAAAGACAATCAGGTATCATGATCATACTTTCTCCTATGCTACCAAACTAAAGCCTAAAATATGTTTTGAACCAAGAATGAGAGAGAATGAACAAAGAACATATTTCCTTTCTAACTACCAAGTTACAAAATGATGAACCAAGAACCAACCAAACCATTCACTACCATCATCAATACCTTGGGATACCCTTGCAGTTCAGAGGGCTCTTCATCTCAAGGGACATCTTTAAGCACTTGGAGAGGTCGACAACGCTCTCGAAGGGGACCTAAGTGAAGCTCTGAAGCAACTGACCCAGCCAGAGATGAAACGTAGCCAGGCCCATGGCCTTCAATTTAAGATTCAGACAAGAAATATTTTTACTTGATCAAGTCTCCTTAAAATTCTATTTTCTCACATTTTGTTTAAATTTTTCATAATTAATTTTTTATATTTATTTTAATAGGATTATATCAGATGATAAATTTAATTCTTTTTGGTCAAAGTGTTGGAAAGTGTATATCATCCTCATTTTAATGCTCGAGCAAATAATATGTGTAAATTTTATTCGCTGTCATGTTATTGTCTTTCATTATGTAGCACCAAACAATTTTCAATTTCGAATATTAGACATGGATTTTAGAGAGATCTTTTATCCATAATTTTTATTTTCAAAACAATATCAATTAATGTTGTCTTTCAAATTCAAAGAAACATACCTATATATATCTATATATTTATATAAATATATACATACATATATATACATATATATGTAAATGTATTACTAACCACTAATTATTTAGATTTATGCGTCCTTTCAAAAATTAATATTCATATAAAAAAAACTAAATGATAGTTTATCTACCCCGTGCGTCGCACGGGTACACGTACTAGTTCTATAAGAGTACAAAAATATAAGCTCAAAAGATCAAAAACTCAATTCTTAGCATTCTTAACATAAATTCAAGTCCACTAAAATCCATTCTAAGTTCTAGGAAACCAACCAAAACGAAGATAAAAATAAAAATAAGTAGTGTAAAATTAATCATGAACAACATTAAAAAAAGTGTGTGTGTGTGTGTGTGTGTGTGTGTGTATATATATATATATATATATATATATATATATATATATATCTTTTTCTTTTTTTGGAAACACTAGAATTTATTGAGACTAAACAGGAAACAGCAACACATCACACACATCAGTCGAATTTCCACGAAATTCAAAATTCAAAAGGGAAAACAAAAAAGAAAGAAAGGGGGGGAAAAGGACACGGCTGCGTGGCCCGAGGAAGCGTTCGGGCCGCTCGGGAGCGGGGCCCGAGATGACAGCGCCAGCACGCATCCCGGGGTGACGCCTGGCCGGATGCGCACGCTGGAGGGCGCACTCCCCGAGGCCGGCCAGCGCAGGAGTGGGTGGAGACTCCGGAGGGGGTCGCGGCGAGAGCCGCCGGACGGGAGGGAAGGCCACGGGGAGGGAAGGAGAGGGAAGGCCTCGGGGAGGGGGCTGAAGGCGGGAGGGGGCGGCCCGATGCTAACGGCACGGCGGGCGGGGTCCCCGGCCGACCTGAGGAAAGTGAGAGGGCTGATCGTCGGGCACGCGGAGGGACGACGGAGGCGGGGAGCGCCGGCCGAGGGCCTCAGGCGGAGGAGGGAGGGACGGCGGAGGCGGGGAGCGGCGGCCGAGGGCCTCCGGGGGAGGGCCACGGCGAGGACAACCTACGGCGAGGACTACGGGGGGAGGGCCACGGCGGGGACCCCCCAGAGCGAGCGCGCAGGGAAACGAGCCCCGACCGAGGATAGAGGCTCGGCGAGGGGGGAGGGGGAGAGCGCCACCGTGAGGGAACTGGAGGGAGGGGTTCGACCTAGGAGATCTGTGGCGGAGGGTCTGGACTCGGGGGGCCGGAGGGGGGGACCGCCGGAAGAGGGCGGTGAGCCTGGGGGGAGAGGCCAGGGGAACGCGGACGGTCACCGACGAGGGGCAGCCTAAGCGAACTGAGAGAAGGGGAGCGGGACGGCAGCCGGCGAAGGAAAGAGGGCGGCCAGCTCCGTCGACGGAAAATGAGGGGGCGGGACGGCGGCCGCAGTAGGGGCCGTCGGGGGGTGAAACGACGCAGGAGGAGGGAGAGGAATCGTCGGGGGAAAGGAGGGAGCCGGGGGGGCAGAACTGGAGGAGGGGTAAGGAACTCCAGGGCGGGCACTGCCGGAGGCCCGGAGGTTCGTCGCGGGGAGGGGGGCTGAGGGAGGAACCTCTGCCGAAGGAGGGGCAATGTTGCTGCTGGGGCGACGACTCGGGGGAGCGGCGGGCCGGGAAGTGGCCGGGCAGCGCACGGGGCGCCGAAGAAGACTGGCGGAGGGCCGAGGAAGGATGGGGTCTGGGACGTCCGATGGCGTCGGTACCGACGATTCCGACGACGCTGAGGGCGACGGTGACTCCGAGGAAGAGAGGAGAAGGGGGAAGGGCCGCTGCACGACATACATCCGTCGGCCAGGGAAGGGTGCCAGGGGGACCCCGGTCGAGCGAAGAGGCCAGGGATGCCGGAGGTGGCGGGCCACGCCCGACGGTGGTGGGGGCTCCCGGGGGCGACCGTCCACCGGCCATGCCCGAGGGGGGAACACGAGGAGCTGGGGAGCTCCTTCTTCAGGAAGCCAAATCCACATCTAACCCTTTCTTATATATAATATATATATATATATATTATATATATTTTATATATATATATATATATATATATATATATAAATATATATATATATATATATATATATTTATATTTTAAAAAAAAAAATATATATATATATATATATATATATATATATATATATATATAAATAAAAAATATATATATATATATATATGAATTGCAAATGACCTCTAGCCTAGTGGTTAAGTAAGATGCTTGCGGCTCGAGTAGTCAGGAGTTCGAATTCCAGTGGTAGTGATTCCAGAAACAATTTACCTGGTTCCATTCATATATATATATATATATATATATATATATATATATATATATATATATATATATATATGAATGGAACCAGGTAAATTGTTTCTGGAATCACTACCATATATATATATGAATCGATTCGGTTCGGTATTTTCGGTATGGTATTACACTCAAACCGTTACCGTTACCATTATACCGTAATTTAGTCGGTTCGAAAATTCGGTATCGATACATAATTTTGGTTCAATTTTTCAGAATATTTTTAATCGGTGTTCGATCGGTTTTTCGGTATTGGTCGGTATTTGCTCAACCCTAGCACCTAATATTCTTCCAGTCAATGGTCCTCCCTTGATCAAAAAGCTAGATGTCTAGTAGATTTCTCTTTGAACTAATAGCATAAAACGTTATGAAAGGATTACAGAGACATAATATCAGAACGTCTTCAAGCCAATTTTGCTTGCTAAGTCATCGTCCAGCTGATGCTTGAGACCTTTGGTGATCGAATCCGTCAAATTCTCCTGGCTCCGAACATCCACCATGAAAGTGACTCCTTTTAATAAGATCATTGACCGACCTGTGCCTTAATCGCACAGTCCTCTTCTTACCTTTGAAGAGGTCATTTGTTGCCACCGCTGCAGTCACCTGGTTGTCGCAGTAAATTGGCACTATCAAAATTTGCGTACCAACTATAGAAAGATCATACATGAGCTCCCGAAGCCATTCTGCTTCATCTACTACATCTGCTAGTGCATAAAACTCAGATTCCATAAACGAATGTGAGAGCATAGATTGTTTCTTCGACTTCCACGATATAGCGGCTCCACCCATTTAGAATATATATCCTCCTGTGGACCTTTCACTCTCTACTTCTGAACACCAGCTTGCATCATTGAAGCCTTCTACTACTATTGGATCTCCGCAGTAGTGCATACTTCTGAGTCCTTTTGAGGTATCTCATAACCCTCTTTACAACTTTCCAGTGCTCTACACCTGGATTGCTCGTAAACCGACTCAGCATCCTCACGACAAAAGCTATGTCAGGCCTTGTGGTAGTAGTCGTATATATCAAACTCCCGATGATGCGTGAATACTCCAACTGTCTGACGCTTTCCTTTGGATTTGGCTTCAGCTTCTTGTCACACCTATATGGCATATCTATCCTTGGAAGATCCTGATACCTATAGCGTGTGAGCATCTTCTCAATGTAGTGAGACTGTGACAATGCCACTCCAGTTTTTGTCCGAATGATTTTTATCCCTAGGATAACAACAGCTTCCCCTAAGTCCATCATGTTGAACTTAGACGAGAGAAACTTCTTTGTCTCTGTGACACTTGCTAGATCTGTACCCAAGATCAGCATGTTGTCTACGTATAGACAAACGACAAATCCTCTCCCATCAGCGAACTTTGTGTATACACATTTGTCCGTCTCGCTGAGTCTGCAGCCGTTTGATCATATGACTTTATCAAACTTATCATGCCACATCTTAGGAGCATGCTTCAGACCATACAAAGATTTCACCAACTTACAAACTTTGTCTTCGAGGCCCTTGACGACGAATCCTTCTAGTTGTTGCATGTAAATCGCTTCAGTCAACTCACCATTCAGGAAAGTAGTTTTAACATCCATCTGATGAATAACTAGCTTGTGAATTACACTTAGAGCAATCAACATCTTGATCATGGTCGTCATCCGTGCTACTGGAGCATAAGTGTAAAATTAATCAATCCCCTACTTCTGAGAAAATCCCTTGGCTACCAACCTAGCCTTAAACTTATCAACAGTCCCATCGAATTTCATCTTCTTCTTAAAAATACATTTATATCCGATTGGTTTTGCTCATTCAGGCAGATCGACTAACACCCACATGTTGTTATCGAGCATACTCATCATTAATAGCCTCCTTCCATAGGACAACATCTCTGGTCTTCATAGCCTCATCATAGGTAAGCGGATGTGCTTCCACATGATAGGTGACAAAATCCTCTCCGAAGTCCTTCTGTCTCCTCATTCGCTTAGACACAGGGTCTATAAGTTCTGGTTCAAAAGTTGTTCTTGCAATAACAACTTCTTGGACTACATCGCTAGGAGCTTCAGCCTCCTGTGCACTCACAATGTTCTCCAGAATATCCGCAAAAATAATATTCTTGTGCCTTGCAAATTTATCTTCAAAGAATTCTGTATCGCGAGACTCAATGATATGATTAGATCCAATATCAAGGAACCTCCGAGCATTACTCTTATTGGCATAACCCAGGAGGATTATCTTCGTAGTCCTTATACCTAGCTTCTGAATCTTCAAATCCGGAAGCTTTACATATGCCAGACACCCCCACACTCGAATAACATTCAAGTTGGGTCTGACCTTGAACCAGAGTTCATAAGGAGTGACATCGGAAGTTGCATACGGTACTCTATACAGAATGAGAGTAGCAGTAAGCACTACTTCGCCCCAAAAGCAATTTGGAAGACCTGCAGTCAACAACATTGAGTTCATCACCTTTGTTAACGTTCTGTTCTTTCTTTCTGTAACACCATTTGATTAAGGGGAGTACGGAGCAGTCGTCTTACTAAAAATTCTATATTCTCTGTAGAACGATACGAATTCATGAGACCAATACTCTCCAACTCGATCACTTCTGAGTAGTTGTAGATCGATTTAATGTTCAGCTTCAGCCTTGAAGTCTCTGAACTACTCGAATGTTGCATCTTTATACTTGAGAAGTCATGCGAACATGCACTTCAAGAAATACTTCGAACCGGCCTCTGTGGAGAATTGATAAAAGTCATAGATATCTGAGTGTACTAACTCCAGATGATCAGTACTTTAGTTTAATCATCTAAGCAGCTTCCTGACAGTCTTGTATCTGCACAGACCTTAAACCCCTCCACCTCCTTACCCCCACATTCTGAAGATAAGGTCCCGGTAGGACAGCTTGAGTCTGCTTCTATCATAGAACAACTCTCAGTCCATTCAATAAAGTAACTTCATCGCCATCAGCAGAAGTTCGAACGTCCCTTCAGTACCGAACATCTTTTCGAAGCATGTTTCTCGCCAAGAAATTACCATCTGACTAGTACGAATGTCCATCTTTCAAGTCTGTATCAGATAACAGACTTCCTAAGATCAGATCTTCGAAAATCTCTGGTATGTGTAACACGCATTCCAGTGTCCTTGTCGATGGTTCATAACCACTGTTTCGATATTCAAATATTCTGCTAGGTACATGTTCGCCATCGAGACCGTTGTCATAACATGGCTCGTCCTTGGTGAACAGCTCCTTTGAGAGCACATATGGTTAGATGCACTAGTGTCAGACCACTAGTCAGCTACCATGCTAGATAACTCAACTTGTGCAGCAATAGCAACCAAGTTAAGTAATTAAAATAACCAAGTTAGCCATACCTGCTATTTTGGTTCGGGCTTGGCCCTGCAGTCCTTCTTGAAGTGACCTTTCTTGCCACAGTTGAAGCAAGCACCATCGCCCTTAGGTCTTTGGCTTGAATTGAGCTGACTTCACCTACAGCTGGTGACAGTCCTTAGCTCGTCTTCAACACAAATCCAGTATAAAGGCATTCAAGATCCACCTCCATCTTATTGTAGTGCAAGTCTACAATAAAATTGCTCTACCTAGGTGGGAGCTTGGCGACAATGCCTCCGACGACCAATGCATCGACAAAGGTATGCCGTCATCATCAAGTTTTTGACGTAACTTGAGAAACTCTTTGACTTGAGGCAACATTGTCTTGTCGTCCTCAGATCGCATCTTCCAGACCTTTTCGGTCATGTGGATCTTGTTCCTGTTTTCATCTGCCTTGTAGAATTATCTATAGACTCGCAGATGTCCTTAGTATGGACCGTCTTGCTGTATGACTCTTCCAGAGAGTCTTCTATATTAAGATAAGCAACTTGCAAAGGTTGTTATCTCTCCTCCACTTGGATTGCAGAGCAGTGGCCTTAGCGAACCTTCAAACATTTTCACCTTCTGGACTTAAAGGCTCAGGATCTGTCAACATGTAGTCAACGCTCGCGAGTTGAAGATTAAGGCTGACCTTTCTCTTCCAAACGTTGTAATGCTCCCCGTCAAACTTCTCAAGTTTGTTAAAACTTGTGTCGAAAAGGTTTGTATGGTTGTTTTCCAACAAATATAAATCTTGCTTTGAGATTATTATTCACGAGGCTTAATTTTTGATAAAAAATAGAGAATCGAGATAGTTGTTAAAATAGCAACAACGTTTCATAGCAACACTTCAAAGAAGGTGCACTACAGCGATCCTTGGAGGATTCTGGGTAACAAAAATCTATAATGATTTCGTTACAACATCAAACGAATGTAGAGCTTTTTTAGGAAGGTACAAATCGAGTTACTGGCAGCAGCAGCGACGAAAGCCCATAAGAGGTTTCTAATTAGATCAGAGATGAAGAGAAGGAAATAAGAAAGAGAAAGGCAGCTTTGCTGGGGTGATCAGATCACTGTTGCTCAAACCAAGATTCGCCTATATACGATCCGCTTCCAGGAACCAGCAAGTTCTAGAAAACTTCTAGAACGCTCGTCAGTCAATATTTGGGACTTGAACGGGTTTTCTGGACTTTACGAACTCCTTTTACTCTCTTCTTGTTACTCTCTTTTTGGTGCATCTTAGAAAGAAGGTCAGGAGACTCTATTTATAGAGTGGAGTGAGACTTCACTATCTCTCCTATTCGATGTGGGACTAAAATACCAATACTCTAAAATAGACTGTGATGTTTTACTTCATCCCACAATCAACATAGTCGAGTGCTAGCCCACGCCTACCCCCCGAACACACGATCGTGCATGCACAAGACATCCTGGAGTCCGAGTTCGATCAACAGAGAATTAACTTACATCATTGTTAGAATTAATCTTTTTTCCTTCTAGGAAATACTCCCACATGGCACATACTTGTGCCCCATTACACCTCATGTGCGCACCTCAACACAAGCAATGCATTATATTGAGATACTTATCATTTAGTGTAGCCGATGTGGGACTATCTTTCCTAGTCTAAAGGCAAAAATACCAACATACACACCTTGGCTTATGGCTAGTTTGAATGCTTTACACATCAAATAAAGTCAAGAGAAGCAACAATCAAGACAAAGAACAAGAGATAATCTAACGAGCCACATTGACCATAAAAATTCTTATAAAAAAATGTTGATGCTTTGCGCACATTTAAGTAAAGGGCTATAGGAAGGCCTCTGTTCTCCTTATTTTCCCACAAGTAAAGTTAATCCTTAATAGGCCGAGAATCAAAGAAGATCATTCGGACATTAGAGAACAAGATAAAACTAACCTGATGGCTCTACTTTTGACCATAAATTTTTTGATAATTACTCAATAATGAAAGGCATATATTAATGAACTTGTTCCAAAATTTTGACTTAATGAGTATAGGATTGATGAATATATATGACTACTCACCTGCTAGATAAATTTCTTGATTGATGAAGCAGAGTCCATTGTAACTAACTTTTTCCTTTTTTCTTCTGTAATGAGTAGATAACCATTAATGGGAGGACTAATTCAAGCCGAAGCAAGTTAATTGGAGGGATAAAAGATGCTTACTATAAATTCAACCACTATATAACTTTTGTTGAGTACTTCAATCCTATTCTCTGCAATCTTGGTACAACAATCTATCATTAGAACTCTTTTATTTGGGACTCTCTTTTATTTGGTTGACTGGAAGGAAGAACGGGGACTCTGATGAAGACAATGAGCAGAGGCGGAGCCAGACATCCTACTCTGTGGGAACGAATTGCCTAGTCTTCTTCTTTTCCTTGGACTGTGGCGACATGTTAGATTGATTAGATTATCTTCGATTGATTAGATATGATTAGATTAGATTGATTAGATTATATTTGTAATGTAAATATGGCCCATAAGTCCAAATGTAGACACTATATATATTGTACCAAACCCTAGCAATGAATCAAGGGCATTATTATTTCCTACATGGTATCAGAGCCTCCCAAACAAAAACCCTAAAACCCTAGCCGCCGTCTCCGTCGACTGCGCCCGTCCGCACGCCCGTCGACTGCGCCCGTCCGTCCGTCGACTGCACTCGCCCGTCCGTCCGCCCGACTGCGCACGTCCGACGTTCGCCGACTGCGAACCGACCACGCCCGCCCGTCCGCCTGCGCCCAACTGTGCACGTCCGCCGTTCGCCGACTGTGCACGTTCGCCGACTGCGAACCGACCGCACCAGCCCGTCCGCGCCGGTTGCGCTCGTCCGCCAGCTCCTGTCCGCGCACACTCCCGTACGCGCCTGCGCCCGCCGCTCCGTCTATTTTTTATTGTTTCTTAGAGAAAGCACAAGCCTTCTGTAAAAAAAAAGTATCTTTTTTCTCTTTCGCAGATTCGTCGGAGTTGTACAAACTTTTGTACACCCGACATTCGCTCGCCCCTATGCGCCAGATCCGGCGCCCCTGATCGCGGCCGATTCGCCGCCGACCCCGTCCATCAGCGGCCGATTCGTCGGAGTTGTACAAAATTTTTGTACACCCGACATCCGCGATGGCAGATGATGCTGCGTCCAGCTACTCCGTCGTGACTGGCGGTGGCGGTGCACACAACCCAAATTATCCTAATCCGAAGGATCCATATTTTCTGAGTTCTGCTGATCAACCAGGAAATATCATTACTCCTATTGTTTTTCGTGGACCGAACTATGATGAGTGGTCTCGGTCGATACGTCTCTCCCTGATCTCTAGGCGAAAGATCACCTTTCTGGAAGGTACTGAAGTCAAACCTATTAATGATGCTAGCAAATTGCTTGATTGGAGATGCGTGCAAGCACTATTGGTTCAATGGGTTCTTAATACCATTGATCCGTCTCTGAAGAAATCTTTGCCGTACTTTGAGGAGGTTTCTCCATTATGGAACTTGTTGGAGAAAAGATTTGTTGTTAGCAATGGCACTCGGAAGCAACAAATTAAGGTGACGTTGGCTGAGTGCAAACAAACGGCTTCGATGTCTGTGGAAACCTACTTTAGAAATTTGCAGTCTTTGTGGGATGAACAAGCTGCTTATTTTCCATTGCCTACTTGTACCTGTGGTGAACTTGCTGCAACGCTACAGGCTATGAGGGATGAAGACCACTTTCAGGACTTTATGTATGGGTTGAATGCTGAGTTGTATGGTCATACCCGATCTAATCTTCTGGCTCAGGATCCTCAGCCAAGTTTAGATCGGGCATACCAGGTAGTCCGTGAGAAAGAGGATATGCGAAAATCTCAGGTACCATCCGCTACTGAGGAGGTGATGGCGCTGGCTATCAAGACTTCACATCGTATTTCTAGTAGTAGAACCTCAGATCCCAGGGACAAATCAGGTATGATCTGTACTCATTGCAAGAAAACAGGTCATGATGTTATAACTTGCTTTGCCAAGATTGGCTATCCAGAGTGGTGGGAGACTCGTCCTCGGCGTGAGGGCGGACGTGGTGCTGGTGGTGGAAGAGGTCCGGCACCACAGCAGAGACGTGATGGGGGACGCGGTGCTGGTGGCGCAGGGGTTGTTCATCATGTTGCCGTTGCTGGTCATGGTGTCCCTGCTGGTCTTGCCGGAAGTTCGACAGATATGATGCATGGAGGGTATCCTTCACCACTCTCAGGTGAACAATGGCAGAAACTGATGAACTTGTTGGGTAACGACAATCCTTCCAACCCTGGTCCTTCAAACTCTGATCGTCTGATGGGTAAGCATTCTTCTGTCACTTGGATATTCGATACTGGGGCTACTCTTCATACGATAGGCTCTCGTGACTGTTTAGTTGATTGCTTTGAGGGTCCTGTCTGTCCTGTGATTTTGCCTGATGGGAGCACTATTGAGGCTGTTCTGAGAGGCAAAGTATTTTTGACTGCTTCGTTGGTGTTGACGGATGTTCTTTACGTTCCGACATTGACTTGCAACTTGATCTCTGTCTCACAATTGATTGGTGCCAGAAATTATGATATGTTATTTACTCCTGATTTGTGTTTTGTTCAGGACCGAAGTACGAGGATGGTGATTGGAGCAGGTGAACAAAGGGGTGGACTTTACTTCTTGGGGGAGGTTCCAGCTTCTTTGGCTTCGGTGATCCTGGCATGCAAAGAGAGTAATTCCGAGGTTTGGCATAGTAGACTGGGGCATCCTTCAGATAATACAGACTTTACCTTTTCTCTCTGGTAGTAGTGTGTTTTCTCATACGGCTTGTGATATCTGTCATCAAGCTAAACAGACTCGTGATGCCTTTCCTGATAGTAGTAGTCGTGCTTTGAGATGCTTTGAACTCATACACTGTGATCTGTGGGGACCATATCGTGTTCCATCATCTAATGGGACACGGTATTTTTTGACTTTGGTGGATGATTTTTCTAGAGCTGTTTGGGTCGTTTTATTGACAGATAAGTGTGCTGTTTATTCTGTGTTTCTTAAATTTATTGCTATGGTGAAACGACAGTTTGGGGCTGATATACGTCGAGTGCGGAGTGACAATGGCACTGAATTTAATTGTTTACGAGATTATTTTTCATCTCAAGGTATATTCACTACAACAAAAAACCCTTTTAATGACGGCTAAAAAGCGTCATTAGTGACGAACCATGACGCTTTTTTTTTCACAGCAACCGTTATGAAAACGGGTGTTATAAATATTTTTTAAAAACGTCATAAAATAACCGTCATGAATAGTTTCTATAAAAACGTTATAAATAGTTAATATATAGTGCACAATTCAGAACAATTTTAAAACGTCATGAATAGATAATATGTATAGGCTCAATGCAGCACATTTATAACACTTTATACTATTCAAATTAGCATATTTATAATGCTCTATACTGCACAGTATATATTACATTCCAAAAAGTTAACATTATATATCACCATCTTTATTACATTTCTCAAAATAGAGTACATATCAACATCTTCATTACATTATCAAAATAGAATATCCAAATACATATAGATATTTACAACTACCAAAATTGTCCACATCAAAACTTGGCCACATAACCAATAATCATGAAAGATCAACGACAGCCGGAACACCAGTGAAATCCTGAGAAAAAGAGAACCAAATCAGTCCATATAATTGTCAGGCCTAAAAATCAAATCTAATCATGAAATATCAAGAGAAATGAGTAAAACAAACTAGGTCATGATAGGGATCAGGTATTTATCCCATATCCACTACAACAAAATAATACACATTTTCACCTTCTTGAGCATTGTCTCAGGTTAATCAAATATGCCCCAGGCAACCATACTAATGAAGTCTTTTCAAATGATCAAGAAAGATCATAAAAATTATGTACACAGTAATAAAAATCGTCCACAATAATAATGAAGTAATGGAAATCACTAAAGAAAGTAAAATAAATAATAGGAGAAACATATAGTAGATAGAAGGAAATCCGGAAATCACTAAAGAAAGTAAAATTCAATTATCATTTCTCTTCCCACGCGCCTCTGCTCAGCCGAGTGCCACGAGTGAAGGCGAGGCATAGCGTTGTGCCACGCAACCCCTCGTGCATCCCGATGCGCCATTGACAACACTATAATAGAATTAATACTCCTTACATATCTCGGCTGATTTGTACAATGTTTATTCTCTTACAAACTTAGTGTAAAAAAATTTAAATTAAAACAAAGTTCCAGTTTACATATACAAGTGAGGAAAAGCATTTATCTTCCCAGGATGCAGAAGTTCATAAATCAAAGGATACTATACTCAGAGAGTAGGTGATCATCCCTTAGAACCCTTCCTCTAAAGATCAGTCGTTGCCTTTCAACAGGAAAACCAGTTGCATCTGCCAGCTTTGCCTTCAACACTGGTACTGGCATCTGAAAGGTTATATGATGCTGAGTGATATAACTCCACATACAAATTGTTTCGCAGAATCAAGCATAAGGTTATAAATTGACATAGGAAAATGGGAATAACTCAAGAGCAGGTATATTCATTAACTAATGAGAAAAGTCAGCCATCAGCTGCAAGCAAATCAAATGACCATATATATAAGCAACAAATTGCTTATATCTATCTTAAACAAATAAAAAATAATAGAATATAACTTTAACATAGTTGTTGTATAAATGTCTGATGTTGACAAGCATGCCACTATTGTTCATGTATAACTAATGGGTAACAAATACAGACGAAGAAGAAGAAAGTCGACATAAATTGGAGAAGCAAGCCCACAATTCATTGTTAATAAGGTTAATTCCAACACATTGTACAACTTATGAAATGATATTAATTTTACCAATACTGTCATTGAATTACTCTATCCGGACAAATGGAAATCATGGTTCAATTTTTTTCCTTTATCTATATAAACATAGCTATCTGCTTGCAAAAGGTAGCTACCAACTAAAATTGTTGTCTATGATAACCTAAGTTGCACTGAAACTGGCACTGATTCGGATGTGAACATGATACGGATATGAAATGCAGAATTTTTAAGGAAAAAAATAGGTTCCGAATATGTCAAGGATACGGTTATAACCATACGGATAGAGGGGAAGCGGCTACTCCTCCTGGGTGGGCCTATGGTGGGGGTCCGCCCATTTGGCATCACTTGCGTGGTTGAACTACATCAAACAATCTTAATCTTCAAGCAGATTGTTTGAATAATTGAATTTTTCCTGTTGTCATCAACCATATACTAGGACTCTGCCAAGAACAAACAGAACAAGAAACAATAATGGAGGAAATCAGTAAAAAGAATTATATCAAGAGAGGCTAGCAAAAGTGTATATGGCTTGGTCCAAACCTTCTAATGTATAACTTGTGTACTAAGTCCTCATATAAAGATCTGTAGTTTACTGATTCTTGTTTGTGCATGCCATCTCATGTATAACTTGTGTACTAAGTCCTCATATAACTACGTAAAAAAAAATTGAACAAGAAAGTTTGAAACAAAACAAAGCTTAGAATATAATAATTACTGAGAATTTTACCCTCAACAAATTTCCACGTGAGAAGAGTTCCGGTCTCCTCATTGGTAGCGTGACAAGCTCGTTCAATGTCTTCTTGACATCCTCAAGAGCACCTATATCATCAAACTTCACTCCAATTTCATCTGGAGTAACCACTGCTGAAACAAAATTGCTCTCATATTCATCCTTGGCAAGGATCTGCAGTAAAATTACATGCATCATAAAATCAAACACAGACGAAAAGTCGAAAACATACCAGAACCAAATTACATTACAACAATCTCAATACAGTAAGATGGGTGGTATTAGCTACACCTTTAAATTTTGTGCAGGTTTTCTTGAAAGAGCCTCCTGCTCCCCTAGCCTTGATATTGCAATGTCCAAGCTTTACATAAACAGAAAACAATTTGAAGCAGTTCATCTACAGAATGTAATGCAAATGCGATTGTAGTTGGACAAGTACCCTTCTTAGGGAATATTTTTAATAGTTAACATTATCCGAGCCGAACACCCAGAAATGTGGTTGAACTGCCTCCCATAATACATTATTTCAGTCTAACAAGCCATATTTCGAACATACTTACTAGCTTCAACAACAACCATCACCATTAATAAAGTTCAAGTAAGCCATCCATGAAGTGTACCTTGGTTGTTCCGGTCTTCGAAGATGCCGGCGGCTTCGACCTTGTCGACTTCGACTTCATCAAGAGCGAGCTCGAGACCTGCCACGGCTCCTCCTCCGTGGCGGCATTTCCGTAAGTGGGCATCATCCGGTCGGAGAACGACAGTGGCGGCTGTGCCACCCACTTCTCCTTGGCCTCCCCATGGTTCTTCAAACTAGAATCATAAGCAGCTACCGGCTCGGGATCCATAAGACCATTGGGATTGAGAGTGCTATCGCTCGGCGATTTGTCCACCGACGATCTCTTCGAACAAAGACCTCCCATTCTAGTCCCGATCTCACACTATTCTATGCGCAAAAAAAACTCCAATCCATCAAAAAAAAAGTTACTGTTTGTCAAGAAATACCCAATTCCCAAATATAAAAATATAAAAAAAAACGGGGGAAGCTTAAAGATCCAATTTTTAGATGGCCCGTGAAGAGAAAATTGGTAATAAAATTAGTCATTATAGGGATACGCACTTGCTGGAGTCGATCTAGAGCTTGCTGAGCGGTGGAGGGGTTTGAGGGAGATTTCGATTGACGGTGCCGAGGACAACCTCGACCGGATCCCGAGACCACGCCTTCCCGAGCCCTCCTTCGACTCCACTTCCTGTTCTCGACCGAGCGTCGTCCCGCTCATCATGAGCACCGACCTCCCCGATCTTCTGAACCCGAAGCCACAACGCCTGGACGACCTCGACCCACCACATCGTTCCCTCCGCCGCCGCTTCCGTCGACGAGCGAGGGGTTGGGAGCTTAGGGCTTAGGGTTCGTGGGAGGATGGGTTGGGGGCTTAGGGCTTAGAGTGAGACCTAGAGCTAGGGTTTAGAGTGAGACCTAGAGTTAGGGTTTGTGGGAGATTGAAAGGAGGAGATGGGAAATTTTAGGGTTTGGAGAGAGGAGGGAAGAGGGGGCAGAAGGAAGGAAAGGAGAATGAGAGTTCTTCTGAGTAAAATCGAAGGGGGGATGGAATATATTATAGAAAGTTTATTACAAGTTTGCCACCGCTCTAAACTATTAATAACGTTTTGTTTTATAAACGTTATAAAAAGCCCAGAATTAGTCCAAACCGTCATAGAAAAAAGGTATTTCTCAACTTGATAACGCTTATGTATTAGCCGTCATTAAAACTCCTTGTCGAGCGTTATTAATAGGTCTTTTTGTTGCAGTGATTGTTCCAAACATCCTGTGTCGGGACACCTCAACAGAATGTAAGGGTGGAAAGAAAACATCGACATATTTTAAATGTCGCCAGGGCCTTGCGATTTCAGGATTCTCTTTCCGTGGATTTTTGGGGGGAATGTGTTCTGGGTGCATGTTATTTGATAAATAGGACCCCCTCTAGTATCTTGCATTTTAAGTCTCCGTATGAAGTTTTATATGGTTCGACTCCTTCGTATGATCATCTACGTATTTTTGGTTATCTGTGCTATGCGTATGATTTGAAATCCCGACATGATAAATTTGCTAGCAGGAGCAAAAAATGTATCCTTGTTGGGTATCCACTTGATAAAAAGGGATGGAAACTGTATGATTTGGAGACTGGTGAATTTTTTGTGTCCCGTGATGTTACTTTTTATGAAAAAGAATTCCCTGGGTGTGGCTCTGCTAGCGAGATGTCTTCTGCGACACGCCATACATCTGTTGAGGTGCCGGGAGATGATATAGAGGCTTTTGGGATGGTGCCGGCCACGGTTGCTGAAACCGGAGTAGTTGCTGGTGGTTCGGCACCGAGTGGCAAGGATGCACAGGTAGATACAGAAGTATTGACAGGAGAGTCCGTTGGGGGTGATGCGGATACTGCTAATGATACAGGAGATACAGTGTTGCCAGAGGTGGATGAGGTAGTATTGGGAAGAGGAATGAGAAAGAAATCACAGCCAGTGCGATTACAGGATTTTGTGACGAATGCTGTTCGAAGTAAAAGTCCCCCCTTCACCACAGTTCATCTGTTCCAGTCACTTCCTCAGGTACTTCGTATCCTCTAACACAATTTCTAAGTTATAACATATTTACTGCTGGACACAGAGATTTTCTCGTAGCTGTCACTGCCGGTGTTGAGCCTACTTCATATCGCCAGGCCTCGCGAGATTTAGGCTGGCGCACAGCCATGCAAACTGAAATACAGGCTCTGGAAGATAATGGGACATAGAGTCTTGTCGATTTACCTCCTGAGAAGAAAGCATTGGGAAGTAGATGGGTGTACAAAATAAAGTACAAATCTGACGGCAGTGTTGAGCGCTTAAAGGCTCGACTAGTTGTGTTCGGTAATCATCAGGTTGAGGGGATCGACTATTCAGAAACATTTGCCCCGGTAGCTAAGATGCCTACAGTTCGGGCGTTCTTGGCTGTTGCAGCTGTGAAAGGCTGGACTTTGCACCAGATGGATGTGCACAATGCTTTTCTTCATGGAGATCTGACAGAAGAAGTATATATGCAGTTGCCGCCAGGTTTTTCGCATAGTGAACCCAACAAAGTGTGTCGCCTGCGTAAGTCTCTATTTGGATTGAAACAGGCACCACGTTGTTGGTTCGCTAAGCTTACTGCTTCTCTGATATCCTATGGATTTATTCAATCACATTCCGATTATTCCCTTTTCTCTTTTTTTAAGGAGAAGGTAGAGTTGCATGTTTTGATCTATGTGGATGATATGATTGTGTCTGGTAATGACACAGGTGCTTTAGATGCTTTCAAAAATTACCTTAGTTCTTGCTTTCACATGAAGGACCTTGGTGTGTTGAAGTACTTTCTTGGCATAGAGGTGGCTCGGAGTGTGGAAGGAATTTTCTTGTGTCAAAGGAAATATGCTTTGGACATCATTTCAGAATGTGGTTTGATGGGGTCTCGCCCGGCTGGTTTTCCCATGGAGCCCAATCACAAGCTGGCAGAATCGACTAGTCCAAGGATGGCGGATGCAGAGACTTATCGGAGACTGGTTGGGAGGTTGATTTATCTCTCATTTACTCGCCCTGACTTGGCCTATGCTGTGCATATCTTGTCTCAATTCTTACATGAGCCTCGACAAGATCATTGGCATGCTGCTTTGAGAGTTGTCAGATATCTCAAAAATGCACCAGGACAGGGTATTCTTTTGAAAGCTGATTGTGATCTCCGTCTTTCTGGTTGGTGTGATTCTGACTGGGCAAGTTGGCCTTTGACTCGCCGCTCTGTTACAGGCTGGTTGGTGTTTCTGGGGGGGGGGGTCTCCTATTTCTTGGAAGACCAAGAAGCAATCAACTGTTTCCCGATCTTCCGCTAAAGCTGAATACCGATCTCTTACTGCGCTTGTTTGTGAGTTGAAATGGTTGAAGGAGTTATTGGTGTGTTTGGGCGTTCGCCAGGAGTCTGCTATGTCGGTGTATTATGACAGTCGGTCAGCCCTGCACCTGGCCCAGAACCCAGTATTTCATGAGCACAGTAAGCATATTGAGGTGGATTTGCATTTTGTTCGCGATGCTATTAGAGATGGCACTGTAATAGCCTCGCATGTTCCTACTTCTTCTCAACTGGCTGACATCTTCACCAAGCCCCTTGGAAAGCAAGTGTTTGATTCTTTTCTTTCCAAGTTGGGCATTTGTGACCTGCATGCTCCAACTTGAGGGGGGGGGGGGGGGTGTTAGATTGATTAGATTATCTTCGATTGATTAGATATGATTAGATTAGATTAGATTGATTAGATTATATTTGTAATATAAATATGGTCCATAAGCCCAAATGTAGACACTATATATATTGTACCAAACCCTAGCAATGAATCAAGGGCATTATTATTTCCTACACGACAAAAATAAAAATAAAAATAAAAAATTGTATGCAAAAATAAATGTGGGGGCACGTGACCCTAATCTTCACCATATAGCTCCGCCTTTGATAATGCACATGTTTTTCAAGACGATTCTTTGACATGGGGTGTTGCTACAAGAGTTCTTAATTAAAGTTAATAAGCCTAGACATAACTTAAGATCAAGAAAAGTGTGAAGTTCCATCAAATTAGTCCCAGATTTGATATGTAGTTCATGAGGCAGTTGTCTCAGTCCCAAAATTTTAGAGGACACCAAATTTTTAATACCATTTATTCCATATAAGCTCATTCTGAACAAAAGTCTGTAATTCATTCTAATAATTTTAGCACACGTAAGAAGATTTCTTTTGTTATAGGATATCTAAACGTCATATACTAGAACAAAAGACAAGTCAGTTATTCAGACTAAAGAAAGAAGTGGTTGAGAAATTTGATTATGAAAACATAGTCAGTTCTTTTGCCTCCAAAACAACCAGACGATATATTTAAGTGACTATATGATGTCTTTAACGAAGCATTTGATGGCCGAAGGTTTTCTTTATATTATTTTCATCATGAACTACCCCAATGTTAGCTTTATTTTTATTTATTTGTCTGGAACAACAGTTTTATTTTGAACATCTTCACTTTATTAGTATTTCATTACGGCATATATTATTTTAAATATTTTGTATTTTATTTCTTGCATTTTATGTAGATAATATTATTGTATCATCGTCGATGAATTTATATATATATATGAACATTAAGCTTTGAGGGCATCACTTTTAGAGTTTGCCACATATCTCAAAATCTAAAGTCCGGCACTACATCAAAAAAAAAAAAAAAGAATTGTATCCTCTTCTTCTAGGGCTACTACTCCATTACAACTCATAGACAAGGAATAGTTTGAGGATGGCAATGATACCGAAGAAGAGGATATTGATGAAGGCTATAAAATAAAATGAAGAGGAAGATGAAAAATGATGAGGATGACTGAGAGACTGTTTTAGTTTTTTGGCTGAAAATTGACTTATGTTTTGAGACATGTTAGAAAGTTTGTTTTGTGTTTATGTCCTGTTCGAAACTCTAAACTATTTTGGATAGTTTATGGTCTGGAATATTATGGTTCAGAATCTTGAGATTCGAGATTTTATATTGAAATGTTGAGCAATGTTTGATATTTTGGTATTTGGCTACGTTCTTTTAAATTAATTTGTCACCTATATTATATTATCTATATAATAATAATATATATGGAATTATATGGATTTCTTATTGTGCCAGACATCTTATCCTTTATACTTACTTTTATGTCTGCTTGATAATGGTGTTTTTACCGGCTTTAGAGCGTTTTTAAATAACCGACCGTTTACAAAAACCCATGCTTTTTAATTTTTTTGAGCCACTGGATTTGGTCGGCTTAAAAACCACCCAAAGCTGGTGCAATGTATTTTTTGGTGCCTTATAAACGCCCCTATTTGGTGGGTTTTGGATGGCTTTATTATTTTATTATATTTATATCCTCGCCAAAAAGAGATATATATATATATATATATATATATATATATATATATATATATATATATATATATATATATATGGAAGCGGATCAAAGGTCCCGTCCGCGGAGTCCCGTCGAAGCCCCGCCCCCCCTGCACCATCGGATCGCGCGGGGCCCGCGTGGGGCCCGCGTGAGCCCGCGCGATCCAACGGTTAAGGGGGGCGGGGGCTTCGGCGGGGCTCCGCGGGCGGGGCTCCCGATCCGCCTCCTATATATATATATATATATATATATATATATATATATATATATATATATATAATAACTAGATCCTTTTTTGTGTTTCTCTTTTATTTCATTCCAGTGGCTGCTTTTTTCTTATTGATTGGAGGAACATTCAGGAACTTGCCTTGTACTTGTTCTTGGAGCTCCATTGGGTGCAGAGTTGTTTTCTAAGAAAAGAATATATGAAAGACTTTTTGATGCAGGAGTTACTTTCATGTCCATAAATTCATATTTTATCAAAAATAACTTTTATTTATATACGGATATAAAGGTAATTTTATTATTATAGAAAACTTTCAGAACTGTTGGTTAAAGAATTACAAGCATGAATTGAACTGGTTTCAAAGCCGCTACTTAAAATCACAAAAAATCGGACCCATAATAACCGTTCATTTCTGCTACTCTAAAAACACCTCATAACCGCTACCTCCGTAATTGCCAAGCAGACCCGTATCAATCAGGTAACTTTGAAGTCTTTGTGACTAACTAGTATATCATTGGCATTCTCAAAGAGGTTGGTGAGTGATTAACACATTACTCACAAGGCCATGCATGTTTGGAAACAATGCGATAGAGATTTGCATAAGCTCCACAATTTTGAAAATGATAGGGTTCATGCTGTATTATTTGAAGACTAGGTGAAATCTCCCCAAAAACCCAAACTGGGTACATTTGCTAGTTTCTTCTGTTTCATCTGTATTATTTGAGTTGTATCGAAAACAACATTTTCCGGGCATACGAAAAAAGTGTCCTGCCGAAACATACGAACATAGTTATCTTTTCCCTAAGTAAGCTAGATCAAGATAACAAACTAGAACACTCATCCTTCCTCCGGGTGCCTTGTCAATGATTGGTGTCAGAATGGATTGTTGGAATAATTGAATATATATTTAAAATAATAATAATAATAATTATTTTCTTACAACGAATCTATGGCAATGAATCTATTGAAAGGTGTACGAATCTATCTATTGGAAATGTGTATCCTTTCCATTGTGTTACTTTATTTCTATAAAAACACAAGTGTTTAAAATATTCAATCACTCAACTCATTCATCTATCTAGCATTAAGTCTAAGAGAGAGAGAGAGAGACGGACTACCAATATTGCTTCGTCAAATTTCTACGGTGTGAAGTGCTGCTACCGAAGAAAAGAACTGTTGTATCTTGGGAGACTAATCGCCATTAAACCATAAGCACCAGTACGGGACAAATATTGTCTTAAGGACATTGAACCATGTTCAAGCGTCGGTCTCGGTTAGGTCTTTATTTTATATTTCAATTTTTCAAAGTCTAGTACAGAGTTGGGAATTATAGTGATAACATGGATCACTAAGAAGGTGTGATCTGTCTTATATGTGTAAGAAATATGAATGACTTTTCCAACTTGTCCCGGGATGTGCATAATGGAAAAGAAAAAGAAAAAAACATGTAAAATTTGTCCAACAGCCACAAAGGGTGCCTCACAGGTTGACATCATATCCAACCAAGAAGTAAGCAATCTGCCAAAAGCAAGAAAAAGATTGTTTGGTTAATTGGGGCGACTCCAATAAATGCTAGAATAAGTGTTTGAATCATATTAAAGGAAAGAATGAAAGAATGCACGGACAAAAATAATGGGAAAACCACTTTTATATGTAGGCTCTTTTAAAAAAAATATATAATTTTGTTTTGGATAAGGAAGCACGCTCCTTGTTAGTGTAACACATGTGTTTTTCTCGGTTGATGGATGAGACAATTGCTTATATAGCTTTCTAATGTTATTGTTATATTGATGCTATATTAAAGAATATGGTGTCTTTGTTTAAGAGTGAGTCTGATTCTTTATAATTGTCTTTTATCGTACTGTGTAAACGAAAATAAATGTGTACTTAACAGGAACCTTCACAGTTATGTTTTTTTTTTTTTATTCTTTTGTAGGAAGAAGGGCTTGCTATATAGTTGAGAAAACCACCATTCTTCTACATCAAGAGCGGGCTTTGCCATAAGGAATTTGATGTCAACACTCAGATAGAGATCTTGCTGTAAACATAAAAAGTAAATGAGAACATTTGAGCTGCGATACCAAAAAGAGTGACCTTTGGTTGACGATGGAATCCCTCTTTTGTGTAGTTGGGAGAGAGAAAAAAGATAATTAGTGTTTTCCATGATTTAGATTAACATGCCTAAGAAAGAAAATCGGTTTAGGAGACCTCCTAATTATTCTCCTCATGTATCAATTACCTTCCTGTAGTGATCACTGGACTAAGTAACCGAGCTTTCTCACTAGTGAGGTTAAGGTCGAGCAATTTGATCAACGCGGTCCCACCAGAGAGTTATTCTTACATCTCGAACACCAGCTACATCCATTTCATCTTTTGGCTTTGTTGTCTACTAGTCGATCTGGATCCACTTATGCTACCGCTGGGTCTACAACTGGTGCTTCTACCTTCATATCATCCACCGGGTTACACTTTGGATCTATAATATATCTATAGTTTGACCCTTTCTCAATCTGAGCATACTGAACGATTCAAAAGGGCCTTCCTTCGGGCAGGGTAAGGTCTGGACAATTGATTAGAAAAGGAGCGACGGACCCGACAAGACAATCGATTAATTGACGGCTATCACGACCCGCACCCTAGAGTAAGGGCACGAGACGTGGGTACGTCCAGCCTACGCCGCAGTGTCGGCGGTAGAATGCTGTCCTAGGTCTCATGCATCTAACAGTATAATGCTAAATAGTTTATACTTCCCAAATGGGGGTGACATAGCAGAATGTAAACTCAATCACAACTAAGGAAGAAGAGGTACGATATGATATAGAACTCAAATGAAATACAGATGATCAGAAAAGTCTAAGTGTCTAAGATAACAACTCAGCAAACAATCCAGAAATACAAAGTCTCAACTACTGAATATGAAAGAATATATACAATCCAGATCTCAAACGACAGAAATAGTAAAACCTAGACTAGTGAGCCTCAGTCTCTATAGCTAGTGGATCCGGCTGGAAATCCGGATCACAGGTATCATCTAGAGCTGTCCCATAAAAAGTGTCAACAACAGCCTCATCCTTGTCCTCTGTAAACATTCAACGGTGCCCAATCAGGACGGAGCGAGCACAATACATCTCAACAGTTCATAGCAGGTTAGAAAATATAATCATGCAGTAAAGTAAGATACAAGAACTGAAAGAAGTACAGAATATAAACAGAGAAAGAACTGTAAAAGAAATATCTACTATAAATAGAGAACTAACAGTGGCTAGTGAGTCAGAGTACAATATAGACATATAAATGGCATAGGACGATTCTGATGCTACACTACGGAAGGATTCAGATGCTACACTACTTGGATATTATTCACATGTCCACTTCTACTCCCCCGTACCCCCAATCAATACACAAGGATCCAGCCAGGTTATGTTATGATTCATGTAACGACCCCCGAAGGGTGGTACATGATAGTCCCATAAATGGGGATTCTAAGAAAGCCCATAAATAGGGGGATTAAAGGAAGACTCTGTGATCATGAGAGTACATGTCACAAGTGATTCAATGAACCATGAAGCATAGTGATACACAATGCAAGTGAAACGCACAGAACATGTAGTATCCGATGCTCCTTGAGGGGATAACATCTCAAGAAAGGATCCATATAGTACTAATCCGTGTGACCAACGTGACAGCATCAAGTAAAGTAATTTAAAGCAGGAGAATAATTCTAACAGGATATGAAATGATCAGAGAATGTACTCGCCTGATAACCTGAACAGCTGATAGGTATATAGGTGTCAAGTCCCGCTCCCGTAGGAGCGATCGTCCTCGCTAAGGCGTGATGCCGTACGAGCCTAGTTGCGCTCGTGCAAGGCGGGTTCCATAACGGCCGATTTCAGCGGCTGCGACGGGGTCGTCGCACAGAAGTCCTAAGCAGAGACATTGAATAATAGCAGCAGAATTTAGAACAAAACACAAGTCATTCAAAGAAGCTCTTTATTGATATTGAAATAACGATTACATTGGGGGCGCAAGGCCAAGATTATAATCACTCAAGCTCACTCTTCTCATATTTTACAAGTTCACTCAGCTCTCTCTCATCTCTCAATTACAAGTCTTGATCCAGCGGAAGCTTCGGAAGGCGATGTCCATACATTATGTCCTGTATAAGTCTTTACTCCATGCGGCTGCATGCTTCGAGTCGCCAAGGAATTCCATGCCTCGACGCATCCAAGCGAGCCCCGCACCACGAGCTTCTACCTGTGCCTGCACATGTAAACAATATGGGTGTCAGTACTCAACTGTACTGGTGGAATGAGCTCCTCGCCCATCCATACAAAACTAACACGTTTACTTTACTTTGTGCAACATAGTCCCCTTTTTTATTGTCTTTCTACTCTTGCCTTAGGATCAGTTTTAGGACCGACGTCTTAGCGCAACTTGTGTATCAGAACCATCCCGTGCTTGCAATGTCAACGTTAACTCATACTTTGTCTCTAGACCACTTCTCGTGCCAATAACGTTAACCTATCAAGTCGTGTTTGTCTTACGGCCAAAATCAGAGACGCAGCTACACGATAGACTTCTTTTCCATGTGACCGTGCTACGAAATCTATATTGAGGTCGTACCTCGCAACTCACTAGGACTTAACCATATCGTCGCTTCGCGGCCCGTGCTACTTTGATAACCAACTGACCCAATCAAGACTTGTGAATCTAGTGTCACTCGACCAACTTTGCCTTGCGGTGGTTTTCCGACATAAACTCAACCAACTCAACCAACTTATGCAACTTATATGCCGACAACTTAAACTCGACGCCACATCTTGTGCCGAAACACGTTGCCTATGTTGTAGCCATTCTTAAGCCCAAACATTTGTACTCTAACTTGTACACACACATTCAGCAACTCAACTCAATCCAAAGGCACTCACGCGGATTGCCGCCATGCCGACTCATCTATATGATTTGGTCACTGACTCCCAGAGCTATGGTGGACTACTTTTTAGCTGAGTGTAGGATGGACCTCTTCGGGTAGCTAGCCTTAATGAGCGTCCACCGAATACTTTGCCCCATGCGCAGCTATTTGGCTCCCAGAGCCATATTTGTTTCCCTTTGTGCCCGCAACGGTCCCGTGGCGCCACAGGTTGCCGTGCGGGGAAACTCTACCTTATCGACAAGTTGTCCATGACCATGCAAGACTCGACTCAAACTGACGTCTCACACAGTCATTGTACCTCTAGTGTTACCATCTCTTTTAGGGCTAAATTCAATACTTCTCACATCTGAGATCTTGCCTCGACGACCCGTAGTCGCGAGCATTCTTCTTTCTTTCCTCAACGACCCAGTCGTGAGCATTCTTCTTTCTTTCCTCAACGACCCAGTCGTGAGCATTCTTCTTTCTTTCCTCAACGACCCAGTCGTGAGCATTCTTCTCTTTCTTTCTTGCCCTATTATTTTACTCAACTCAAGAACAACTGTTTAGACATTTTTCCAAAAACAAATGAATCAACCGTGGCCCGTACCTTAAAACTCTAGGACCGTGCCATCGTGTCTCAAACCGACTTCCGATCTACGCGACGCTATCGCCCAAGTCATACTTCATATAACGGACCTTGGGATCGTGGGTCTATTTAACTTGACAACCGCAGAAAGAGCGGGACAGCACTAGAAATGACTTAGGTCGATCGGTGTAACTTTGCCCAACTTAATCGAGCCTATAACTTGACTCAAGGGACGAGCAAAGGCTATGCCAAGCCTTGCGTTATGGAAACGTGCATGCTTTGTCGAGCATTTACGCGGGCGACACCTATGACTTAGGCCAACTCAGGTGTCGGGACAATTCGACGGGATCGTGCATGCTTTAACAAGCATTCACGCAGGCGACGCCTATGACTTAGGCTATTTCATAACTTTGTGTCGAAGACCAACTTTCTTTCTCCCAAGCCACGGGATGAAGGACCGAGTGTCATTTTCAAAGCACGCCGTGCACCAACTCTAAGCCGACCGTGGGACGTTTTCCATGTTCTAACTTATTTCGACCCGTCGGGATTATTCCCTTAGCTATGTGGATTCGTCTCTTTTATTATCAAGCCTATTGTGCAAGTTGAAAACATGCGTTTTATTATGTGAAGGCAAAGATGAGGCAAGTTCACCGAAACTATCCCACCTGAGCGAGCGGTCGCCTCGACCGAGCGATGTCTCCGAGTAGCCGTTGCAAGGCTAAGTCCGAACGCCGTCGGCATTTCGATTCCTCCGATTGACTGAGCGGGACGGGGCACTACAATAGGTCCAAACTGAAGCCACAGAGTCCTATTTAGAGCAACACAGGTCAAGATATATACGAGAGATGATAAATAAAATGTACAATGCATCTGCATGCTGTCTAGGTCAAACTAGACTAAAGTCAACACTTGGTCAACTCTAGTCAACCACACTAGTCAAATTAGGTCAACTAGGTCAAGTCCTAGCCCAAACAAGTCTAACAAGTCTTACTAGGCCTAACCAAGCCTAGGCTAGCACTCACACAATCACAAGACAATGTGAACCACAACAATGCATAATATAAAATAGCTAATATATATAAATACATACCTTCATACATACATGCATATCCACATTACATACATATTTATATATATAGGCATATGTTACATCATGCATATTTACATAGTTACATAGATATATACATTCATGCACATTTACATACATACTTTTATACATTATATATGTTAACATTTATTACAATGCATTATATTTTACTTATACCTTTGATTGATTCATTCATTCATATATGACATTCATTCTTGCATGTATACATTCATTCATATCCCATATGCATGTATATTTCAGTTCAGGCATTATATCCATTTACAGATTATTAAGTTGCATACATATACTTATTTTTATTACATACATGTCATTCATGCATATTACATACTTACATGCATCTATACATTATATACATTGTATACAACATGTAAAAATAGAAGAGGGAAAAAGGGGAAAAAAACTGAAAAGGAAAGGGAATGAAAGGAAAATATAAGGAAAAGGGAAAACAGTGGACATATACATGCTTGCATCATATATTCTATATTACCATACATGCTATCATTATATATTGCATTATATTATTTATATATTATGCATTCATATCTATCATTACATGTATACCTTGCATTCATATCTAGCATTCATTATATACTTTCATGCATACATTGTATATCATTCTTTCATTCATGCATTTATACATTGCTTACATACATTATATTAATTGTATTCCTACATGTTTGCATTCAACCATATATATACATTAATTTAAAGAGGATATATATCATATATATATCATTTCATTCATCTAATATATCATGTATTACATACTCGATATTTATTTAATATCCATACTACATAGGCTCATAGGTTACACAAAATGCATATATCGTATAGTCACTCTTCTACTTAAAACCAATAATGTACCAATTGGGCCTCTACTAAATTCTAGGATTAAAGTATGTTGTAGCCCTTCGTGTTAGCTTTCCGAAACTTTAAACGGATCGCATTTTCGTGTCCGAAAGCTCCCGAAATCGCGAAAATACTGAAACACGTTCGTCTTTCGTACAACTGACACTAAAATAATTCTATAGAAAGTTACAGAAAGAATTTGGCTTATTAAAATTGTATTTGGAAAACTAACTTCGATACGGTTCTTTTAAAAAAATGGGAGATAAATCGGAGTTCTAAGCTAAAAGTTATGACATTTCTAAGTTATTTTGGTTAATAAAAACGTGGATGAATATTATGACGAATTTGAATTGTTTTGGACAAAAGAACACATATAGGCCAAGATACTTGGATACAAACATAGGTATCCAAATGAAACTCATTCTAACCATCCTAACTAAGATCAATCCACTCTCTAACCATTCTAAAACTGAATTTAAATATCTATTTAAACTATTATCATACATACATACACATGGGGTGTCCTAATTTGGGATCTATCAAGTAGGACACAAGACACATATCTAAAATTCTCAAGAGAGCTCCAAATGGCCTCAAATTTGAATCTAAATGGGAAACTTGTATGAGGATGGATCCTACGGATTCAAAACTAATTTATATGCAAAGAAAATTGATTTAGAGGATGGATTTTACCTATTGGGAGTGGAGTCCCAATGAAAACCTTTAGGACACGGCTCCGATATGAAAATCCCTCAAAGTGGACACTCCTCCTTGCACTCCTCTTCCAATCCTTGGTAGCACCCTTCCCTTGGAGAATAGGAATGATCGAGGGAAGGTTTGGTGAAGGAATAATTTGATTTGGAGATCAAATCAATGGGAAGGCTCTCTAAAATTAGGGAAGAACAAAAGGAAAATAAAAGAGGCAAGATTGTAATGAATGAAATGAATCATTCTCCTCTAAAGGTGGCTGCCATAAAGTGTCCATTAGGGCTAATGGAAAATGTCCTAATTGCCCCTCTCTAGTCTCATATGGTTAAGTCTAGACTAGGTTCAAGTTTGGGGTCAAAATGATCTAGTTTTGAGTCTCTAACTTAACCATTCTAACATGATAAAAATTAGTTTAATTAACTAACTTAAATGTTGGATCTTGTTAGCCATGCTTAACTTAATATTGGGTCCCATCTAGAGTTTAAGCTACTCGAGTCACAATACAAGTCAGAACGAGACGAAACTCAAACCCGACTAAACAAATCCAATAAAAACAATATTAAAAATATAAATTTTTTCCAAAATATTAAAATATGAAAAATAACCAAAATCATAATACATCAATTTAAATATTATTAAAATAATCTAAAATTCACCAATTAATTAAAATCCTAAATAATTCAAAAGTCACAAAATGACCAAAATACCCTTAGCCTAAAAAGTTGTAAATAGTCATTCTAATCACATGGTTAGGTCCCCATGGTCATGGTTAGTCTTTAGGCTCAACAGTTCTAGAATTCACTAGCTAACACATCAAAATTATAATTCACCAATTTTAAATAGTACTAAATTAATTAAAAATTCCCATAAATCATAAATCCTATTATTAAAAATAAACTTTTACAAAAGTTCAAAATTACCCTCATTTTAGAAAAGTGGGTATTACAAGTCTACCCTCCTTAGAAAATTTTGTCTTCGAAATTAAGATGGTCGTACTTCTTCTAGAGTCTCGTCCCCAACAATCAGTCTCAGAACTTACCTAAATCATACAATTTAAAAGAATGGCATACAGGATCATGGCATACGGTGGTAGTGTAAGTCTCATCTAGGTATACTAGTTACACTAGACCAAAACAATCATAGGGTATCAAAACTTACAAGCAATCAAGGATGTTAAACTGGAAAAGATACAGAAATAACAAATCATCAAGGCTTTAAGGCATAATCAAAATCAAAATTTAAAGCACAAATGTCGAGCATTAAAATCCAATCACAATATATATATATATATATATATATATATATATATATATTTTTTGTCGAGCATTAAAATCCAATCACAATATATATATATATATATATATATATATATATAAAATATATATATATATATATATATATATATATATATATATATATATATAGAGAGAGAGAGAGAGAGAGAGAGTGTTAGAAGGAGAAAAGCTATCATTATGTAAAGGTTATGTGGTTAGTGTGTGTATGGGTGTATGTGGATATGTTCATAGGGTTAGATAGTAGACATGTGTGTGTGTGAGAAATATACATGAAAGTGTATAGGAGGATTTGGGTTTCAAAACAATAGCTATCAAGTTACACTACTCATGGCATATTGGTTAAACAATCTACAATGCACAACCCATTTACTCATAACATGCATGGCTAACCATATATATACATATATCTATATATATAGAGAGGTAGAGATTTAGTTATGTATCTATATACATTATAACATGTATGCATAAACTATATATATATATACCTATATAGATAATGAACATAACATAGAGATTAAGGGTTAGGTTTACATGGCAGTTGTGAACATTAGTGTACATTAGTGTAGAGTGTCAAGAGTACATGGGTTATAACTTAAAATGAAGGGTTCAATCATTCAGTTCAGTTTAACATTACATATTAAATCTGAAATTGAACTAAACATTTAAAATCAATGTGAAAAATGTTAACATGTATTCAGTTTCAAGATTTTGGAGAAATTCGAACATCAAAACCAACCCAATGTTCCCCACAACCATAACCTAACATGTAAGAGTATGAAACCTAACATTATATCCCTACATACAATAATGTATATGGCTTAAAATATTACATTTAAAAACTGCAAATTGAACTAATCACTTAGAATCTACTGTTAAATGGTTAATATGCACACAGTCTCAGATTTGACAAATTCAAACACAAAGCTTAACCAATTTCTTTAAGAATTGAAACCCTGTATATAACATACATGTGCAGTGATGTAAACAACAACTAATAATATGAAATTTATATTTAAATTATAAATTTAAACTGAAAAAAATAGAGAACTAGTCTCTGATACTGTATTGTGTCAGAGATATTGGGGTTTTGAGAATTTAACATCAAAAACATATTAATGTGCATTTAGATAGGTTGGTAATCAAAGTGTAGCATGTATACGTGTCAGGCAAGGTGTCTGTGTACACTATATATCTATATATATATATATAAAATTGTTGTTCATTTTTTTTGCTTCTCATTATTTAACTTAGGAGGAGTAGTAGCTTTAGCTGTTATTATGAACCTTTATGTAACTTCTTGCTATGAATTTTTTCATAATCCAATAAATTGATGATTTTGCTAGACCTTATCTGGATTTGATATTATAGCTCTGGTTTCAGAATGGTTCCTTCTTTTAAACAGATGAGCAGAACAGATTTTATCATTATTTCCTTCTTGCCATCATTCTTGTATCACCTTTTAATATATAAGGTGATACAAGAATGATGGCAAGAAGGAAATAATGATAAAATCTGTTCTGCTCATCTGTTTAAAAGAAGGAACCATTCTGAAACCAGAGCTATAATATCAAATCCAGATAAGGTCTAGCAAAATCATCAATTTATTGGATTATGAAGAAATTCATAGCAAGAAGTTACATAAAGGTTCATAATAACAGCTAAAGCTACTACTACTCCTAAGTTAAACTAATAAACTAATACAAGTAATAATGGCAAGAAAAAAATATTGATAAAAATCCTTTCTTGCTCAATCTGTTAAAAAAAGGGGACCATTTGAGATCAGAGCTATACAAACAAGTCTAAGATAAAGCCTAAGACAATTCGTCAGTTCATTACATTAGGAAGGAATTATATCCAATAAAGTTATATAAAGGATTATATCAACAATTAAAACTATTTTTTACTCCTAAGTTAAGTGATGAAGAAACAAATTTTTTTTAAGGCTGAAATACAAGGTAGAGATGATTTTTTTTTAAAAAAAAAGCTTTAGAGATATAATCTGATAATCATATGCGTCTTCCTGAAATTATGTTATCAGAATTCTGCCATGCCAATAAGCATAGTTGCAATAAACGATAGAGTCCATAATAAGGCATACACCCTATAATCATATTATCTAGAATTCTTACCACGCCACCCGGTATGGCTGCAAGAAAATCAAGGTTTCATAACTAAGATAAGTATAGCTATATCAGGCTCTACGTCCTTGTCATGCTAGCAAATATGACTGAAATAAATTCTAAATTCCATAATAAAGTAGACTTTTACCTTTATCACTGTCCTTATCAAATATGTTATCAGGTTATACCTTAATTCCAAAAAACAAATGTATATATACATATAAATACAAACTTAAATTCAACAACTAACATCAAGATTAAAAATTCAACAATAATCCATCAAAAATTATATAAATACAGATTCAAATTCAACCACTAACATCAAGATTCAAAATTCAACAATAATCCATCAAAAATTATATAAATACAGACTCAAATTCAACCACTAACATCAAGATTCAAAATTCAACAATAATCCATCAAAATCAAGTTCAATAACAGGAAGTAAAGGTAAATCAAATCAGGGAAAAAATAGATTTCAAATCGAAGTTAAAATAAGATTCTCAAGGGTCGTCCCAGGAATCTCTCAAGGAGGCCTAACTGTGATTAAGTACCTTCAAAAATATATCCTAATCCTACTGCAGGATGTAGTGATACTCTAGTTCGAATACCACTACATAAACTCGACCTGCATGGGCCACCACTAAAAACGTGTCACGATCCGCACCCTAGAGTAAGGGCACGAGACGTGGGTACGTCCAGCCTACGCCGCAGTGTCGGCGGTAGAACGTTGTCCTAGGTCTCATGCATCTAACATTATAATGTTAAACAGTTTATACTCCCTGAATGGGGTGACATAGCAGAATGTAAACTCAATCACAACTAAGGAAGAAGAGGTACGATATGATATAGAACTCAAATGAAATACAGATGATCAGAAGAGTCTAAGTGTCTAAGATAACAACTCAGCAAACAATCCAGAAATACAAAGTCTCAACTACTGAATATGAAAGAATATATACAATCCAGATATCAAATGACAGAAATAGTAAAACCTAGACTAGGGAGCCTCAGTCTCTATAGCTAGTGGATCCGGCTGGAAATTCGGATCACAGGTATCATCTAAAGCTGTCCCATAAAAAGTGTCAACACCAGCCTCATCCTTGTCCTCTGTAAACATTCAACGGTGCCCAATCAGGACGGAGCGAGCACAATACATCTCAACAGTTCATAGCAGGTTAGAAAATATAATCATGCAGTAAAGTTAGATACAAAAATTGAAAGAAGTACAGAATGTACACAGAGAGAGAACTGTAATAGAAATATCTACTATAAATAGAGAACTAACAGTGGGTAGTGAGTCAGAGTATAATATAGACATGTAAATGGCATATGACGATTCTGATGCTACACTACGGAAGAATTCAGATGCTACACTACTTGGATATTATTCACATGTCCACTTCTACTCTTCCGTACCCCCAATCAATACACAAGGATCCAGCCAGGTTATGTTATGATTCATGTAGCGGCCCCCGAAGGGTGGTACATGATAGTCCCATAAATGGGGATTCTAGGAAAGCCGATAAATGAGGGGATTCAAGGAAGACTCTGTGATCATGAGACTACATGTCACAAGTGATTCAATGAACCATGAAGCATAGTGATACACAATGTAAGTGAAACGCACAGAACATGTAGTATCCGATGCTCCCTGAGGGGATAACATCTCAAAAAAGGATCCATATAGTACTAATTCGTGTGACCAACGAGACAGCATCAAGTAAAGTAATTTAAAGCAGGAGAATAATTCTAACAGGATATGAAATGATCAGAGAATGTACTCGCCTGATAACCTGAACAGTTGATAGGTATATAGGTCCAAACTGAAGCCGCAGAGTCCTATTTAGAGCACCACAGGTCAAGATGTATACGAGAGATGATAAATGAAATGTACAATGCATCTACATGCTGTCTAGGTCAAACTAGACGTCAGTAAATGCATCACAAAGCGTCGACTTTCCTTTAATATTCGGCGATGCCTTTATCTTTGTGACGCTAAACGTCGCTGAACTAATAAAACTGGCGACGTTTTCCGACAAATCAATGACGTTTGTTTTTATTACACTAAAGGTAGTCGCAATATGTCGCTGTTTGTCGCTATCAGCGACGTATTGCGACGCTTAGTTTTGGCGTCGCTAAATCCAAAAATATTAGCGACGTTTTAATTTGGCGTCGCTAATTTCGTCACTGATATGACTTATTTTGGTAGTGAGTCTAACAAGTCTTACTAGGCCTAACCAAGCCTAGGCTAGCACTCACACAATCATACGACAATATGAACCACAACGATGCATAATATAAAATAGATAATATATATAAATACATACCTTCATACATACATGCATATCCATATTACATACATATTTATATATATAGGCATATGTTACATCATGCATATTTACATAGTTACATAGATATATACATTCATGCACATTTACATACATACTTTTATACATTATATATGTTAACATTTATTACAATGCATTATATTTTACTTATACCTTTGATTGATTCATTCATTCATATATGACATTCATTCATGCATTTATACATTCATTCATATCCCATATGCATGCATATTTTAGTTCAGGCATTATATCCATTTACATATCATTAAGTTGCATACATATACTTATTTTTATTACATACATGTCATTCATGCATATTACATACTTACATGCATCTATACATTATATACATTGTATACAACATGTAAAAATAGAAGAGGAAAAAAGGGAAAAAAATTGAAAAGGAAAGGGAAGGGAAGGAAAATGTAAGGAAAAGAGAAAACAATGGACATATACATGCTTGCATCTTATATTCTACATTACCATACATGCTATCATTATATATTGCATTATATTATTTATATATTGTGCATTCATATCTATCATTACATGTATACCTTGCATTCATATCTAGCATTCATTATATACTTTCATGCATACATTGTATATCATTCTTTTATTCATGCATTTATGCATTGCTTACATACATTATATTAATTGCATTCCTACATGCTTGCATTCAACCATATATATACATTAATTTAAAGAGGATATTATCATATTTATATATCATTTCATTCATCTAATATATCATGTATTATATACTCTATATTCATTTAATATCCATACTACATAGGCTCATAGGTTACACAAAATGCATATATCATATAGTCACTCTTCTACTTAAACCAATACTGTACCAATTGGGCCTCTACTAAATTCTAGGATTATGTAGCCCTTCGTGTTAGCTTTCCGAAACTTCAAACGGATCGCATTTTTGTGTCCGGAAGCTCCCGAAATTGCAAAAATATCGAAACACGTTCGTCTTTTGTACAGCTGACACTCAAATAATTCTATAGAAAGTTACAGAAAGAATTTGGCTTATTAAAATATATATTTGGAAAGCTAACTTCGATACGGTTCTTTTAAAAAATGAAATATAAATCGGAGTTCTACGCTAAAAGTTATGACATTTCTAAGTTGCTTTGGTTAATAAAAACGTGGATGAATATTATGACGAATTTGAGTTGTTTTAGACAAAAGAACACATATAGGCCAAGATACTTGGATACAAACATAGGTATCCAAATGAAACTCATTCTAACCATCCTAAATAAGATCAATCCACTCTCTAATCATTCTAAAACTGAATTTAAATATCTATTTAAACTATTATCATATATACATACACATGGGGTGTCCTAATTTGGGATCTATCAAGTAGGACACAAGACACATATCTAAAATCCTCAAGAGAGCTCCAAATAGCCTCAAATTTGAATCTAAATGGGACACATGCATGTGGATGGATCCTATGAATTCAAAACTAATTTATATGCAAAGTAAATTGATTTAGAGGATGGGTTTTACCTATTGGGAGTGGAATTCCAATAAAATCCTTTAGGACACGGCTCCGATACGAAGATCCCTCAAAGTGGACACTCCTTCTTGCACTCCTCTTCCAATCCTTGGTAGCACCCTTCTCTTAGAGAATGGGAATGATTGAGGAAAGGTTTGGTGAAGGAATGATTTGATTTGGAGATCAAATCAATGGGAAGGCTCTCTAAAATTAGGGAAGAACAAAAACGAAAATAAAAGAGGCAAGATTGTAATGAATGAAATGAATCATTCTCCCCTAAAGGTTGTCACGACCCGTTACCCAAATTGTTGGGCCAGGCCGAGCCATGTCCAGCCTACGCTTAAGATAAAGCGCAGTAAGCTGTTCTAGAGATAACAAGATAAGACTAAATGTACCAACAGTTCTATAAGTGAAGAAGAATCATAAATGCTCCAAACACAAAAGTCGTCGTATATAGTAAAATATCCAAGTACAAGTAAACTGAAATGTAAAACTGGATACATGTCCAGTTACAAAATGATATAGTCTAATACATGTATACTCTCAAAAAGTCTAAGTAAACAAAAGACAACTAGGCGAGGTTCCCCGCAGGAACATCCTCGTAAAGCAGAGCCGGGTCCTCGGCAGTGACTCCATAATACGAATCACAGAGCAACTCCTCCTCAGTAAGTATACCTACAACGTTATCCTGTCAGGACGGGAGCAAGTACTAAATCTAGCAAACTAGCATATGAAACATGGAAATGAACATGAGAGAAATAACTGGAAAGCATGGCATCACAGAGTCTATCATGGCAAGGACACATATGTCATAGAGACAGATGTATATGTAATGTTTAAAACTGTAGCAGGTACGTGATCGGTCAATAGGTGTACAATGTACTGAGGCACATGTAAATAAAATGTACTTCCGTACAAGTGTAAAGGCGATATATGTACATACGTACAAATACAGCTTGGAGAGTAAGGCCTACGGCACAGTATCATATAAAATGTAACTTTGCTCGGTACTGAAGGGGGGGTATGATCACGTACGCTACTATCAGTTTCCCCATAACCCATATTCTAATCATGTGAGAGATACATCAAGACTGTTCTAAGCATGGTAGTAACTGAAAGTACAACATGTAGAGATCTAACTTGCTACCCCAAGGATCAGCATTTAACATGGTGGGGTTTGCAGTTCATTTTATGTGACAATATGTAAAGTTCGTAGAAAGTACTTGCCTCTAGCAAAGCAAAACAAGCTGCGATAAATGTGCTATGGATGCCCGGTAACTCGTCACTGTAGAATTAAATGCATAAACTTAGCTTTACACTAAGCTAAAATACTAGGACACTAATTTGGTGAAACACGACTTGTGACTGGGCACCTAGCCAAAATGATGACTTGGCATAGGAGACCAATGTGGGGTGACACACTATGTTAACTAACTTTCTAGGGTCTTTACACTAGTGAGGGATGGGGTTCAACACGACTAAAACTCCAAATAACACAAAAAGCTACAAGTCGTAATTAATCAATAAATAAATCAAAAGATCATTATGTTCTAACAATTTTAGAGATAGACAAAAAGCCTAGTTTTGCATAAAATAAAGTACCAAAACGATCCTTGCTAACTATAGAAATTTATTATAATTTTTCTGGAATTTATTTACCAGTACAAATATTTTATAAAAATCAGTTTTCCTAAGTATACAGAAAATGAGTTTTGGTTTCATATGCCAAACTAGTGGCAAAACAGTAAATTAAATACTACAAAAATTATACTAAATTAGCTAACTTAACATAGTATCTAAAAACTATTTTTCCATAATTTTAGCAATACTTTAAGTATTTTTAGAAAATCAAAAACAGCAATGCACACAATAATTAATTATCTGCGTATTTTGTCCATGTATATAATTTGAACCAAAGTTCAAATACAGGACCCAAGGCCATGAATCAAGTCCAATATGACTTGTACAGGTCTGGAATGTGTGAAAACACATTTGGGCCCAAATACCCATGCTAGGCTTGGACACCAAATGGTTGCAGTAATTTAAATATACAGAAAATACTAAGTGGTAGAAATGCAAAATAAATATTAATATTTTAATAAGGTAAAGTTTTACATAGTAACTATAAAAGTATGAACATTATTTTATATAAATAATTTACACTAAGCTAAGTAAAATACATATAGGAAATAATATATATATATATATATATATAAATATAGGGATATTTATATATATAGGAAAATGCTCAACTATATTATATATATATATATATATATATATATATATATATATATATATATATATATATATATATATATACAAAATAATGTATACATATACATATAATAGTATATATATAATAATATATATATATACACAAGGAAATATATATATATATATATATACATAAATATATATGTATACATAATACATATATATATATGTATATATACATAAAATAATAAAGTATAAAGGATGAAGTATATATATAATATATATATGTATATATAAAAAAAACAGAAAGTATATATATACATAAATGTAGTATATATAGTAATACATATATATATACACAAATAAATGTATATACATATATATATAAATATATATATATAAAAAAGAAAAAAAGAAAAAGGAAAAGAAAAGAAAAAAGAAAGCAAAATCAGCCAGGGGGACTCGAACCCAGGCCAACACAGCGCGGGGGGGGGGGGGGGGGGGGGGGGGGGGAGGGGGGGGTTTAGGCTCTGCGCGCTGGCCAATGGGCCAGTTGGCCCGACTGTTAGGATTAGGATCTTCTTTCTTTTATTTAGGTTAGGGTAGTTTATACATAAAAAAAAATAAAATATATAAAACTGTCCTGTGTCCAGACAGTTAAGGACACAGGATTTACTCGTGTCCGTGCTGTGCACGACACGCACGAAGGCTAGAACGCGTGTCCAGTTCTATCAAAGTATTCGCCAGGACACGGTGAACACTTCCGACCCAATACGAGATACGCACGACACAGGGGAACACTGACACTCACGTGTCCGGCAAGTTGAAGGGTGATTCGAAGGTCGGGGACGACAGAGGAGGCGTCAGGATCGGGGCGCTCCGGTGGCGCTGGGGTCGGCGTGACAGGGCGAGTCGAATGGTGGTGGTGGTTGGCGGTGAAGGTCGTCGGTTGGGGCGGAGCAGCGTTCGCCGGAGTAGGGTTAGGGTTTGGGGGTTCGTCGGGAAAGAAGAGGGCAGCGGTTGGTCGTGGAGGAGATTTAGGTTTAGGGTTTGGGTCTTGGGAGTGAGGGGGAGCTTTATAGGGGTTTGTGGCGGTGGGGGCAGCCGGGAAAGGCGGGGGGCAGGGCGGTGAGTCGGTCGGGACAGGGGAGTAGGTGGGCAGAGGAGAGAGAGGGGGAGCTGTCGGTCGGGGGGGGTGTTTGGTAATTTGCAATTAGGTCCCCTAGGAACTTAGGATTTACAAATAGGTCCAAACAGCAGTAAATGCAAATTATAATTTGCATAACAGAATTTAAAACAATTAATAAATTATAAACTAATATACTAACAATTCTAATAATTGCAAAACACTATTAAAACAATTCAAAAAATTACAAAATGCTATTAAAACATTTAAATAAATTACAAAATGATATTTTTGTATTTAAAACTCATTAAAAATTCATTTAAAAAAAATTCTAGAAAATTCCTAAAATCATATTAAATTATTTTAAAACCAATAATGACATTTAATAATTAATTAACACTAGTTTAATAAATTTTTGAAAATCAGGGGCTTACAAAGGTGGATGCCATAAAGTGTCTACTAGGGCTAATAGGAAATGTCCTAATCGCCCCTATCTAGTCTCATATGGTTAAGTCTAGACTAGGTTCAAGTTTGGGGTCAAAATGAACTAGTTTTGAGTCTCTAACTTAACCATTCTAACATGATAAAAATTTGTTTAATTAACTAACTTAAATGTTGGGTCTTGTGAGCCATGCTTAACTTAATATTGGATCCCATCTAGAGTTTAAGCTATCCGGGTCACAATACAAGTCGGAACGAGACGAAACTCAAACCCGACTAGACAAATCCAATAAAAACAATATTAAAAATATAAAATTTTCCCAAAATATTAAAATATGAAAAATAACCAAAATCATAATACATCAATTTAAATATAATTAAAATAATCTAAAATTCACCAATTAATTAAAATCCTAAATAATTTAAAAGTCACAAAATGACCAAAATACCTTTAGCCTAAAAAGTTGTAAATAGTCATTATAATCACATGGTTAGGTCCCCATGGTCATGGTTAGTCTCTAGGCTCAACAGTTCTAGAGTTCACTAGCTAACACATCAAAATTATAATTTACCAAATTTAAATAGTATTAAATTAATTAAAAATTCCCATAAATCATAAATCCTATTATTAAAAATAAACTTTTACAAAAGTTCAAAATTACACTTATTTTAGAAAAGTGGGTGTTACAACAGCTATTGTCGACCACTCTGTCATTAGGTGGGCATGCAAAAATAATTTTTTACTCCGTATGGGTGTCACCGGCGTGGAGATTCTTCTATTAGCTTAAGCGGAGACTGTGCTATTGTTCTCCTTTGTTGAAAGAGTCTTCTTCAAGAATTCAGTTCAAATCTGATTCCGTTCTGCTTAAGCGGGGACTGTCCCGGGGCTTGATCAAAGATGGTAGACTCGATGTCGAGATCAGAGGTTCAAACAAATGTTCACCTTCTGATAATTCTCGAGATCTATGAGGAACAATATAATATGAATCTGATTACAAAAGCAACAATAATTAGAAAATAAATCTTATGTTCTTTCTTATAATCGCAGTTGCTAACGGATAGAACTGAGTTACAACTCAGATGAAGGAAAAGAAAAAAGAAAGAAGAAGAGAAAAGGTTCTTGCTGGGGTGATTAAGATCACCATTGCTCAAAGCAAGATTCGCCCCAACACGATATGCTTCCAGGAACCAGCAAGTTCACGAAAAACTTCTGGAACGCTCGTAAGACAATATTTGAGACTTGAAGGGGCTTCCTGGACTTTACGGACTCCCTTAACTCTCTTCTTGGTGCATCTTTCAAAGGAGGCCAAGGGGCTCTATTTATAGAGTGGAGTGAGACTTCACCTCTTCTCCTATCCGATGTGGGACTAAAATACTAATATTCAAAAATAGAGTTTGATATTTTAGATCATCCCACAATCAGCATAGAAGTGTGCCAGTCCACGCCTACCCCCCGAACACTTCCGTGCATGCACAAGACATCTTGGAGTCCGTGTTCGAGTCCGAGTCCGTACAACAAAAATTAACTTACATCTTTGTTGGAATTAATCCTTTTTTCCTTCTAGATAAATACTCCCACATGGCACACACTTGTGCCCCACTACACCTCATATGCACACCTCAACACAAACAATGCATTATATTGAGATACTCACCATTTGGTGTAGCCGATGTGGGACTATCTTTTCTAGTCCAAAGGCAAAACACCAACAATCCTCCACATATCTCAATATATGGATTGAGCGTTCCCCACAGTGACTGCCCATCATGTATTAGTAGAGATGTTGCTACGACTTGAATCTTCCTGCATAGGTTAAATAACAGCATGATACAAGAATGGACTATGTCTTGAATTCTGTACCATAACTATAATTTTTTCTACTCACATAATGACATCAACTGTGCTTCTGGCAGCACATTAAAGGCCTTATGCCAGCCTGATTTTAGTGTATATTTTTGGGCATCTACAAGTTTACCCTTAAGAGACGGTCTGATATCTCTGTCCATACACTATAGGTGAGTTCTTTATAAAGAGTCATGGCATGAAGCATTGTGCTTCTTTGCGGTGCTATGCCGCTATGACATGGCTTAAAGCCGAGGCTTTACCCCACCTGGGTACCTCATCGTAGTGTCATACTACTGTAGCATGAGGTCACAAGCCTCTTTGTAGTGCCAAACTACCCAGCATGAAGCCTTGTGCTTCCATGCGGTATTACGCCGCTATGACATGGCTCGTGAAGCCGAGGCTTTACCCTACCAAGTACCTCTTCGTGGTGTCATACCATTGTAACATGAGGACATCGTCCTCTTTGTAGTGCTGTCTACCTCTCTTTATTACGATTATCATACAGTATTAGGCTACCTGCATATTTACGGTGCTACTCCGCTGTGACTTGGCTCACAAAGCCGAGGCATTACCCCTAACCGGGAAACTCATGGTGGAGTCACCCCACTATAGCATGGAGTTACACTCCTTGTAGTGGTGTGCTACCGTGCTTCCTATAAAGCACTTCCAGGCATTCACTATGCCTTAGAACTCATTAAGGCATTTAAGCTAACCTTTCCACCGGATCTGTTTTCTGCAGAAAATAACAGTAGACAACAGTGGTTGTAGGTTCGTAACCTCTCCATGTCACAGAGGACAAGTACCCACCATTCCTGATATTCTTCTGGTTAATAGTCCTTCTTGAACCAAAAGCTAGATGCCTAGTAGATTTTTCTTTGAACTAATAGCATAAAATTTTATGGTAGGAATGTAATAACACAATATCAGAATGCCTTTAAGCCTATTTTACAAGCTGTGTCATCGACCGGCTGGTACTTGAGGCACTTGGTGAACGGATCCACCACGTTCTCCTGACTCCGAACATCAATCACTGCAATAACACCCCTCTTAATGAGATCGTGTACTGTCCTGTGCTTCAACCGTACAGTCCTCTTCATCCCGTTGAAGAGGCCATTAATTTGATTCCACCGTCGCAGTCGCCTAGTTGTCGTAGTATATCGGTATCTTCGGTATTTGTGCCCCAACTACTGGAAGATCATACATGAGCTTCCGAAGCCATTCTGATTCCTCCGCTACGGTATCAAGTGCAAAGAACTCAAATTCCATGGATGACCGCAAGAGCATAGTCTGCTTCTTCGATTTTCACGATATAGTAGCTCCACCCATTGTAAAAATGTATCCACCTATGGACCTCTCGCTCTCCATTTCTGAGCACCAGCTGGCATTACTGAAGCCTTTTACTACCGATGGATCTCTGCTGTAGTACAGTGTATATGTCTGAGTCTTTTTGAGGTATCTCATAACCCGTTTCACAGCTTTCCAGTGCTCAATACCTGGGTTGCTCATGAAACGACTCAGCATTTCTAAGACGAAAGCTATGGCAGCCTTGTGGCAGTAGTAGCATACATTAAACTCTCGATGACGCTTACATACTCCAGCTGTCTGACGCTTTTTCCTGAATTCGGCTTCAGCTTCAGATCAAACCTGTACGACGTATTGATCCCTAGAAGATCCTGATACCCGTAACGAGTGATCATCTTCTCAACATAATGAGACTGTGAAAGCGCTAGTCCAATGTCTGTCCAGATGATCTTGAGTCCTAAGATAACATCAGCATCCCCCAAGTTAAACTCCTATATTTTATTATTATTTTTAATTAAATTACTATACATCTATTTTAATTAATTTTGTTATTTATAAATTAAGTCATGGGTTTTTTAATGAATAAGTATGATGCTTGTGCTACTACTAATAAAACAGTCCCCATCATAGTCAGATTTTTTTTATAAAATGTTTATATATATTTGTATTTTATCTATTTATTACACTAAGATTAGAGTTATATACATACATACATATATATATATATAAATATATATATATATATATATATATATATATATATATATATATATATATATATATTTATATATATATTTATATATATATATATATATATATATATATATATATATATATATATATATATATATATATATATAAATATATATAAATATATATAAATATAAAAAAAATAAAATAAATAAAATATATATATATATATATATATATATATATATATATATATATATATATAAATATATATATATATATATATATATATATATATATATATATATATATATATACAAAAAAAAATATATGTATAATATATATATATATATATATATATATATATATATATATATATATATATATATATATATATATATATATATAATATATTATATATATATATATATATATATATATATATATATATATATATATATATATATATATATATATATATATATAGGGCAAAAAGAAAAGAAAACCCACGCGATGAACAGTGCAAGCACTGTTCATCATCCCCTCACCCGAGCCAAGTCTCAGTATAGAGAAGGAGTAGTATAAAAAGAAAGAAAGAAAGATTTGTTAAAACCCGATCACCCTTTGATCAAATCTAACCAAATCTTTCCTCGTATAACTCCGAATCTATTCTCCTCCGATTAGGATAAACATATAAGAAAATATTCGTTTAAATCTAGCTAAATCCAGTTTAAAATCGGAATCAAAGAAAATTGGGTATATATACGCGGGTTAGGGACTTAGTGTTCGATTTTAGTTGGGAGCCCTCGTGTGCGAAGTACTTACACATCAACGCGTCCTCGACGACCATCCCCATCGCCTGCATAGCCTGTTTGCCGTCGACGATCGCCGGAGCATCACCGCACTTGCCTGGACTGACGGCAAAATAGGGAAAACTCTGTTTAGAGCACTGTCCAGGTGTCAACTTCCCATCCCGATTTCTCCTCTAATACTAGATAGTTTTGAGTTTTGTAAAGTTCCATGGAAACCCAATATGACTCTCTTAAATTCCCACCAAAGGGATTTGAACACTACGGCACGACCCTCCCGCGAATTCGACGCAAAGTCGATGGTTTCTGTGAAAAAAGACAGAGCATAATGTTAATCTAAACCCTTACTTGAGAAGCCAGTTTTTGAACAAAATGTTAGGGTTTTCAAAAATCTGACTGAAATATTCCATGAAATGCATCATGTCACCCCCAGTTTTCAGAAACAGGGGTATTTTTATTATTTTATATTTTTGAATATTTTTAAAATTTATTTTATTATTTATGATATTATTTTGGGGTTGAAATTTATTTTATTATTTATGATATTGTTTTGGGGTTATTTGAGTCGGGTTCAAATTTTAACTCAATCCGACTTGAAACGGGGACCCGGGGATAGTATGACTCTAGTGGAACCCACACACTAGTTAGGCATGGCCCACATGATATTAATTTTAGTCCACATGATAGAAATATTTTAGTTAGAGGTTAGACTAATTATTATGGATAAGGTTAGTATAATTAGAGACTTTAGAATGACTAATTTAGCCCCAACCAATTAGCCCTTTCCTAATACTCATAGAATTGGTTAGTGGGGGCATTTTGGACCGTACCATAATAGGACAAATAGCCCCATATGGCCAGCCACTTTGGGAGAGGATAGGCTCAAGTTCTTTTCATTATTCTCATCCACACTCTCTCTCTTGTTCTTCTCCAAATTCCTAGAGAGCAATCCCTAGCAATTTCTCCATCAAATCCTTCCATTTTGTCACCAAATCTTCTTCTTTCCTTCTCCATTCTAGCCAAGGAGGAAGCTACCTAAGTTTGGGAGGATTCGGAGCTCGTTCGTGTCCTTTTAGAATCTCTACGTGTCGGTGTCGCTCCAGGAAGGCTTTTCTTCGATTCGATCTACCGGGAGGTATAAATCCCTTCTCCTTTTCATTTCCTCATGCACATAGGTCTATTTTGAATCCATAGGAATGACCCCCATGGTTGTATCTCCATTTGTGTCCATTTCGTGTCCATTTAGAGGTCATAGGAGTGTCCTTTGTGTTGTGGTTGTATCCATGTGGAAAAATCCCAAATTTGGACACACTATGTGTTGTTGTTATGTATGAATGAATTATTACATGTTTAATCTCATATTTTTGTATTGGAGATGTGTTCTATAGTGTCTCATATATATATTAGTGTAGAGAGTGAGTTCTTGATATATTATGTTATATACTTGTGTTCTTTTGTCTCAAACTACCCAAATCCGTCATGATTTTTATCCACGTTTTTAATTTTAGCCCTAATTTAAAAATATCATAACTTCTAGCTCAAAGCTCAGTTTAATCTTCCGTTTTTTTAAAAGAAGCGTATTGAAGTTAGCTTTCCAAAAACATATATTAATAGGCCTAATTCTTTCTGTAACTTTCTGGAGAATTATTTGAGTGTCAGCTGTACGAAAGACAAACGCGTTCTCGGTGTTTTCGCGATTCCGGGAGTTTCCGGAAACGTAAACGCGATCCGTTTGAAGTTTTGGAAAGCTAACACATAGATCTATAACATACTTTAATCCTAGATTTTAATTCATGCTGAGATAGTACAGTATTGATTATTAGTATGAGCTACTATTCGGCATATGCATTTTGTGCACCCTTGTGTGTAATATAATGTTCTATTTGATTTTAACCCATGTTAATGTATATATATTATGTAATTAAATAGAGAATGCAAGCATGAGTAAATGTTTAAATAAATGATGTATGAGGTGTAAGTATCCTATCTAATGTAAGCATGTATAAGTATGGCTTGTAATGAATATGTAGGTTCCATAGTATGTAATGTATGGTGCATATAGTAGTACAAGAGAATAAATGAATGATGAATGAATGCAAGCATGAATGTAATGTAATAATAGATGTAATATATACAATATACAAGTTAATGAGATGCAATGTTCTATGTTAACACAAATCCTATATTACCTCATGTACCCCTTACACTATGTAGACACTATCACACTTGACACTTTGTTCACTTACACTTTGACACTCTTTGATATGTATACACTATGTATGCCCATTTAACCCTCACTTGCCCCTTTGCCATGTTCACATACACACACATAGCCTCTTAAATAAGTATTTATGAATACAGTTAACTTAGCTATGTATGTATATTATATATATGTTAGCATATTGTGTTGTAATATATAAGTTTATATAACCATTTGAAATGCCATGATTATAGACCTAATGTTGAATACCAATATATGCATGTATATATATGTGTAGACATATATAGTTTAAAGTAATAGATTACCTAGTGTATATCCAATGTAAATTCTTGCCTATTTGAGTATTGAATAATTGTATGCTATATAGAGTTGGGTGTATGTTGGCTTGTATAGCCTTGTATTGATGTGTGCTTGCTAGGATAGTCTTGGTTAGGCCTAGTAAGACTTGCTGGGTTAGGACATGACCTAGTTTGACCTAGTTTGACTAGTACAGTTGACCAGAGTTGACCAAGGGTTGACTTTGGCCTAGTTTGACCTAGATTCATGTAGAATACATTGTAGTGCTTTATATTACCCTTCTGGACATGTTGTGACTTGTGTTGTTCTAATTAGGAGCCAGACACCTCTCATTGGACAGTATCTTTACCTTGGACATTCAGTTATCAGGCGAGTACATTCTCTGATAGTTCTCTCATTTATTTGTCAATTACTGTATTTCAGTTCTAGTTAGCTGTATGTGATTCTCTGTTACAAACACATATTTTTATTTCTGAATCCATGTATACGACACACATACTTACTCGTCTTACCTCTATTATTCGAATCACCATACGAATGACTATTCGAACCACCTATTCGTATCTTCATATGTTGGTTGGACTTTTATTCGAATGATGTGTCGGATTGTCACTCCCCGTTCCCAGAATATATATTTTTATACATGTACCACTCATGTGTATTTATTTAGTATTTATCATATATTTATTTAATATTTATCATGTATTATCCTGTATTTAAATTTCTTTAATTTTATGTTAATCAATTAATCTGCTCTTTAAATTTTCATGTTAATTTATTTCCTGCAATTATATTTCTGTAATTTTATTTCTGCACTTTATTTCCTGCTTTTATTCCATGCCTTAGTCTTGCTTATTTGGGTTCGGGTTGGCTTTGGTTGGATCCCCTACAACCCGACCCATTGGACCCGGCCCAACTCCCACCTACCACCCCCTTCATTTAAAGCTTCCATCTCTTTCTCTCTCTTCATAAACTCCTTCACCATTACTCCTCTTCTTCTTCCTTTCATTACTCTCTCCACCTACCAACCATAGGCAAGTACAACTTGCTTTCCATGAGAACCCATGTTTTTATAGTTCATTTGCCTTCCTCTCGTGATCCTAGGAGAGTTTAGAACTTGGCATTTCTCATTTCGAAGTCTTAATTTTTGTAGATCTAGAAATTAGAATTTTCAGATTTTGGTGGTCTTGATCTATCAAACTTCTTTGTTTGCAAATTTTGATGGTTCCATGTTATAGAGAGTTTTATTCTACCCAATTTTGACCTTTGGAAAGTTGGATTTGGACTTATTTTGACCAAGTTATGGACTTTTGAAGCTTTGGGGTGCAACCATGGAGTTCTTGCTGTTTGGAGAAGACAGTAAGCAGTGTACGCTAGCTTTTTAGCTTGCGTCACTGAGCTGTGCGCGCTCTTTAGTGCAACGCAGTATGGAGTCCATACGCTGCCTTTTTAGGAAGCGTGTGTCTTGCATACGCTACCTTTTGGAAGCGTATGTCGTATGAAGTCCATACGCTGCCTTTTGGGAGCGTATGACTTGCATACACTGACTTGGATGGTCTGGAGTCGTATGAAGTCCATACGCTGCCTTTTGGGAGCGTATGACTTGCATACGCTGACTTGGATGGTCAGGAGTCGTATAAAGTCCATATGCTGCCTTTTGGGAGCGTATAACTTGCATACGCTGACTTGGATGGTTAGGAGTCGTATGAAGTCCATACGCTGCCTTTTGGGAGCGTATGACTTGCATACGCTGACTTGGATAGTAAGGAGTCGTATGGAGTACATACGCTGCCTTGAAAGGGAGTCGTATGGACTTGCATACGCTAGACTTGAGCGTAGCCTGACTTGAGCGCAGCCCTGTATATTGATATTTTATTAGATATTTAACGTCCATTTTATATCCTTACGCCTTTTGGCATAAACTTAATATAATCATGATATGTTAATATTTCTGTTAAATATGGATTGTTACGTGGGATGTACCATGTGTCGTGAATTGAGTATAGATATCCCGATTGACTGGAATTAAACTCTGAGAGTTGTAGACTCGACCCCACTGAATATTAGTTGACTTTCATGCCTTGTCACCATTGATAATGATTGTGACTTTGACTAAATTGATCATGCGTTCCTAGTTGGAACTAAGAGGCTGGCTAGTCATCTTATTAAATTAAATGAATGAGACACGTTCATGTTATGAACTATTGTAATCGACTGGCTGATCCCGAATATTGATATACATGCATATGCAGGCTTTAATCTATTTATTTATTTATTTACTTATTTATTTTCTACAAAAGAAGCATGTGTACTTTATGGTCAAGGCATGATTACCATGGTTAGATTTGATTTTTGTATTACGCTATGTAAGACCTGCAACCTAACCGCACTGGTATCGTTGTAGAGTTGTACATATCGTACCCCGTATGAAGGTACTCATTTGAATGACCATGATCCACGGCATGGAATTTCACTCAACGTAGGGACTATTAAGTTAAATAAAATAATAATTGCATGGAGAGAATAAATTCCCGAGTTCTTACATGGCAGCCCCCTTGGGACGAGTAGTATCCGACGGGCCGGCTGGTTCCCGTAGGTACTATAAACCTGCCACACGGGCATGGAGCAGTATCTGGTTATATTATTTATTGTATATTATATATTGATGACGGGCGTCTTGCTGGAACTCGTCTAATTTATGCATGGCGTACATGATTCACTGGATAGACTAGCCTTGCTTGCACATAGTAAGAACTGAGGAATCCCTAATTGTATTATTCCAGGATAACTTGGAACACACAGTAGCAAGCCGTAGTAGTTGAATGGCCGTTTAAATTGACTTGTTTGTGTACTGTACTACTCTGTTACCTAACTGGGATGATCAGAATGTCAGGACATGACGGGCCAACTTCTGTCCTTGTTTGTTTGGGAGGTTGGTTCGAAGTATCGTGATGTGATGTGAATCCTAGTGGAAAGCAGAGATCTATTATTATATTCACTTACTTACTGTTTTAGTTCTCATGTCGTGCTTCCTTGTGGTGCTTGCTATTAGAGGTCTAACCTCTCTGGTTTTGTATGGCCAGATTTAGAGCCGGTCCCCGAGGATCCAGCTTACTTCTACCTCCAAGATGGTCAATACTAGAGGGATGATCGCAGGAGGACTCGAGTGGGTTCCTTACTTCACCGCTCGTTTTGTCACTTACTTTATACTTGGCCGTTTGGTACCGACATGTTAGTCGGATTATCTTGTACTTACTTTTACATAGTTGTAATTAAAGTCAGACTGCAGCTGATAACAATTATGTATACTTTTGCTACATCAATCTGGCTATGTTTTGTAAAGCCAGATATCAAGAACATTTGACAGAGCGTTTGGGATGCCTTACTGCTTTATCTTACATGTTCTCTATTACTGTTTCTTGTTTGAATGATTGAGACAATAGATGTGAAGTGACCATAGTGAGACTTTCATGTAGTATGCACCCCCTCGTCTTTTAGACATCATTGATCGTATTATACGGTATTTATCTACCCGTAATACGTAGCTGGCTGAGTCATTCCCCCGCTCTCCAGTATTCTGGTTCTGGGGCGTGACAAGGTTTTAGTGGTGGCCCATACAGGTCTGATTTCAGACTTGTGGGGTGTTTAATAGGATGTCTCAATCACACATGTTTCCCCTTGATCCCATGATTCGACAATTCTCAACTCTAGCTTGACATTCCAGTATCCTTTGACTTCATTGATCCTTCATGTCCGGTCGTTTGATTGTTCTCTTGTCCCTTTTCTTAGGGGCACCTCGTCCGCACCTGTCAGAGCTGGACAGCAACAACATGGACAGCAACATGGACAACCTGACCATGTTGGTCAGCAACAAGGGCCGGTACTAACTCAAGAGACTATCCAGGAAGAAGTGATAGTAGAAGCAGCAGCTGGATCGCAGTATCCAGATATTCCACCACCACCAACAGTTCCACCTACCACTGTAGAGATGGACACACCAGCCCTTCTGGAGATCATGAGAGGAATGATGGCTATCCAACAACATCAGATGTTAGCCCAGCAGCGCATGCACGCTCAGTTGCAAGAGCAGAATGTGCTACTCAACCAAGGATTGCAGACGGCTTTAGAAAGAGGGGCAAGGACAGATTCAGGAGCGTCCACCAGGTTTTGCAAGTACAATCCCCGCCGTTTTGAAGGCACGGAGGATGCCATCTCAGCAGATGCATGGCTTAAGGACATTGAGGCTATTTTGACAGCCGCTAAGGTGCCGGCAGAAGAACGTGTGGATCTAGTGAAGTTGTTACTTCAGGATCTCGCACGTGATTGGTGGGAATCAGAGGAAGTAGGCATCAGACGTCCTGTGGCTTGGGACGATTTTATAGCAAGATTCAAGACAAAGTACTATGGAGTTGTGGCACAGTTTGAGCTACAACAGAAGTTTATCAACCTCAGACAGGCTGGCAAGACTGTCGATGCTTATGCAGCAGAGTTCTGCAGATTGAGTAGGTTCGCCCCAGAGATGGTAGCAACAGAGAGCCAGAGGGCTATGAGGTTCCAGCAAGGGTTTCATCTTGAGCTCTTGTAATTGATAGAGGCGCACAATTACCAGGCTTTTGATAAAGTATTGACGGCAACTCGAAGGCATGAGATAACCATTCAGAGGCTTGCGGCAAGGACTGAAGGTCAGAAGAGATCCCACAGTCAGATTGAAGGAGGAGGGGGAGCAGCACCCCGGACAACAGTACCGTCCCTTGGCATCCACATTCCTGATTTGGCGATGCGAGGGCCAGCACCACCACCCAGGCAGCAACAACAGCAACAGAGGAAGAACCAGCAACCCCCGACGGGCTGCACTTATTGTGGAAAGGTAGGGCACACTAGAGATGTGTGTCGGACATTGAATGGACTATGTCTGATATGTGGAAATCCAGACCATCGGGTTACCACATATCCTATGAATTCGAGGTCAGGAGGACCAGTGCAGCAGTTTCCTGCTCTGCCAGCACCAGGGGCAGGGCAGTATCGAGGACCAGCGATAGTAGTGAGACCGTTGGCACAGTGCCCGTTAATGTCGCAGGCTCAGATGTTTCGGCAGCAGGGACCGCCGATGCAGCAACACCAGCATAGACCACCCCAGAATCATCAGGGAAGGGGCCAGCAGCAGCACCAGGCTAGGCCGTAACATAGAAACCAGCAAGGAGGTCGAGGGCAGGCATTCACACTGTCCTTGGAGGAGGCATTAGCATCGGGAGATGTTGTGGCAGGTAACATTCTCGTCACCTCATATCCCGCAGTAGCATTGTTTGATTCGGGAGCATCGCACTCATTTATATCTGCACAATTTGCGACACGGCTAGGAATGGAGTTCGAGGCATTGCCAGGGAGGTTGAATATACTCACTGGCAATGGGCTCGTAGGAGTTAGTAGAGTTATTTTGGCATGTAGCGTTGTAGTTTGCGGACATTCTTTACCCGCCCAGTTGATAGAATTTCCTGTTGGAAATTTCGACGTTATCTTAGGCATAGACTGGCTGAAAGACAGTCATGCGACAATAGATTGTCGTAGTGGGAGTGTATCTTTTGATATTCCAGGCATGAAGAGATTCACCTTAGTCAGATCAGAGGCAACTCAGCAAGGGCAGGGAGTAATAACAGCAATGGAAGAAGTTCTAGTTTCGAAGGTAGTTGAAGAATTTCTAGACGTATTTCCCGAAGAACTTCTAGGTCTACCACCGGTTAGAGATATTGAGTTCAGCATAGAATTGGCACCTGGGACTAAACCGATATCAGATCGGGTTTACAGAATGGCGGATTCAGAGCAGGCCAAGGTATATCAGCACATAGAGGAACTGAAGAAGAAGAAGTTTATCCAAGCTAGCATATCACCATGGGCAGCACCAGTGGTACTTGTAGGGAAGAAGGATGGGTCATCCAGATTGTGCATCGATTACAGGAAGCTTAACGCGACGACAGTAAAGAATAAGTACCTACTACCCAGGATCGACGACTTATTTGATCAGTTGAGCAGGGCTAGAGTTTTCTCCAAGATAGATCTTCGTTCAGGGTACCATCAAGTGAGGGTTCGAAAGGAAGACATTCCCAAGACAGCATTCAGGTCGAAGTATGGACATTATGAATTCTTGGTAATGCCGTTTGGTTTGACCAATGCTCCAGCTATATTCATGGATTTGATGAACCGTATCTTTATGTCGTACTTAGATCAGTTTGTCGTGGTATTTTTCGACGACATTCTTGTATACTCTGCTAGTGAAGAGGAGCATGAAGACCACCTCAGGAAAGTGTTGCAGGTTCTAAGAGAGAACCAGTTGTATGCCAAGCTCAACAAGTGTGGACGGATCATATTTCATTTTTGGGTCATATCGTATCAGGGGCTGGAGTAGCGTGGATCCCAAGAAGGTAGAAGCAGTAGAGAGTTGGCCAGTACCCAAGACCGTAGCTGATGTACGGAGTTTCTTAGGATTGACAGGATATTACAGAAGATTTATGTCAGATTTTGTAAGACTTTCAGCGCCCATGACACGCTTGACACGGAAGGATGTGCCATTCGTCTGGTCAGCAGAATGCCAGACATCATTTGAGAATTTGAAGCAGAAGTTGATATCAGCACCCATTCTTACATTGCCAGTTGGACCCGGAGGTTTTACTGTATATTGTGATGCGTCGGGTAAAGGACTTGGATGTGTCCTCATGCAGCGCGAGAAGGTGATAGCGTATGCATCTAGGCAGCTTCGGGACCACGAGAAGAATTACCCAACTCATGATTTGGAGTTGGCGGCAGTAGTATTTGCTTTGAAGCTGTGGAGGCATTACTTATATGGTGACCGAGTGGACATGTACACAGACCATAAAAGTCTGAAGTACATCTTTACCCAGAAGGAACTGAACATGAGGCAGAGAAGATGGTTGGAGTTGATCAAGGATTACGATGTGGAGCTTCAGTATCATCCAGGCAAGGCTAATGTGGTAGCAGACGCTCTCAGCAGAAGAGGCGGCGCATTTATCTTGACAACGCAGAAGCATATCTTAGAAGACCTTCAGGAGATGGGCATCGAAGTTATACTTCCTAATGATATAGGAGTTCTGGCGAGTCTACAAGTTCAATCCAACTTGGTAGATAGGATCAAGGCAGCTCAGGCACAAGACCCAAGGATTCAGAAGCTTAGGGCAGAATGTGAGTCAGGGCTCAGGAAAGAGATACAAATTCACGAAGATGGTACGCTTAGGTTTGGATCACGTCTATGTGTACCTAGTGGAGATATCAGACAGGAAGTTATGGCAGAAGCTCACAGTTCCCAGTATTCTGTACATCCTGGAGGGACCAAGATGTACCAAGATATCAAGCAGCACTTCTGGTGGAACGGAATGAAGAGAGAGATAGCTAGATTTGTTTCCCGTTACTTGGTATGTCAGCAAGTGAAGGCAGAACAGCAGAGGTCAGCTGGATTATTGCAACCGCTTTCTATCCCGGAATGGAAGTGGGAACACATCACAATGGACTTTGTGACCGATTTACCGAGATCACCAAGTGGTAAAGATGCTATTTGGGTGATAGTGGACCGGCTTACAAAGGTAGCACACTTTCTTCCTTTCAGAGTGGGGCAATCTACAGAAAAGTTGGCAGAGTTATATATGCAACAGATAGTCAGGCAGCATGGAGTCCCTGTCAGTATTGTGTCAGACCGAGATACCCGCTTTACATCACATTTCTGAAAGAGCTTACATCATAGTCTGGGTACCAAGTTAAGATTTAGCACGGCTTACCATCCACAAACGGACGGGCAATCAGAAAGAACAATTCAAACTTTGAAAGACATGTTGCGAGCTTGCTCTGGATTTTGGAGGATCTTGGAAAGGCCACCTGCACTTAGTTGAGTTCTCCTACAACAACAGTTATCAAGCCAGTATCCAGATGGCACCATTTGAAGCACTATATGGTAAGAAGTGTAGGTCGCCACTAGCATGGGACGATATCGGGGAGAGGAAGATGCTAGGCCCGGAAATGATTGTCCAGACAGTTGAAGTGATTAAGGGAATTAGAGAGTGACTTCGTGTTGCGCAGGATCGGCATCGTCATTGGGCGGACCAGCATCGTAGGCCGCTAGAGTTTTCTGTTGGGGACCACGTGTTCTTGCGGATCTCACCTACCCGTAGGGTCATTAGATTTGGCGTTCGCGGGAAGTTGAGTCCGCGGTACGTGGGCCCATTTATTATCCTTGATAAGGTAGGCGATGTTGCTTATCGTTTGTCTCTTCCACCTTCGTTACGAGAGGTGCATGACGTGTTTCATGTATTACAATTGCGAAGGTATGTATCGGACCCCAGCCATATCCTCGATCATTCAGAACTGGTTGTTGGTACCAACCTGTCTTATGAGGAGCAGCCTGTGTCCATCTTGGACCGAAGAGAGAAGATACTCAAGAACCGAACAATTAACCTTGTCCGGGTTGCTTGGGGTCATCACTCTTTGGGAGAGTCAACGTGGGAACGTGAGGATGATATCCGATCACGGTATCCACATATGTTTGACTCACAAGGTATATCTTTTTTCTGTGTACCTTGATTGTCTTGATTCCTCATGCTTATCACCGTTTGGGTAGAATTGCTTGATATCGTAGATTATTAAGTATAGATATGTTACTTGCTATGGACATTGTAAAATGATTGCTTCATTGAATTGCTTGTACTTAGATTAGTTTAGCCCCATGTTTCTATCCTGCTTGGATTTGAAATTCCGAGGACGGAATTTTTCTAAGGAGGGTAGAGATGTCACTCCCCGTTCCCAGAATGCGTATTTTTATACATGTTCAACTCATGTGTATTTATTCAGTATTTATCATGTATTTATTTAATATTTATCATGTATTATCCTGTATTTAAATTCCTTTAATTTCATGTTAATCAATTAATCTGCTCTTTAAATTTTCATGTTAATTTATTTTCTGCAATTATATTTCTGCAATTTTATTTTTGTACTTTATTTCCTGCTTTTATTCCCTGCCTTAGTCTTGCTTATTTGGGTTCGGGTTGGCTTTGGTTGGATCCCCTACAACCCGACCCATTGGACCCGGCCCAACTTCCACCTACCACCTCCTTCATTTAAAGCTTCCATCTCTTTCTATCTCTTCATAAACTCATTCACCATTACTCCTCTTCTTCTTCCTTTCATTACTCTCTCCACCTACCAACCATAGGCAAGTACAACTTGCTTTCCATGAGAACCCATGTTTTTATAGTTCATTTGCCTTCCTCTCGTGATCCTAAGAGAGTTTAGAACTTGGCATTTCTCATTTCGAAGTCTTAATTTTTGTAGATCTAGAAATTAGTATTTTCGGATTTTGGTGGTCTTGATCTATGAAACTTTTTTGTTTGCAAATTTTGACGGTTCCATGTTGTAGAGAGTTTTATTCTACCCAATTTTGACCTTTGGAAAGTTGGATTTGGACTTATTTTGACCAAGTTATGGACTTTTGAAGCTTTGGGGTGCAACCATGGAGTTCTTGCTGTTTGGAGAAGACAGTAAGCAGTGTACGCTAGCTTTTTAGCTTGCGTCACTGAGCTGTGCGCGCTCTTTAGCGCAGCGCAGTATGGAGTCCATACGCTGCCATTTTAGGAAGCGTGTGTCTTGCATACGCTACCTTATGGAAGCGTATGTCGTATGAAGTCCATACGCTGCCTTTTGGGAGCGTATGACTTGCATACGCTGACTTGGATGGTCAGGAGTCGTATGAAGTCCATACGCTGCCTTTTGGGAGCGTATGACTTGCATACGCTGACTTGGATGGTCAGGAGTCGTATGAAGTCCATACGCTGCCTTTTGGGAGCGTATGACTTGCATACGCTGACTTGGATGGTCAGGAGTCGTATGAAGTCCATACGCTACCTTTTGGGAGCGTATGACTTGCATACGCTGACTTGGATAGTAAGGAGTCGTATGGAGTACATACGCTGCCTTGAAAGGGAGTCGTATGGACTTACATACGCTAGACTTGAGCGTAGCCTGACTTGAGCGCAGCCCTGTATATTGATATTTTATTAGATATTTAACGTCCATTTTATATCCTTATGCCTTTTGGCATAAACTTGATATAATCATGATATGTTAATATTTCTGTTAAATATGGATTGTTACGTGGGATGTACCATGTGTCGTGAATTGAGTATAGATACCCCGATTGACTGGAATTAAACCCTTAGAGTTGTAGACTCGACCCCACTGAATATTAGTTGACTTTCATGCCTTGTCACCATTGATAATGATTGTGACTTTGACTAAATTGATCATGCGTTCCTAGTTGAAACTAAGAGGTTGGCTAGACGTCTTATTAAATTAAATGAATGAGACACGTTCATGTTATGAACTATTGTAATCGACTGGCTGATCCCGAATATTGACATACATGCACATGCAGGCTTCAATCTATTTATTTGTTTATTTACTTATTTATTTTCTACAAAAGAAGCATGTGTACTTTATGGTCAAGGCATGATTACCGTGGTTAGATTTGATTTTTGTATTACGCTATGTAAGACCTGCAACCTAACCGCACTGGTATCGTTGTAGAGTTGTGCATATCGTACCCCGTACGAAAGTACTCATTTGAATGACCATGATCCACGGCATGGGATTTCACTCAACGTAGGGACTATTAAGTTAAATAAAATAATGATTGCATGGAGAGAATGGATTCCCGAGTTCTTACATGGCAGCCCCCTTGGGACGAGTAGTATCCGACGGGCCGACTGGTTCCCGCAGGTACTGTAAACCTGCCACACGGGCATGGAGCAGTATCTGGTTATATTATTTATTGTATATTATATATTGATGACGGGCGTCCTGCTGGAACTCGTCTAATTCATGCATGGCGTACATGATTTACTGGATAGACAAGCCTTGCTTGCACATAGTAAGAACTAAGGAATCCCTAATTGCATTATTCCAGGATAACTTGGAACACACAGTAGCAAGCCGTAGTAGTTGAATGGTCGTTTAAATTGACTTATTTGTGTACTGTACTACTCTGTTACCTAACTGGGATGATCAGAATGTCAGGACATAACGGGCCAACTTCTGTCCTTGTTTGGTTGGGAGGTTGGTTCGAAGTGTCGTGATGTGATGTGAATCCTAGTGGAAAGCAGAGATCTATTATTATATTCACTTACTTACTGTTTTAGTTCTCATGTCGTGCTTCCTTGTGGTGCTTGCTATTAGAGGTCTAACCTCTCTGGTTTTGCATGGCCAAATTTAGAGCCGGTCCCCGAGGATCCAGCTTACTTCTACCTCCAAGATGGTCAATACTAGAGGGATGATCGCAGGAGGACTCGAGTGGGTTCCTTACTTCACCGCTCGTTTTGTCACTTATATTATACTTGGCCGTTTGGCACCGACATGTTAGTCGGATTGTCTTGTACTTACTTTTACATAGTTATAAATAAAGTCAGACTGCAGCTGATAACAATTGTGTATACTTTTGCTACATCAATCTGGCTATGTTTTGTAAAGCCAGATATCAAGAACATTTGACAGAGCATTTGGGACGCCTTACTGCTTTATCTTACATGTTCTCTATTACTGTTTCTTGTTTGAATGATTGAGACAATAGATGTAAAGTGACCATAGTGAGGCTTTCATGTAGTATGCACCCCCTCGTCTTTTAGACAGCATTGATCGTATTATACGGTATTCATCTACCCGTAATACGTAGCTGGCTGAGTCATTCCTCCGCTCTCCAGTATTCTGGTTCTGGGGCGTGACAAGGTTTTAGTGGTGGCCCATGCAGGTCTGATTTCAGACTTGTGGGGTGTTTAATAGGATGTCTCAATCACACATGTTTCCCTTTGATCTCATGATTCGTCAATTCTCAACTCTAGCTTGACATTCCAGTATCCTTTGACTTCATTGATCCTTCATGTCCGGTCGTTTGATTGTTCTCTTGTCCCTTTTCTTAGGGGCACCTCGCCCGTACCTGTCAGAGCTGGACAGCAACAACATGGACAGCAACATGGACAACCTGACCATGTTGGTCAGCAACAAGGGCCGGTACTAACTCAAGAGACTATCCAGGAAGAAGTGATAGTGGAAGCAGCAGCTGGATCACAGTATCCAGATGTTCCACCACCACCAACAGTTCCACCTACCCGTGTGGAGATGGACACACCAGCCCTTCTGGAGATCATGAGAGGAATGATGGCTACCCAACAACATCAGATGTTAGCCCAGCAGCGCATGCACGCTCAGTTGCAAGAGCAGAATGTGCTACTCAACCAAGGATTGCAGACGGCTTTAGAAAGAGAGACAAGGACAGATTCAGGAGCGTCCGCCAGGTTTTGCAAGTACAATCCCTGCCGTTTTGAAGGCACGGAGGATGCCATCTCAGCAGATGCATGGCTTAAGGACATTGAGGCTATTTTGACAGCCGCTAAGGTGCCGGCAGAAGAACATGTGGATCTAGTGAAGTTGTTACTTCAGGATCTCGCACGTGATTGGTGGGAATCAGAGGAAGTAGGCATCAGACGTCCTGTAGCTTGGGACGATTTTACAGCAAGATTCAAGACAAAGTACTATAGAGTTGTGGCACAGTTTGAGCTACAACAGAAGTTTATCAACCTCAGACAGGCTGGCAAGACTGTAGATGCTTATGTAGCAGAGTTCTGCAGATTGAGTAGGTTCGCCCCAGAGATGGTAGCAGCAGAGAGCCAGAGGGCTATGAGGTTCCAGCAAGGGTTTCATCTTGAGCTCTTGCAATTGATAGAGGGGCACAATTACCAGACTTTTGATGAAGTATTGACGGTAACTCGAAGGCATGAGATAACCATTCAGAGGCTTGCGGCAAGGACTGGAGGTCAGAAGAGATCCCACAGTCAGATTGAAGGAGGAGGGGGAGCAGCGCCCCGGACAACAGCACCGTCCCTTGGCATCCGCATTCATGATGTGGCGATACGAGGGCCAGCACCACCACCCAGGTAGCAACAACAGCAACAGAGGAAGAACCAGCAACCCCCGGCGGGCTGCACTTATTGTGGGAAGGTAGGGCACACTAGAGATGTGTGTCGGACATTGAATGGACTATGTCTGATATGTGGAAATCCAGACCATCGGGTTACCACATGTCCCATGAATTCGAGGTCAGAAGGACCAGTACAGCAGTTTCCTGCTCTGCCAGTACCAGGGGCAGGGCAGTATCGAGGACCAGCGATAGCAGTAAGACCGTTGGCACAGCGGCCGTTAATGCCGCAGGCTCAGATGTTTCGGCAGCAGGGACCGCCGATGCAGCAACACCAGCATAGACCACCCCAGCATCATCAGGGGAGGGGCCAGCAGCATCACCAGGCTAGGCCGCAACATGGAAACCAGCAAGGAGGTCGAGGGCAGGCATTCACACTGTCCTTGGAGGAGGCATTAGCATCGGGAGATGTTGTGGCAGGTAACATTCTCGTTATCTCATATTCCGCAGTAGCATTGTTTGATTCGGGAGCATCGTACTCATTTATATCTGCACAATTTGCGACACGGCTAGGAATGGAGTTCGAGGCATTGCCAGGGAGGTTGAATATACTCACTGGCAATGGGCTCGTAGGAGTTAGTAGAGTTATTTTGGCATATAGCGTTGTAGTTTGCGTGCATTCCTTCCCCGCCCAGTTGATAGAATTTCCTGTTGAAAATTTCGACGTTATCTTAGGCATGGACTGGCTGAAAGACAGTCATGCGACAATAGATTGTCGTAGTGGGAGTGTATCTTTTGATATTCCAGGCATGAAGAGATTCACCTTAGTCAGATCAGAGGCAACTCAGCAAGGGCAGGGAGTAATAACAGCAATGGAAGAAGTTCTAGTTCCGAAGGTTGTTGAAGAATTTTTAGACGTATTTTCCGAAGAACTTCCAGGTCTACCACCGGTTAGAGATATTGAGTTCAGCATAGAATTGGCACCTGGGACTAAACCGATATCAGATCGGGTTTACAGAATGGCGGATTCAGAGCAGGCCAAGGTATATCAGCACATAGAGGAACTGAAGGAGAAGAAGTTTATCCAAGCTAGCATATCACCATGGGCAGCACCAGTGGTACTTGTAGGGAAGAAGGATGGGTCATCCAGATTGTGCATCGATTACAGGAAGCTTAACGCGGCGACTGTAAAGAATATGTACCTACTACCCAGGATCGACGACTTATTTGATCAGTTGAGCAGGGCTAGAGTTTTCTCCAAGATAGATCTTCGTTCAGGGTACCATCAAGGGAGGGTTCGAAAGGAAGACATTCCCAAGACAGCATTCAGGTCAAAGTATGGACATTATGAATTCTTGGTAATACCGTTTGGTTTGACCAATGCCCCAGCTATATTCATGGATTTGATAAACTGTATCTTTATGCCGTACTTAGATCAGTTTGTCGTGGTGTTTCTCGACAACATTCTTGTATACTCTGCTAGTGAAGAGGATCATGAAGACCACCTCAGGAAAGTGTTGCAGGTTCTAAGAGAGAACCAGTTGTATGCCAAGCTCAGCAAGTGTGAGTTCTGGACGGATCATATTTCATTTTTGGGTCATATCGTATCAGGGGCTGGAGTAGCAGTAGATCCCAAGAAGGTAGAAGCAGTAGAGAGTTGGCCAGTACCCAAGACCGTAGCTGATGTACGGAGTTTCTTAGGATTGGCAGGATATTACAGAAGATTTGTGTCAGATTTTGCAAGACTTTAGCGCCCATGACACGCTTGACACGGAAGGATGTGCCATTCGTCTGGTCAGCAGAATGCCAGACATCATTTGAGAATTTGAAGCAGAAGTTGATATCAGCACCCATTCTTACATTGCCAGTTGGACCCGGAGGTTTTACTGTATATTGTGATGCGTCGGGTAAAGGACTTGGATGTGTCCTCATGCAGCGCGGAAAGGTGATAGCGTATGCATCTAGGCAGCTTCGGGACTACGAGAAGAATTATCCAACTCATGATTTGGAGTTGGCGGCAGTAGTATTTGCTTTGAAGCTGTGGAGGCATTACTTATATGGTGAACGAGTGGACATGTACACAGACCATAAAAGTCTGAAGTGCATCTTTACCCAGAAGGAACTGAACATGAGGCAGAGAAGATGGTTGGAGTTGATCAAGAATTACGACGTGGAGCTTCAGTATCATCCAGGAAAGGCTAATGTGGTAGCAGACGCTCTCAGCAGAAGAGGCGGCGCATTTATGTTGACAACGCAGAAGCATATCTTAGAAGACCTTCAGGAGATGGGCATCGAAGTTATACTTCCTAATGATATAGGAGTTCTGGCGAGTCTACAAGTTCAATCCAACTTGGTAGATAGGATCAAGGCAGCTCAGGCACAAGACCCAAGGATTTAGAAGCTTAGGGCAGAATGTGAGTCAGGGCTCAGGAAAGAGATGTAAATTCACGAAGATGGTACGCTTAGGTTTGGATCACGTCTATGTGTACCTAGTGGAGATATCAGACAGGAAGTTATGGCAGAAGCTCACAGTTCCCAGTATTCTGTACATCCTGGAGGGACCAAGATGTACCAAGATATCAAGCAGCACTTCTGGTGGAACGGAATAAAGAGAGAGATAGCTAGATTTGTTTCCTGTTGCTTGGTATGTCAGCAAGTGAAGGCAGAACAGCAGAGGCCAGCTGGATTATTGCAACCGCTTCCTATCCCGAAATGGAAGTGGGAACACATCACAATGGACTTTGTGACCGGCTTACCGAGATCACCAAGTGGTAAAGATGCTATTTGGGTGATAGTGGACCGGCTTACAAAGGTAGCACACTTTCTTCCTTTCAGAGTGGGGCAATCTACAGAAAAGTTGGCAGAGTTATATATGCAACAGATAGTCAGACAGCATGGAGTCCCTGTCAGTATTATGTCAGACCGAGATACCCACTTTACATCACATTTCTGGAAGAGCTTACATCATAGTCTGGGTACCAAGTTAAGATTAAGCACGGCTTACCATCCACAGACAGACGGGCAATCAGAAAGAACAATTCAGACTTTGGAAGACATGTTGCGAGCTTGCACTCTTGATTTTGGAGGATCTTGGGAAGGCCACCTGCACTTAGTTGAGTTCTCCTACAACAACAGTTATCAAGCCAGTATCCAGATGGCGCCATTTGAAGCACTATATGGTAAGAAGTAAAGGTCGCCACTAGCATGGGACAATATCGGGGAGAGGAAGATGCTAGGCCCGGAAATGATTGTCCAGACAGTTAAAGTGATTAAGGAAATTAGAGAGCGACTTCGTGTTGCGCAGGATCGACATCGTCATTGGGCGGACCAGCATCGTAGGCCGCTAGAGTTTTCTGTTGGGGACCACGTGTTTTTGCGGATCTCACCTACCAGTGGGGTCATTAGATTTGGCGTTCGCGGGAAGTTGAGTCCGCGGTACGTGGGCCCATTTGTTATCCTTGATAAGGTGGACGATGTTGCTTTTCGTTTGTCCCTTCCACCTTCGTTACGAGAGGTGCATGACGTGTTTCATGTATCTCAATTGCGAAGGTATGTATCGGACCCCAGCCATATCCTCGATCATTTAGAACTGGTTGTTGGTACCAACCTGTCTTACGAGGAGCAGCCTGTGTCCATCTTGGACCGAAGAGAGAAGATACTCAAGAACCAAACAATTAACCTTGTCCGGGTTGCTTGGGGTCATCACTCTTTGGGAGAGTCAACGTGGGAACGTGAGGATGATATCCGATCACGGTATCCACATCTGTTTGACTCACAAGGTATATCTTTTTTCTGTGTACCTTGATTGTCTTGATTCCTCATGCTTATCACCGTTTGGGTAGAATTGCTTGATATCGTAGATTGTTAAGTATAGATATGTTGCTTGCTATAGACATTGTAAAATGATTGCTTCATTGAATTGCTTGTACTTAGATTAGTTTAGCCCCGATGTTTCTATCCTGCTTGGATTTGAAATTCCGAGGACGGAATTTTTCTAAGGAGGGTAGAGATGTCACTCCCCGTTCCCAGAATGCGTATTTTTATATATGTACAACTCATGTGTATTTATTTAGTATTTATCATGTATTTATTTAATATTTATCATGTATTATCCTGTATTTAAATTCCTTTAATTTCATGTTAATCAATTAATCTGCTCTTTAAATTTTCATGTTAATTTATTTCCTGCAATTATATTTCTGTAATTTTATTTCTGCACTTTATTTCCTGCTTTTATTCCCTGCCTTAGTCTTGCTTATTTGGGTTCGGGTTGGCTTTGGTTGGATCTCCTACAACCCGACCCATTGGACCCGGCACAACTCCCACCTACCACCCCCTTCATTTAAAGCTTCCATCTCTTTCTCTCTCTTCATAAACTCCTTCACCATTACTCCTCTTCTTCTTCCTTTCATTACTCTCTCCACCTACCAACCATAGGCAAGTACAACTTGCTTTCCATGAGAACCTATATTTTTATAGTTCATTTGCCTTCCTCTCGTGATCCTAAGAGAGTTTAGAACTTGGCATTTCTCATTTCGAAGTCTTAATTTTTGTAGATCTAGAAATTAGTATTTTCGGATTTTGGTGGTCTTGATCTATCAAACTTCTTTGTTTGCAAATTTTGACGGTTTCATGTTGTAGAGAGTTTTATTCTACCCAATTTTGACCTTTGGAAAGTTGGATTTGGACTTATTTTGACCAAGTTATGGACTTTTGAAGCTTTGGGGTGCAACCATGGAGTTCTTGCTGTTTGGAGAAGACAGTAAGCAGTGTACGCTAGCTTTTTAGCTTGCGTCACTGAGCTGTGCACGCTCTTTAGCGCAGCGCAGTATGGAGTCCATACGCTGCCTTTTTAGGAAGCGTGTGTCTTGCATACGCTACCTTTTGGAAGCATATGTCGTATGAAGTCCATACGCTGCCTTTTGGGAGCGTATGACTTGCATACGCTGACTTGGATGGTCAGGAGTCGTATGAAGTCCATACGCTGCCTTTTGGGAGCGTATGACTTGCATACGCTGACTTGGATGGTCAGGAGTCGTATGAAGTCCATACGCTGCCTTTTGGGAGCGTATGACTTGCATACGCTGACTTGGATGGTCAGGAGTCGTATGAAGTCCATATGCTGCCTTTTGGGAGCGTATGACTTGCATACGCTGACTTGGATAGTAAGGAGTCGTATGGAGTACATACGCTGCCTTGAAAGGGAGTCGTATGGACTTGCATACGCTAGACTTGAGCGTAGCCTGACTTGTGCGGGCCAACTTCTGTCCTTGTTTGGTTGGGAGGTTGGTTCGAAGTATCGTGATGTGATGTGAATCCTAGTGGAAAGCAGAGATCTATTATTATATTCACTTACTTACTGTTTTAGTTCTCATGTCGTGCTTCCTTGTGGTGCTTGCTATTAGAGGTCTAACCTCTCTGGTTTTGCATGGCCAGATTTAGAGCCGGTCCCCGAGGATCCAGCTTACTTCTACCTCCAAGATGGTCAATACTAGAGGGATGATCGCAGGAGGACTCGAGTGGGTTCCTTACTTCACCGCTCGTTTTGTCACTTTATACTTGGCCGTTTGGCACCGACATGTTAGTCGGATTGTCTTATAGTTACTTTTACATAGTTGTAATTAAAGTCAGACTGCAGCTGATAACAATTGTATATACTTTTGCTACATCAATCTGGCTATGTTTTGTAAAGCCAGATATCAAGAACAATTGACAGAGCGTTTGGGACGCCTTACTGCTTTATCTTACATGTTCTCTATTACTGTTTCTTGTTTGAATGATTGAGACAATAGATGTGAAGTGACCATAGTGAGACTTTCATGTAGTATGCACCCCCTCGTCTTTTAGACAGCATTGATCGTATTATACGGTATTCATCTACCCGTAATACGTAGCTGGCTGAGTCATTCCCCCGCTCTCCAGTGTTCTGGTTCTGGGGCGTGACACAGATTTTGGATTCATTTGTATTAGATGGGCGGGGAAATACTTGATTAGACATGTGAACATTCCTACTATTCGAACCACCCCCTGTGAATATATTCGAACGATAGCCATTCCACACCCGGCCAGGTGTGTGATGTGCCGGATTTACCCTTAGCCGTTTACATGTCTAACTAAGTATTTTAAAACACACTTGGAGAATTTATTCGAATCATTATTAGAACATCATGTGAATCACTATTCGTATCACCTTATTCGTATCACCTTATTCGATTCACCTTATTAGAATAATGATTAGAATTACATTCGACTCATCTTATATTAGACTCACATTGGGATCACACTCGACTTATATTGTACCATCTGAACTCATTATGTTACTCTAGTTCAGCTAGATCTTATTTTACAGCCTTCTTTGCTATGCTTCTCTTCTTGTTTAGTTACTTACTTTCCTTGCACTTTATCTGTCTCTCTATACCATCACCTGAAAATTAAACTGCCATATTCATCAATACAACTTCCTATAACTGCTTTATAGTTCTCTGTCATTTACTTGGGTTTTCTAGATGAGATGTGCTCGTTCCTGTCCTGACTGGACCTGTTGATAAATTTTACAGATAGCTTAGAGGTTGTCTGCTAGCCTAGAGGAGACACACTAGAGGTTGTTTAGATAGTTATTTCATTTGTCTGGAGTTGTATTTACTTTGTGGATTACTGTATTTGAGTTTTGAGATATATTTCTGGGTTTATGTATCTTAGACACTTAGACTTCTATCTCCTGTATCTCTTTTGGATTTTATGTTTTATCTATCTTTATCATGCTCTACCTTAGATGTGATTGAGACTGTATCTGCTATGTCACCCCCATTCGGGGAGTATAAACTGCTTAGCATTATATTGTTAGATGATGTGACCTAGAATAGCGTTCTACCGCCGACACTGCGGCGTAGGCTGGGCGTTGTTACGTTCTCGTACCCAAACAGTGGGTGCGGGTCGTGACACATCAGTTAGATCGACTTCTTGAATTATATGCATAAAGTTATTCATTATTAAAGAATCATGAAAAACTGTATTTTCAAAACTAGAAATTCTAGAAAAATTTCCGATACGGCGTACGTCCCGACAAACCGGGCGACATGGTCGCGCACTATAAGCTTCGAAAGGTGCGTATGGATGTTGCCAACGTGTGGGAATTGACAGGGCTCAATTTCGTTGCGTATGCACGACGAAATCAGCGCGTATCTGTCAAGATACCCCCGTATCGACGCTTTGAAAACTTGGCCATAAATTTGTGCACATTCGTCAAATCGAGACGAAACTTGTGCCAGTAGGTCCGAATCGAAATTTTGGTCCTGCATGCCAAGTTTAGTCTGATTCTGAGGAGGTTGATCGGAACGCCAAAATTGGTGGGCCCGCGACCCGCTCCAACGTGCGATTTTGTGCACGGCTCATCGGAATCCAAAATTGGACATACCTTGGGTTCGTCTCCTCAAACCGGATCCATAAACATATAGTTTGACGACTTTAGCGACTGTAGGTTTTGGCATGCGTTTCAGTGCAAAGCGGGTCCAACGGCGGATATCGTTTTGACCCAAAATTATGATTTTGCCTCCGTTTCGGAATTTGACTTTCGAACAGGCGTTTCCTAGGTATATCTTTTTCACCGAGAACATTTTTGATGTTTGTTTCAGTATCCGGAGTCATATGTAAATTATGAGTTTTGTGTTGGCGCTTGCGACATTTGGATTTGCCCTCATCGCACCCCAGGCAAGTATACCTTGCCATAGATTATGATTGTGCTTATTTATTTTCAGTATATTTTATTATTGCATATTTATATCTCTTATTTGTCATTTTGTTTATATTATGCGTCCAAGTCACACTTGGGTGCAAGCGGCTAGATTTAGCCATTTTCGTTATTTTATATTTTATTATGCATGTTGACCTAGTGTTAGACGACCACCTTATGAGTGTGGGATATTTTTATATATCCTATGGCCTTGACACATGTGTCTCACGTGATGAGTAAGTTCATATAGGACAAGGACCTGCGTATTCGACTGGCCATCGATACGTATGGGTCGTGCGACGGATATGTGGTAATTGCTACTAGTGTATTGAGTTAGAAGCCGTAGCAGTTGCCAACTGGACAGGCTGTAGATACATCTTGGACATGAGCATTGGAGGGAGGGGACAACTACTAGCATAGGGGCTATATTTACTTTTTATACACATTTGTGGGCCGATAGTGACTCGTATGAGCGCTACTTTCTGCCCCTGGCCGATAGCGACTTAGAGGAGCGCTACCTATTGCCATTCTTTGTTTACTCTGCTGATCCTACAGCCCTAGCGTAGAATATTGTCCTCAAAGTGCATCTCATATATACGGTTAGAAGATCCTGCAGAGTCATAGTTGCATGTTTACACATTCAGTATTTCGACATATTTTCTGTATCTTGTTACGTCCCTCTGAGGACCTGGTGATCTCTCCAGGATTAGACGAGCAGGACTATCCCGAGGAGTACGATGCAGCGTTGGATCCTTCATACATAGGTGATGAGACATCTCCTGCTCATACTTAGTTTTTATTCTTTATTATCTGAGACCATGTATTGGACATCTTTTATCATCTTCTTGTTGTTTGAGGCGGTTGGACTCCATTTAGTTGAGACTATTTTTCATAGCTGTTTGGAGTGAGAATGTCCACCCGACTATCTCTTGACTTCTTTTTATTATCATTGAGACTTATTTATTCATTTTGTGTTGAGCTGTGGATGAGATATAGTTATTATATTGTGGCTTATTATATATTATTACTTACAGCTTATGTACAAATACGAGGATACCATATATTGGTGTACTCCTCGTATACGTGCAGCTGGCACATTGACATACTTAGTCCCAAGTATTTTGGGACTGGGGCGTTACATGTTTTTGTGGTGGCCCATACAGGTCCATAAATTAATATTGTTGGGTTACATGACTGTGCCCAACAAGCCTGCAAATAGGAATATGATATAGAATCTCATCCACTTATTAATACTTTCCTTGACCTCTTCTCAGCTTCTCATTTGACTGCTTGATTACATTCAGTTTGAATTTGTTCTAACCAACTCAAGTCTTCGTGCCAATATAGGATGAATCTTCGTAGTGGACGCGCTACTCCCCTCGCCATTACTGATGGGAACACCACTGCTCAAGAAGGACCGGTGAGTCAGCCACCCTTGTCCCCTACCACTCCAGCACCATCCAGACTGCAGCCTGTGATGAGACCACCCACTACTCAGCAGCAAGCCCCGGCACCTCAAGTAGGGCAGACAGACCCCGAAAACCCTGTAACCCAAGAGGAGTACCTACCGCCTCCACCACCCTATCCACCCCAGCTCCTACCACAAATTCCACCCCCATATCCACCATCATCCTACCCACCACAACAGCCTCCACAGTATCCACCATCATCATATCCACCACAACAGCCTCCACAGTATCCACCATCATATCCACGCCAGTAGCCCCCACCATATCCATCACCATATCCACCACTATATCCACCCCAGTATCCTCCACATAATCCACCTCAATATCCTTCCTCCTACCCCCACAGTATCCCTTTCCATATCCTTCATATCCTCTACAGTACAGGCCACAGGATGTCCCACAGATCATGCCCCAGATACCATACATGCCTCCACAGCAGCCCATGCCTTAGGCTGGTGGGACTACTACAGATCAGATCCTCCAGAGCTTAGTACAGGCTCAGATGCAGCAGAGCGAGGCTATTAGGAGTAGTTTGGAGACAACACTGAACCGAGCACCCCAAGCCTCCGTGGGTACTATCGAAGGGTTCTGTAACATGAATCCTCCACACTTCAAGGGCACTGAAGACGTCATCGGGATCACCAATTGGCTGATTAAGATAAAAAATCTCCTGAAGGCTTCAGAGTTATTCGCAGATCTATGGATGACGGCAGTGAAGTTACAGTTGGAAGGAAATGCTTATGATTTATGGGCCGCAGAGGAGAGGCGGCTAGGAGTTGATCAAACGTGGACAGAATTCAAAAGACTGTTCAATAAGAAGTTTTTTTCGACACTGCCAAGGATGCACTGTATGACCAGTTCCTACACTTGGAGCAGGGGAGTATGACAGTTGATGAATACAATGCCGAATTTTGTCGACTGAGTCGTTTTGCACCAGGGTTGGTTACGACAGAGTTGAAGAAAGCCAAAAGATTTCATAAAGGCTTGAGTATAGAGTTGCAGAGATATACCATCTCCGAGTCGAGGGTCTTCCAAGTAGCTATTCTAGCAGAGGCTAGGACTTAAGAGGCCATAAGCAAGAAGGCGAATCGACGAGCTACTTCGACGATGGGATCAGCTAAGACCACTACATGAGGGCCGATGAGACGTCCTCCCATGCACCAGCATCAGCAGAGATTAGGGCCATACCAGACACAAGAGAAGGCCACTTACCATTATTGTAGCAAAGTTGGACATATCCAGAGAGATTATAGATGTCGGCTGGGATACTGTTTAGCTTGCGGATCGAACCAGCACCAGACCAGAGATTGCCTATTTCAGAGGAACGCTCTACAAAATCAACAATAGAGGCCAACAATTGCGGGGCCAGGAGCACCACGACCACCTTTACCCCCTCAGGCAGCCCAATTCTAGCAGGCTAGAGCACAGACAGGTAACTAGAGAGTTGGAAAGGCTTTTGCACTAGCTGTAGAGGAGGCAGAACCGGAGGTGGACGTCATAGCAGGTATGGTTTTAGTTGCATCATTTTTTTCTATCACATTATTTGACACTAGAGCCACCCATTCATAGCCACTAGCTTTGCCACTAGTCATATCATACCCATGTCATCTTTATCTAAAAACATTAGAATCCTCACTGGAGGAGGGGTGGTACCTGTTAGTGGTGTTTGTAGAGATTGTTTTGTAGTGATAAATGATAGAGAGATAAAGGTACGACTTTTTGTATTTTCTATGCCGACGTTCGATGTGGTTCTCGAAATGGTCTGGTTGAGCCAGCATTTTGCTCTCATAGACTGCCATAGGGGCAGTATTGTCTTTAGACCACCGAATACGACGAAGTTTGAGTTCACCAAAGAAGACGGAGAGAGTTGTGATGCACCCGCGTTGGGGATTCACATGATGATACTGGACACCACTCAGCACCCTATCATCACCGAGTTCGAGGATGTATTCCCCGAGGAATTGCTAGGACTGCCACCTGACCGAGACATTGAGTTTTTTATTGAGCTTATTCTGGGAGCCGAGCCTATTTTATCTCGAGTTTATCGACTAGCGCCCAAAGAGTTGGTAGAGATGAAGACACAGATTGATGACTTATTGGAGAAGGGCTTTATTCGTGCCAATGCATCATCGTAGGGAGCACCCATTCTTTTTGTGCCTAAGAAAGATGGGACAGTGCACATGTGCATCGATTATAGAGCCTTGAATACAGTGACAGTGAAGAATAAGTATCCCTTATCGCGCATAAACGATCTATTTGATCAATTGAATGGAGCAAAAATATTCTCCAAGAATGACTTACGATCGGGCTATCACCAACTGAAGGTTCAGAAAAAAGGACATTCCGAAGACGACTTTTCGATCGAGGTATGGTCACTACGAGTTCTTGGTCATGCCCTTTGGGTTAACCAATGCTCCCGCAGTCTTCATGAACTTAATGAACAAGATCTTTCAATAGTACATGGACAAATTTGTAGTAGTCTTTATAGATGATATCTTGATTTACTCCAAGAGTCAAGAGGAGCATGAGCAGAATCTACGAATAGTTTTGGGAACGTTGAGGGATGAACAACTTTTTATGAAGCTTAGCAAGTGTGAATTCTTTCTCAAGGAGGTTTCATTTCTTGGACACATTGTTACTGGAGACGGCATATCAGTAGACCCAGAGAAGATCACAGCAGTCAAATCATGGCCCGTTCCCACATCAGCTTCTGAGGTGAGAAGTTTTCTCGGACTTGCGGGTTACTACAGATGGTTTGTAGAAGATTTCTCTCGAATAGAGGGGCCTATGACTCGATTAAGTTGTAAGGATCAGGAGTTTGTATGGACAGACGAGTGTCAAGCCGCATTTAATGAGTTAAAGAAGCGATTGACCACAGCACTGATCTTGATAATACCATCGGGCCCAGGAGGTTTTGTAATTTACAGTGATGCATCCGGGAAGGAATTAGGATGCGTACTGATACAGAACGGTCATGTAGTAGCATATGCATCACAACAGTTGAGGGTGCACGAGAAGAATTATCCGACCCACGATCTAGAGCTCACAACAGTTATCTTTGCTTTGAAGCTATGGAGACACTACTTGTACGGCAAGAAGGTTGAAATCTACACTAATCATAAGAGCCTCAAGTACGTGTTCACACAAAAAGAGTTGAATATGCGACAACGACGTTGGTTGGAGTTGATGAAGGATTAGGAGATCGAGCTACATTATCATCAGGGCAAGGCTAATGTTGTGGCAAACGCATTGAGCCGTAAGCCCATGGCACACTTCTTGACTACTCAGAAGGAGTTGATTAGAGACTTGCAGCAGCTTGGTATCGAGGTAGTATTGCCTGGAGCAGATAGCGTATTAGCCAATCTTCAAGTGCAATAATCATTGGTAGAGCGCATCAAGGTGGCATTACCTGCGGATGCTAGATTCCGACGACTTTGAGAGAGGGCCGAGGCAGGATAACAGACGGGATTGAGGATCCATCCCGATGGGACATTACGATGTAGTGATCGTATTTATGTTCCTAATGGAGAACTACGACAGAAGCTGATGGCAGAGGATCACAGTTCGACTTACTCTATTCATCCCGGAGGAACCGAGATGTACCGTAACTTACGACAGTATTATTGGTGGCACGAAATGAAGCGAGAGATAGCTCGTTTCATTGCCAAGTGCTTGGTATGTCAACAAGTGAAGGCGGAGCACCAGAGGATAGCTGGACTGTTACAGCCCCTATCCATTTTTGAGTGGAAGTGGGAGCATATTACTATCGATTTCGTCACAAGTTTTCCTCGGAGTCCTAGGGGACGTGACGCAGTATAGGTGATTGTTGATAGACTTACAAAGTCAGCCCATTTCTTACCTTTTAGAGTGGGCCAGTCGACAGAGGTATTGGCAGAGATGTATATGGAGCAGATTGTGAGATTACACGGTATGCCTATTAGTATTGTGTCGGACCACGACTCAAGATTCACATCGCACTTTTAGAGGAGCATGCAAGAGAGTTTGGGCACACGGTTGAAGTTTAGTACGGCGTACCATCCGCAGCCAGATGGCCAGTCGGAGCGTACAATTTAGACGCTAGAGGATATGTTGCGAGCTTGCATGCTTGACTTTGGCGGATCATGGGAAGACCACCTTCATTTTGTGGAGTTCTCTTACAACAATAGCTATCAAGCGAGCATTCAAATGGCTCCGTTTGAAGCATTGTATTATAGGAAGTGTCGGTCTTCTGTTTGTTGGAGCGATATAGGGAGCGACAACTATTAGGTCCCGAGTTAGTCTTGAGCACAGTAGAGACAGTGAAGAAAATTCAGGGCTACCTGCGAGCAGCATAGGATCGTCAGAAGCAGTAGACAGATAATCGTCGTCGACCTTTGGAGTTCAAAGCGGGCAACCATGTGTTCTTGAAGATATCCCCCACGAGAGGCACGATTCGATTCGGAGGACGTGGTAAGTTGAGTCCAAGATACATTGGTCCTTTCGATGTATTTGAACGTATTGGAGAGGTTGATTATAGATTGGCCTTGCCACCGTCGCTAGAGGGGGTGCATGATGTATTCCATGTATCTCAGCTGAGGAAGTACGTGGCAGACGATAATCATGTGCTTGATCACTCCGAGACCACAGTAGGACCGAGCTTGTCGTACGAAGAGCAACCGGTAGGCATTTGATCGTCGAGTAAAGGTGTTGTGAAATCAATCTATTCCATTGGATCGCATGGCATGGAAGCATCACTCGTCTACATGGGAGCACGAGGACGACATCCGAAATCGTTACCCACAATTGTTTGAAGACCAAGGTACATCTTGCATGATTAGACCCTTCCAAAATTTTGTATTGCATTTGACCCCCTGTATTAGTTTAATTTCGAGGACGAAATTTTTTTAAGTCGGGTAGGATGTAAACTCCCATATTTTTTATTATTTTTAATTAAATTACTATACATCTATTTTAATTAATTTTGCTATTTATAAATTAAGTCATGGGTTTGTTAATGAATAGGTATGATGCTTGTGCTACTACTAATGAAATAGTCCCCAACATAGTTAGATTGTTTTTAATAAAATGTTTATATATATAATTTTGTATTTAATTTATTTATTACACTAAGATTAGAGTTATATATATATAGTTATATAAACAGGGCAAAAAAGAGAAAAAAACAAAAAACCCACGCGATGAACAGTGCAAGCACTGTTCATCATCCCCTCACCCGAGCCAAGTCTCAGTATAGAGAAGGAGTAGTATAAAAAAAGATTTGTTAAAACCCGATCACCCTTTGATCAAATCTAACCAAATCTTTCCCCATATAACTCCGAATCTATTCTCCTCCGATTAGGATAAACACATAGGAAAATATTTGTTTAAAATTAGCTAAATCCAGTTTAAAATCAGAATCAAAGAAACTTGGGTATATATACGCGGGTCGGGGACTTAGTGTTCGATTTTAGTTGGGAGCCCTCGTGTACGAAGTACCTACACATCAACGCATACTCAACGACCTTCCCCATCACCTGCACAGCCTGTTCATTATTGACGATTGTCGGAGCATCGCCGCACTCACCTGGACCGGCGGCAAAACAAGGGAAACTCTGTCTCGAGCACTGTCAAGGTATCAACTTCCTATCCTGATTTCTTCTCTGATACTAGATCGTTTTAAGTTTTGTAAAGTTCCATGGAAACCCAGTATGACCCTCTTGAATTCCTACTAAAGGGATTTGAACACTACGGCACGACCCTCCCACGAATTCGACGCAAAGTCGATGGTTTCGGTTCAAAAAAAATAGAGCATAATGTTAATCCAAACCCTTACTTGAGAAGCCAATTTTTGAACAAAATATTAGGGTTTTCGAAACTCTGATTGAAAATATTCCAAGACAATATATACGAGACTAAAACACATCTGTTAGATCAACTTCTTGAATTATATGCATAAAATTATTCATTATTAAAGATTCATGAAAAACTATATTTTTAAAACTAGAAATTCTAGAAAACTTCCCGATACGGCATGAGCCCCGACAAATCGGGTGATGTAGTCGCGCACTATATGCATCGAAAGGCGCGTATAGATGTTGTCGACATGTAGGAATTGACGTGGCTCGATTTCGTTGTGTATGCACGACGAAATCAGTACATATCCGTTAAGATACCCCCGTATCGACGCTTTGCAAACTTGGCCATAACTTTGTGCACGTTCGTCAAATCGAGATGAAACTTGCGCTAACAGGTTCGAATCAAAATTTTGGTCCTACATGCCAATTGTGGTCCGATTCTTTGAAGGTTGATCGGAACGCCAAAATTGGCGGGCCCGTGACCCGCTCCAACAGGCGATTTTATGCACGGCCCATCGGAATCCAAAATTGGACATACTGTTTGTTTCGTCTACTCAAACTGGATCCGTAGATATATAGTTTGACGACTTTAGTAACCGTATATTTTGGCATGCATTTCGGTACAAAGCGGGTCCAATGGCGGACATCATTTTGACCCGAAATTATGATTTTGCCCCCGTTTCGGAATTTGACTTTCGGACAGGCATTTTCTAGGTATATATTTTTCAACGAGAATATTTTTGATGTTTGTTTCAACATCCGGAGTCATATGTAAATTGTGAGTTTTGAGTTGGCGCTTGCGACATTTGGATTTGCCCTCCTCGCATCGCAGCAAGTATACCTTGCCCTAGATTCTGATTGTGCTCATTTATTTTCAGTATTTTATTATAGAATATTTATTTCTCTTATTTTTTTTTTGTTTATATTGTGCGTCCAAGTCACACTTGGGTGCAAGCGGCTAGATTTAGTCGTTTTCGTTATTTTATATTTTATTATGCATGTTGACCTAGTGTTAGACGACCACCATATGAGTGTGTGATATTTTCATATCTCCTATGGCCTTGACATATGTGTATCACGTGATGAGTGAGTTCATATAGGACACGGACCTACGTACTTGACTGGCCATCGATACGTATGGGTCGTACGACGGATAGGTGGTAATTACTGCTAGTGTATTGAGTTAGAAGCCGTAGCAGTTGCCAACTGGACAGGCTGTGGATACATCTTGGACATGAGCATTGGGGGGAGGGGACAGCCACTAGCGTAGGGGCTACATTTACTTTTTACACACATTTGTGGGCTGATAGTGACTCGTATGAGCGCTACTTTCTACCCCTGGCCGATAGCGACTCGGAGGAGAGCTACCTACTGCCATTCTTTATTTACTCTGCTGATCCTACATCCCCTACGTAGAACGTTGTCCTCAAAGTGCATCTCACATAGACGGTTAGGAGATCCTAGAGAGTCATAGTTGCATGTTTACACATTCAGTATTTCGACATGTTTTCTGTATCTTGTTACGTCCCTCTGAGGACCTGGGGATCTCTCTAAGATTAGACGAACAGGACTATCCCGTGGAGTACGGTGCAACATTGGATCCTTTATACATCGGTGACGAGGAATCTTCTGCTCATACTTAGTTTTTATTCTTTATTATCTGAGACCATGTATTGGACATCTTTTATCATCTTCTTGCTGTTTGAGGAGGTTGGATTCCATTTAGTTGAGACTATTTTTCATAGCTGTTTGGAGTGGGAATGTCCACCCGGCTATTTCTTGACTTTTTTTAATTATCCTTGAGACTTATTTATTCATTTTGTGTTGAGCTGTGTATGAGATATAGTTATTATATTGTGGCTTATCATATATTATTACTTACAGCTTATGTACAAATACGAGGATACCACATATTGGTGTACTCCTCGTATACGTGTAGCTGGCATGCTGACGTACTTAGTCCCAAGTATTTTGGGACTGGGGCGTTACACCAAGGCCTTCATACTAAACTTCGTCGAGAGAAACTTCTTTGTCTCCGTGATACAGTTTATATCCGTACCTAGGAATAGCATGTCGTCCACGTATAGACAAACGATGACTCCTCTTCCGTCAGTAAACTTCTTATAAACACACTTGTTTATTTTACTGACCTTGTAGCCATTTGACCTTATGACTCTGTCAAACTTTTCATGCCACATTTTTGGAGCTTGCTTAAACCGTATAGAGATTTCACCAACTTGCAGACTTTGTCATCAATATCTTTGACGACAGACCCTTCTAGCTGTTGCATGAAGATCTCTTCGGTCAGCTCGCCATTCAGGAATGCCGTTTTCATATCCATCTGATGTATCACCATCTTATGTATCGCTGCAAGAGCAATCAATATTCTGATGGTGGTCATCCGGGCTACTGGAGCATACGTGTCAAAGTAGTTGATCCCCTGCTTCTGAGAAAACTCCTTTGCCACTAGCCTGACCTTGAACTTGTCAATGGTTCCATCAGCTTTCATCTTCTTCTTGAAGATCCACTTACATCCGATAGGTTTTGCTCCTTCAGGTAGATCAACCAATACCCAAGTGTTATTGGAGGTGATTGATTCAATTTTATTGTCTATCGCCTCTTTCCAGAAAATAACATCTCTGGTCTTTATCGCCTCATCATAGGTAAGCAGATTTGCTTCCATATGATAGGTGATGAAGTCATCTCCAAAGTTCTTCGGCTTCCTTGCTTGCTTTGACGATGGCTCGACGAGTTCTGGTTCAATCGTTGTCTCCTCAGAAACAACTTCATCTTGGACAACTGGCTCATTGAAGATCTCAGTTTCCTTTGCACCTTCATCATTCTTCGGAATGTCCGTTAGAATAATGCTCTTGTGCTTTACAAACTTGTCTTCAAAATATTCAGCATCACGAGATTCGATGATATGATTTGACTAAATATCAAGAAATCTCTGAGCATCACTCTTCTCGACAGAGCCCAAGAAGATCGTCTTCGTAGTCCTTGTCCCCAGCTTCTGAATCTTCAGATCTGGGAGCTTCACATAAGCCGACACTGTCACGACCCGCACCCTAGAGTAAGGGCACGAGACGTGGGTACGTCCAGCCTACGCCGCAGTGTCGGTGGTAGAACGCTGTCCTAGGTCAACATACATCTAACAATATAACTCTAAATAGTTTATACTCCCCGAATGGGGGTGACATAGCAGTAAATAAACTCAATCACAACTAAGGAAGAAGAAGCACGATATGATATGGTACTCAAGGAAAACAGATGATAAAGTAGTCTAAGATAACATCCCAGCAATATCCAGAGTACAAACTCAGCTACAGTATATGAAAGAATATATACAACTCAAAATCTCTGAACAGAAGTAAAGTCTAGCTAAACAGTCTCATGATAACATAAAATAAGATAAGCCTAACTAAACTAGTCTACGCAATGGGGGTGATGTCCTCAGCTAGAGCTGGGTCCTCCTGAGAGTCCAGCTCGTAAGTGTCGTCTAGGGCTGTCCCGTAGAAGGTATCCACACAGGCCTCCTCCTCGTCCTTTGTAATATTTTTAACAGGTCCAGTCAGGATAGGAGCGAGCACAGTACATCTCAACAGTTCATAACAGGTTAGAAAATATAATAATGCAGTAAAGTAAGATACAGTTACTGAAAGAAATACAGTATGTAAACAGAGAGGGAGAGCTGTAATAGAAATATCTACTATAAATAGAGACTAACAGTGGCTAGTGAGTCAGAGTACAATATAGTCATGTAAATGGCATATGAGATTCTGATGAGACACTATGGAAAGATTCTGATGAGATACTACTTGGGTATTATTCACATGTCTACTTCTACTCCTCCGTACCCCCAATCAATACACAAGGATCCAACCAGGTTATGTTATCTTTCCATGCAAAGGTCCCCGAAGGGTGATACATGGATGTCCCATAAATGGGGATTCTAGGAGATTCTAGGATACCCAGTAAATGGGATAAGGATTCTAGGAGACTCTGTGATCATAAGAGTATATGTCACAAGTGATCAAAGAACCAATGAAGCATAGTGATACGCCATGTAAGTGAAACGCACAGAACATGTAGTATCCGATGCTCCCTAAGGATAACATCTCAAGAAGGGATCCATATAGTACCGATCCGTGTGACCAACGTGACAGTAACAAGTAAAATAATTTAATGCAGGAAATAATTCTAAGCAGGAAATGAAATGATCAGAGAATGTACTCGCCTGGTATCTGAGTGTCCAATATGAAAGTACTGTCCGAGGAGGGGTATCTGGCTCCTATTTAGAACAGCACAAGTCACAACAAGTCCAGAATGGTAAAGATAAGTACTACAATGCATTCTACATGAATCTAGGTCAATCTAGGCCAAAGTCAACTCTTGGTCAACTCTGGTCAACCCTAGAAGTCAAACTAGGTCAACTATGGTCAAACTAGGTCTAACCAAATCTAAACTAGGCTATACTAGGTCACACAAGCCTACATTAGCTAGTACACACCACTTCTAGGCTATCCAAGCCCAAATCAAGCCAACACACATTCATAAGTCACACTTGTCCAATATTCAAGTTATCTATACTAGGCATTCAAGAACAATACATAAAAGAACTAACTATATATATATAGGCATGCATCAGTACACATTAGCTATATACATAACATGGCATTTAATATATATATATATATAGATATAAAGAGGGCTATGTGTGTGTGTGCATGAGGGATGTGAGTGATATGCTGTGTGTGTGTGTGAGTGTGAGAGAAATATGAGTGAGAGAGTGACTGCCCCTGCGTGACAGTGAGGCTAGTGTGTATGTGTGTGTGTGTGAATGTGAGAGTGGGTGAGAGATAGGAACCAAGTGTGTGTACAGGATTTACAAATGTGTGTGTTATGAGTGGGCTGAAACATGTGACAGGAAAGGGGAAATAGGTAGGAATGTGAATGTGTGTAGGGGTTAGCAGGAATTAGGAATTATGTGACTGAATTTTCAATAGTACAGGAATGAAGAGACAGTGTACAGTGCCAACTTGTGTGTCCAAACCACATACCATGTGAGCCTCAAGTCCCTAACATTAGTTAACATAATAGGAATGCATTCTCTGGTTTGAAGGAAAACACAGGATTGTGTGTTCCCAGATTCTCATATAAAAACAGTTCATCCCAAACCCCATCTCAGGTTCATAATCAAACCCAGATTTCATCTATTGAAATACCAAACAACATCACTTCAATTCAGTTCTAAATTGTAAAGGAAAGGAAGGGAAACAATGCATTAAAATTATGAAAACTGGACTTGTTTTCAGTCCTAAAAACCTCAGTTTAGTCCCACAGTTCCCAAACCCCATTTAATTCCAACAAACCACCAAATCAACCCAATTTTGAACCACTATTAGAAAACATATAGGAGAACATAGTAGGGACTAAAACTAATCAGTTAATAGCATTAAATAGGTTTAATCAACTGCCCAAGTTCATATTTCAAAAACTGGAAAAACAAGATATCATTCATGTATCAGTCAACAGTCCAAAAACCTCATTCCTTAATACAAGAACCTATCTAATATGTAAAATCTAATCTAGTACAGTTTATACAGTATATATAGGATCTAAATAGCAAATAAAATCATGATTTAAACTAATTAAAATGGGAATTTAATCACAGGAATATAGAACTGGACAGTGGGGAAAAATAGTATCGTGCACGTGTTCATTGAGCTCATGCACGTGACACGACACGACACAGACCCTGTGCTCGTGTCCTAGTGTCGAGTGTGTCTAGGTCTAGGATCTTAACACCCTGATATGGGTCTACGACACGTGTGTCAGTGACACGATACACATATCAGTCTCGCAAAAATAGCTGAACCCACACTGTGCACGACCAGTGCACTCACAAATGCGTGTCCGACACGACACAAGAGCATCTCAAATTTGGAGGGACTCGTGTCATTCATTGCCCCTTGGCTCACGCCAAGTGGCATGACCTGAGTCACCGTGTCCAGTGAGGAATCCACCACGAGAGGCAGGACACGCTGCCTGTGCGCGCGTGCGCATGTACCCTCGTGTGCACGTGTCCTGAACGACACGACACGACACAGGAACCACCTCAGTCAATCACGAATGTGTAAGCGACATCAAAATATTAATTTCTATTTAAATACAATTTGAAAATCAATACAAAATGCCCATTGAGGCATTTCCACAAACACTTGTGCACAGTCACTGATACGTGTCCGATACGGACACGTACAGGACACGAATTGGAACAAAACCTAATCCTACAGAATCAGGACACCTAGGGCTAGGTGTTAATGCAAGGAAACCCTAGTTTTAATAAGGGAATAGGATTTTACCTCTATGTGTTCTTCCACACAAAAGCTCTTCAAAATGAACCTCCAAAAGCTCACCCAATTCCTTTAAATTGTCCCAAACCTATGATGTGACTCCACAAACAGTAGAGGAACAGTATTTAGAGTGCTATAGAGGAAATCCCAATAAAAATAGACCTATATTGAATGATCTATGGAGAAATGAAGTGTAGGCTCACCTTGTCTTGAGAAAAGAATGATAAACTATTGGAAGGAGGCTCAAATCCCCAAAATAATATTATATAGGCAAGGGGGACAAGCCTTGGCCGGCCACTAGGTTAGGTTAGGGTTTCTAGGTTGCATCCTAGGGCTAGGAATAAATCAAGGGTATTGTGTGGTCTAGAACAAAAGGCTATTTCCTAGTCTTAAGCAAACTCACTTAACTTAACTAAACTTGACTTAAACCATTAACCAAACCATCTAATTCTCAAAGTGGCTAACTAAAATTAGTTATGACTAATCTAGGTTAAGTCCAATCTAGGTTAGGCTAACCAAAACCACATGGCAAATAATTAACTAGGATTTAATCACACCATTTAAATATTCATTAAAAATTCCTAAATAAAATATATTAAATTCAAATAAATTCTAATAAATTCAAATAACCCCAAAAATGACAAAAATACCCTCAAATTAGAAATATGGTAGTGACAAATCTACCCCCACACTCGAATGACATTCAAGTTAGGTCTGACTTTGAACCAGAGTTCATAAGGAGTTACGTCCAAAGTTGCATACGACACTCTATATAGAATAAAAGTGGCTGTCAATACAGCTTCTCCCCAGTAGCATTTAGGAAGACCTGCAGTTAGCAGCATTGAGTTCATTATTTCTGTCAACGTTTTGGTCTTCTTCTCTGCTACTCCGTTAGATTAGGGAGAATACGGAGCAGTAGTCTCATTTATGATTCCATGTTCTTTGCAGAACGATATAAATTCATGAGATCGATACTCTCCACCTCGATCACTTTTTATCCTCTTGAGTTGTTGTCCAGTTTGTCGTTCAGCCTCGGCCATGAACTCCTTGAACTTCTCGAATGCTTTGCCTTTATATTTGAGCAAGTAGACAAACGCGTACTTTGAGAAGTCATCGATGAAGGTTATGAAATACTTCATCCTGACTTTTATAGAGAATTGCTTGAAGTCACAGATATCGGAGTGCACCAACTCCAGAAGATCTGTGCTTCGATTGACCCGATGAAAGGGTTTCCTTGTGATCTTTGTCTGAGCACATACTTCATACTTCTTTACTTTACCCCAATATTTGGAGATAAGTCCTAGACTGGATATTTTGTTAATTCTTTTACAGTGAACATGTCCTAGCCTATTATGCCACAATTCGAGAGAATAATCAGAACGAGCGATTGCATTGATTATATTTAACTGGTTTAGAAGCTAAATTTTAAACATTCCTTCGGTTTGAAAAGCTTTTACGAATTATGTTCCCTTCTTGGACATCACCATCTGGCCAGCATTGATGTCCATCCTCAAGCCTGCGTTGCGAAGCAGGCTTCCAGAGATCTGGTTCTTTGCAATCACCAGAACGTGCTTCACACCTTGAAGCATCAGAGTGTTCCCGGATGTGAGTTTCAGCTCCACAGTTCCGACCTCTAGAACTTCAGCTTGGGCTTGGTTCGCCATGATAACTTTCTCAGAAGTTGGCTGGTATGTGACGAACCATTCCTTGCCAAAGCAGACATTGCAGGTCGCACTAGTGTCTATCTACCAGTCAAAGTCAGCTCCAACAGCTGTGACCTGATCAATCATAGCAACAATATTAGAAACTATAGAAACCTTACTAGGCTTACCTTGCTCAGCTTGTTTGTGCTTGGATTTGCATTCACTCTTGTAGTGACCCTTTTTGCCACAGTTGAAGCAAGTCACGTGGGACTTGGACTTCTATTGCTTGAACGAAGGATCATTCACTTTCAGATTAGTGGAGTCCTTCTTCTTGTGATGAGAAGCCACCTACTTTCCCTTGAACTCTCTTATCTGCACCAAGGTGGCCTTAGCCAGTTGGTTGGATAGAGAGTCCATCTTCTGTTGAGATCACATTTCGTCCTCAACGTGGATCTCTTGTAGAAGATCTTCCAAGCTAATGTCCAGCTTTTTTCTATGCATTCAAGCATAGAAGTTGCTCCAACCAGCAGGAAGTTTCGAGACTATCCCTATAACGACAAACTTGTCGACGAGGTCATCTTTTCGTCATCTAACTTCTGGCACAACTTTAGGAATTCCTTCACTTGAGGTATCATCGCCATCTCGTCTTCAAAGAGCCACTTGTGGTACTTCTCGATAATGAAGATTTTAGACCTCTTCTCATCATCTTCATATAGATTACCCAAAGAATCCTATATCTCTTTGGCCTTCACCTTCTTGGAATATGACTCTGCCAGAGAGTCTTTCATAGAATTGAGAATCAGCAGTTTACAGATGCGGTTTTCTCTCTTCAATTTGCTCTGCTTGACGAGTGCAACAGCAATAGCATTGGCGGTTCCTTCTTCTGGAATCGTCAGTTCATCCTCAATCAACACATGGTCTACATCCATTAGTTGAAGATTAAGGGTGACCTTCCTCTTCCATATTTGAAAATATTCTCCGTTGAATTTCTCCAACTTGTCAAAGCTAGTATCGATGAAAGAAGCACGAGAGTTTTCCATCTACAAGGATCTTGCTTTGAGATTGTTAGTCCTGGAGCTTGATCAAAAATGGTAGACTCAATGTCGAGATTCGAGGTTCAAACAAACGTTCACCTTCTGATAATTCTCGAGATCCAAGAGGAACACTATAATATGAATCTGATTACAAAAGCAACAATAATCAGAAAATAAATTTCACGTTCTTCCTTACAATCGTAGTTGCTGACGGACAGAACTGAGTTTAAAAAATAAATCTCACGTTCTTCCTCGCAATAGCAGTTGCTGACGGACAGAACTGGGATACAACTCATATGAAGGTGAAGAAAGAAGAAAGAAGAAAAAAGAAGAAAAAAGTTCTTGTTGGGGTGATTAAGATCACCGTTGCTCAAAGCAAGATTCACCCCAACACGATCTGCTTCCAGGAACCAGCAAGTTCACAAAGAACTTTTAGAATGCTCGTAAGTCAATATTTGAGACTTGAATGGGCTTCCTGGACTTTACAGACTCCCTTAACTCTCTTCTTGGTGCATCTTTCAAAGGAGGCCAATGGGCTCTATTTATACAGTGGAGTGAGACTTCACCTCTTCTCCTATTCGATGTGGGACTAAAATACCAATATTCAAAAATAGAGTTTGATATTTTAGATCTTCCCACAATCAGCATAGAAGTGTGCCAGTCCATGCCTACCCCCGAACACTCCCGTGCATGATCGAGACATCCTGGAGTCCGTGTCTGAGTCCGAGTCCGCACAACAAAATACAACTTACATCTTTGTTGGAATTAATCCTTTTTCCTTCTAGGAAAATACTCCTACATGGCACACACTTGTGCCCCACTACACTTCGTGTGCATAGCTCGACACAAGCAATGCATTATATTTAGATACTCACCATTTGGTGTAGCTAATGTGGGACTATCTTTCCTAGTCCAAAGGCAAAAACACCAACAGGTGTCACCGGCGTGGAGATTCTTCTATTAGCTTAAGCGGAGACTGTGCTATTGTTCTCCTTTGTTGAAAGAGTCTTCTTCAAGAATTCAGTTCAAATCTGATTCCGTTCTGCTTGTTCAACTTCATACGTAAGGGTACTGAGCACAAACTTAGAAAGGATGGCCTGCGATAACGGCTTTTTCCATGCTATCTCTAGGCAATCCCACTAACATATATAGTCAATTCATAGAAGAAAGACTTTCAGCATGACTCAAGTAATAGTAAGAGCTAATTGATTGAAGCACGAGCTTGTCCATAGTGTGAACCCTCCTCTTAAATAGCCTAAGCCGAAGAGTCTCCATTTGTCTGTCTATTCATTCACAGTTTCTAGGCAATTTTGAGGATTTATAAATGACATTTGATTCTCAATGTTCCCTAAGGCCTCGTTTGGTTCGAGGAATCATCGGGCTGGAAAAGAAAAGTAATTACTTTCCTATGTTTGGGTGTCAAAGGAATTAAGGAGAAAAGGAAAGTGATTCCCAATGGAAGGAAAATTATAGGGGAAGTGATTCCATCCATCCAAGCAAGGAATCATTTCCTGCATTGAAATATTCACTTTTTTTTTCCAAATTCCTTGATATTTCAAAATATCAGAAAGGAAAATCAATAGGAATTGTAATTTCCCAAAGGAAAGGAAATGCCAAGAAATTGATTTCCTTTCCCTTTCATTCCGCGAACAAAACGAGGCCTGACTGTCTTAAATACCATACATTTCATAGATCAATAAGTAGGTCTATGTCAGTACATGTATCAATCCAGTGCCAGTCAATAATGAAAGGGATAGTCCAGTAATGAATGAAAGGTTTGGACAGCATGGGTGGCTTACTTTCATGTACTTATTGCCTGAGCACGTACCGACACTTCCCTATTCAAAAGAAAATGTGATGAAGTAAACAAAAGAAAATGGTTTTTTCTTATTCATTTGGGGCTTGCTTCAGAGACTCACTTAACTGAAAAGAAGTTGAAGAAAGGACATAAAACTACATGAGAGTGCTAGAACAACAGAAGTTCAAAGCTTGCATTAAAAATAGGACTTGCTTCCTTGTCGAGCACCATAGGTGGCACTAGCGCACTAGAACAGTAATAGAAAGAAAATCATTTACTCTCTACTAAGGCACCTGCAGTGAGCCTCTCGCTCGAAAGAAGATTCAAAAACCCTCGTAACCGGACTAACTGAAAGAGGTCTATCTTTTCCACCTTTGCCCATCACTTACTGAATTTACCGAAAAACTCACCACCGTAACATCACCTCTCTTCAAAGGCAAGTACTTGAATCATGATTTCCTTTTAGTTTGGGTTCTTTCAAGTTGCTACTACTAATTATGTTGGGAATGGAGCATTGAACGCAATCGTTTCTGACCAGAAGGAACACCTAAAGACTAAACCAAATCGATGTAAATTACAGATGCACAATCACAACACCACAACCATAGACAATCACAAACACAAACAATTTTATATTGAAATCCAATGCAGGAGAAAAGCACGGGATGACTCAAAAAAGCTCTACTATTGAAATAAAAGAAATACACCTACTCCTCCAACTTCTACCACTGATTCACCAATGGATCACCATAACTTCACAATGAATGAAAATTAAATGAGTATAATGGGAAACAACGAGGAACCGAAGACAGAGATCAAGAAGACATACCGATGTGGCATTCCTCAAATGAAACTCTTTTCGAATCACCCGTGTACTCTGCAAATCTCCCTTTTTCTCTTCTAGAAAGTTGCCAACTCTCTTTTTGTGAAAACTCACACAACCATATTTTTATGAGGTTAGGATCAAGCAAAGACATACTCCTTATCAATCTCAAGATAATTTGGACCATCAGATTATGATCAAATTGCTGACGCACACACGGACGTACGATCAGCATGCCGACATGTTGTATATGCACTAAAATTTTGCCAAAAGTTGTTGGACTATTACTGCACTTTTTGGTATGTTGCTGATATACCAGCTCCTTTGATACTCCACCAAAAACTCTGATACTTGGCTCTAATATGCGCCATGTCGAAAACTCAACCTCATGGATGACACTCGACTTACTCCAGGTATCCTCGACGTAGGAGGAAACCACGCTAATAAATTAGACTATTGGTATGTTGTTTGCCATATCCTATTCTTAATAAAACCTTTTTTTCTTTTAGAGAAGGATGAGATCAACAAGGTCCCAGACAAGATTTACTAACATGAAACAAAGAAGGTTAGAGTATATGTCTCCAAGACATAGTGAGATTAAGGAAAACTAATCTTGAAACGATAAAAAATACAAAAGATTAATATCCTTTTGTCCATTAGAGTTTTCATTCTCCACGACTTTGATAGATTCTAGTTGTCGTAAGCTAGTGACTCGCATACATAGTTATCAATTATAATCTTCTTTGATAAGCAATTATTTTGTTGGTTTTTATTATCTTTCATCGTGTTATCAGAGTATTATACTTCTGCATTTTTCGACATCTTTTATTAATTATATCCTAAATTTGGGGGTATTTATTCACAAGAATTTATCTGAAAAGAAAATATTGTTAAGTAATGCCACTTACAACGACAAATGCTATATGGTATTTCCATTTTTTACACTCAACCAAACAACTCATAAATGTTCAGAATTTAACATAGAAACTCTTCCTATTTCCAGAAGTACATTGTAGTTTTTTCATTGTCGCAATTAGCTTAGTGCGTGTGGCAGAGGCTCACATACAAAAATGTACAGCAGCAATGAGAGTATGACAAATAGGATTAAGTTGTGTGCCAAGTGCCAACAAAAACTCCAAAACATGGATTAAATATAAACTAATATTAACTTTTAGTTGTAGCCTTTTTAATATCGCAATTAGCATAATGTGTGTGTAGCCTTTTCATTGTCGCATTTAGCTACATAAATACCAAAACGACAGCGATAAGAATCATCACAAATAGAATTAAGCTGTGTGCCAATTGCCAACACAAAGTCCAAACATACATTAAATTAAACTAATAGACATTTTAGTTTCTAATTTTTTTCATCATCGGGATTAGCTTACTGTGTATGTCTTATACAAATACTAAAACGGCTCACGCATTAATATAAAAACGGCAATAATGAGAATTAGGACAATTTAATAGGACAAATAGCATTAAATATAAACTAATAAACTTGATATTAGTTTATATATGTTAAGTAAGTATGTGTCCTGATTTTGACACATATATATGTTATAGTAGAGTTTATTTTTGTTCATCCATCAAAACTAGAGTGTTTGTTCACCCTCTACTAAATAAGTGACATCTGTCAAATTTATCCACACAAAACCACTTTGGAAGTGGTTTTGTTGACCCACCGAAGTGGTATTCTCCTTTAATTTGGCACGTGTCAAATTTTTAGTGGAGGGTGAACAAATACCCTAGTATTTGTGGGTGAACAAAAATGAACTCTGTTACACTAAGTATGTTACAGTAACTAATAAATTTCTCGCTAGATTTGTAAATCCTAAAAATCAAGTTGCACCCATCAAATAAAGCACAGAAGTCCAAATTGCGCAACCATCAATGAACCGCGCTAACATGAACATCGCTATAAATCAACCGCGCTAGGCTGAACTGCGCCAATACCCGAGCGTGCTGTGCTGACATGGCAACGCCAACATTACCTGACAAGAAGATCAAATCTTCTGACAGCCTGACAGCCCGAAAAGCGAGGAGTCTGTTCGTTTCTCGTGCCGCGCCGCCTTCTAGGACAGCTGTCCAAATCCTAGCGCGGTCCAGTTGCCAAAACCTAGTACGGTCCAGCTGTCCAAACCAGCATAATCTATTGACCAGAGCTGAGCGCAGTCTGAAGCTAGCGCTATTCGGTTAGCGCGATCCATCAAGCTTTTGGAAAATAACTGACATTTATTACGTGGATTACATGCCATCAATTGCTCGCCACATGGCAACCGCCTGTGCACGACCAAGTGCATTTCAATCAAACAATGCCATGCATCTGGATACAGTTAGCCTACGATCGAGCAACTGCCCAAAGGCCAGCGCAGTTTGAAGTCTGCGCAGTCTGTCTCCGGCGCAGTTCATTGTGCGCAATCCAGAATAACTACAAAATAGTTATTTCTAGAACTCTATAAATAGAGTTTCAAGTTCTTCATTAAGGGGGATCATTATTCAAGATCATTAGAGATCAGGAGTTCTTGTCCAAGTGTTGCTGCATTCTTCAGAGGCTATCGTCTTCAAAGTTCACATCATCCAAGGGATAAAGCAATCGTCTTCAGATCGGATTACTACAGTTGTACTTTTCTAGAATTTATTGTACTTTTGTACTATTCTTTAAAGTTTGTGAAATAAAAGATTTTTGTTTTTGCAAACAAAATGGCGACTCTGCTGGGGACGACTTTCTCCTCCGACGAGGAAGTGACAACTCAATGTGACGCTGCGTCTATCGGAAAGACGCAGAAGACGCTGGTTGTGAAGGTCAACCAGACTGCCTACGAAGCGATGATCAACTCTGCGGCTACTCGTCGCGCTGTGGCCTCTGCCAATAGCAAGGTCCATTCAGTGTGGACCCCAAAGTCCTCTGCACAGCTTGTTGTTTCTTCTGACAGGAGGCCAATATCCACTTCTGCTCCTGCGCAATCCATCACCCTCTCTACTAAAGCGCAATCCAGAGCTCCTACAGCCCAAGCGCAACACACTACTCCTTTTGCCACAGAGCAATCTACCACATGTACTGCTGTGGCAAAGTCTAAAACTAATCTCCCTTTGGCACAATTGGAGGCTCCTTTTCCTTCTGCGCAATCCACCACTCCTTCAACCAGAGAGCAACCTAAGCCCTCTGTAGCGAAAGCTTCACTTGCTGCTTCTTCCAGAACGCAGGTTGCACCTCCTGCTTGTTTTATGGCCAAGGAGCCCTCTGTCATCATCTCCAGAGGGCAAGTTGCTGCCTCTTCTGTTCCTGCACAACCCACATGGGGTAGTGTTTTGACTATTCTTCCTCCGTCTCAGCACAAACGGAAAGGCCCTTTGGTCTTTTCTCAATCTTCCTTAGTCCAAAGCCTGGAAAACAACAGAGGAAAACGCTCTTTAGACAACCCTTCGTCACAAAATAAAGGAAAAGGCCCTTCGGTCTTTTCTTAGTCTTCCCCGTTTTTTACCTCGGAAGATCCATCTAAACATGCCTCGGCACCAAACAATACAAAAACTCTCTCAAACAAGAGTTCTTCTCTCCTGCTAAAGAGAAGAATATTGATCCGAGAGGCATTTTTCCTACTCCAGTAGCACACTTCCAGGATCTCCCAACTCTTCGGATATCCCGCTCAAAGCAGGAGAGATTGCTAGTGTCTCAGACAGAAGCCCCTGGGGGTGAATTTGTCGATTTACGAACTTATCTCAATAAATGCAAGCAACCAATGCCGAAGGCGAACTTGCATCAAAGACAAACTTCCGGGAGGAAAAATACTGATACCTATGCCAACGAGTTGAGTACTTCTCTGTATACTCACGGGACAAAGCATTTGAAGAATCTGAATCATGTTCCGAATGTCGTCAAAGATCTTCGGAAACACCTCAAGCAGAAGCGGAACAATACATCAACACCTCCAATCCAACCAATGAAATACCATTGTAATCACAAGGTGGTTGTCAAGTGTTATTGCCAGACGACAAAGCGATCTGTCTTTGATCGTTTAACTTCTGAACCAATGTCAGAAGACGAAGACAAGGTGCTCTATGCCTCTGTAAATATGGCTTCCCGAGACACTGGGGGTAGAAAGTGTTCAAAACATGGCAAACCCCACAAACCCAGTCAACGATATCTAGATTTACTCTATAAATCTTCTGAAGGGTATTCCGACACACCCAATCCCGAAGTCGAGACACAGTCGGTCGTAGGAATCTTCTCTAAGATCCCTCTGGTCACTTCTCTATTTCTCACTCAGGGGATGATTCTTTCTCTGATTATGATGCATATAGCGAAAGCTCTGAACAGACATTATCTTCTACTGTACCTAGAGAAGTGTCAGCCTATGTTGTTACTGAAGATCCAGATGCTTATAGTTCAGCAAGTTAAGAGCAACGAATAGCCGTACTGGAAGATAAATTGAAGACCATGGCTGAAATGATCACAAGTATGCATACTGTTATCATAGCTCAACATACAGTATCATCGACTGCACCTGCTATAAATCCCGAGATTATAACATCATTGGTGCATGTCAATGCAGGTCTGGGGGTACCGTCTCCTCCAGTAGCCTCAATACCTATTCAAGTTACACCAGTCATTCAGGGGCTGGGGGTAGCGCTTACCATGCTGTTCCTCCTCCTATTCCGGTAAGCTAGCCTATTACTTCTACATCCTCAAGAGATGCCAATGAGGCTATAAAACTATTACGTAATCAGTTCGAGGCCTTCAAAGAGAAAGACGGTCTACAGAGGCTGGGGATCAAACAACCTTATCCAGTGGAATGGAAGGAAGTCCCATTCCCTCCAAAGTACAAAATTCCTACGATCATGATTGTTTGCAAAAACAAAAGTTGAATTTTTATTTCACAAACTTTGTAAGAAGATTACAATTGAATTCTGGGAAAGTACAACTGTAGAAATTTGATCTGAAGACGATCACTTTATCCCTTAGACGATGTGAACTTTGAAGATGATAGCCTCTGAAGTTTAAGGCGGTAGCCTCTGAAGAATGCAGCAGCACTTGGGCAAGAACTCCTGAACTGTAACGCCCCAGTCCCAAAATACATAGGACTAAAATGTAATCATGCCAGCTGTATACATACGAAGTATATGGACCCTCGTATATATACATAAGCTGTAAAATGCAGTAACCACGGTACTAAATCTCATCCACAAAGATAAATATAATATAAAAGCAACTTTGAATTTGTCATGTATACAATCGTTGGGCGGAGACAAAGTCCACTACCAACTATCTCAAATAAAATGTACAAGAAGTGATCGATAAAATAATGAGACGAACCAAGCACAATCGTCTTCGAAAGAATAGAGAAGATTACGGCCTTGGCTAGAACACCTGCAAAATCACAAAAGCACACACCTGGAGAGATAACCAGGTCCTCAGAGCGACGTAACAAGATACAATAAACATGCCATATAAATACTGAATATAAAATATGCCACAATCAAAGAAAGTGACAAGACATAAATAAGGTACTCTAACCATACTAAAGTGAACATGCAATTTTGAGAAACAATCCTTCAACGCATGAGCCCTGGCTGTAAATAGGATCGGCATAGTCCCCATATAGGGCACCAGGGGCTTACGTCTGAAACGTCCGAAGATCGTCAGAGGGCATCATGTGCAAGGGGCTACGTCCATAACGCTCTGGAAAACGTCAGAGGGCACCTGGAGCTTGCGTCTCCGGCGGAGCGCACAGGTAAGCAGGGAAGTACAAAGAAGCCCATACGTCAGGTATTGTTCTCCCCACCCAATGTACCTGTCAATTCGCATCCACGACCATGTATCGCTACTAACTGCTAAGTCACCTAACACGCCTCTATTAGCAGTTAGCCCTAACGCATGCACATGGGGGATCAGCCCACACACAAGAACCTCTACATGCTACTCATCTCACACATCCTCGTGGTACAACGGTGTCGAGGTATATGCAATACACTACAACGGTAGTCTCTTAACTCTAAGTCCATATACAATCAAAGGATAATAACAAAGTATATCTAATATCACTGTGCAGACAATAAATCAAGAACTACAAGAACTAAAAATAATGAACAGTGATATGTAATAAAATGCAACTGAATATAAACAGTATAATGGCAAGGTATCTTGCCTGCGGGTGGTACGAGAAGCAGCAAAATCCAACAATCAGAATCGTCAACACGAATAGTCAAAGTCCACAAGAAGCTCCGGATGCTGAAACAATCATCACGAACGAGTTTGGAATAAAAGATATACCTAGAAAACGCCTGTCCAAAAGTTAAATTCTGGAACATGGGCAAAAATCGTAATTTCGGGTCAAAACGATGTCCGCCGTTGGACCCGCTTTGCACCGAAATACGTGCCAATATCTACAGTCTCTAAAGTCGTCAAAATACATGTCTACGGATTTATTTTGATGAGATGAACCCAACGGTATGTCCAATTTTGGATTCCGGTGGGCTGTGCACAAAATCGCCCGTTGAGTAGGATTGTGGGCCCGCCAAAATAGCGTCCCGATCAACGGTCTCAGAATTGGACCAAACTTGGCTCACAGGACCAGAAAAATATTTTGAGTCCAATGGCGCAAGTTTCCTCCCGATTTGATGAGTGTGCACAAAGTAATTGGAAAATACCGAAAATGCCCGATACGCAAAAATGCGACGGATACGGACCAAATTCGTCGCGCACACGCAACCAATTTGAATTTCGTCAATTCTCGCACGTCCAGAAATTCGATACGGACATTTTGGTACTTTCGGTTTGCGACGGGGTCGCCCTGTTTGTCGGGACGTACCTCGTACGGGATTTTTAAGGTTTATAAAAAATGATTTTTTATGACTTTTAATTTAATTAAACATGAAATTTATTGCAAAATAATTAAATCTATTTGAAGGGGACGATAGTGGGTCACGTGGGCTTTCTATACGAATTTACGGAATTAAAAACGGATTAGAATTGAGAGAGTAATCGAACAGGAAAGTTGGATACCTCGTTGATCAAAACGGACGTTGTTGTCGCCGTTGTTGTCGTTTTTGCGGTGTGCTGTTGGCCGAGTGCGGACTGCGATGCTGTATGCCAGTCGGAGGAGAGAAGAGGAGGAAGGAATTAGGGTTTAGGTGGCGGTGGCGACTGTATGGTTTTATTTGATGTAGGAGTTGTATGCAAATAGGGTGGCCAAAATGCAATTCAATATATATGAAGCTTAGTTGCTCCCTTCTAATACCAATAAGGCCGGCCCCACTTGGGCGCACAAGTCATAGCAGCATGCTGCTGCTTGTTTATCAAGGGAGGGGCGCACATCTGCTATTATTTGCGGCGTGGGTGGTCGGCCAGGTGGTGGGGCCGACCACCATGCAACATATATATATATATATATATATATATATATATATATATATATATATATATATATATTCTTCTTATCTAAACTAAACTTATATTATATATAGTTATCTATATTTATATATTTGTATATATATATATAAATAAATCCAAATCAAATTTCTACAAAATCCAAAAGAAAATTTTAATATCATCTATCATATATGAAATCAACTTAAAAACATATACACATATATTTAAATTCATTTGACATTAAAATAAACTAAATAATAATAATCATATCTAATAGGATAACATATTTATTAAATCTCCACAAATTTGAAATAAAGTTTAATATTATCTAACTATATATATGATGCATCTAAAATATATTTTTACATATATACACAAATTTAAATTGCCATAAAAGGCAAGAATAATAATATCACATAATATCAAATAATATCAACAATAATAAAATGCCTATTTAATTTTCACAAAAATAACTTTAGTAATAATAAAACAATAAAAATTGTTCCAACGTGTGAACTTTACTACACACTCTTGTATGGCTCCAGAAAATTGTACCATCTTGTAAAATATTATTTTATTAATAAAACATAAATTTTGTACCAAAAGTCGATAAATATTCAACAAGTCTCTAAATTATTTAAAAATATTTGTACATACATGAAATATTCCTACATGGCCATCTTGGTCACCCCACATGCTCACATGGGCTTTAAATTTTGTTCAGGCCCTGTTCGGGCTGAATTGGCCAAACCGGGTCATCAAAAAAAGAATATAAATAAAATGTATAAATTCATTTTAAGTCCAATCAAACAATAAAAAAAATTAAAAAAATAGGAGTTTTACATCCTACCCAACTTACAAGAATTTCGTCCTCGAAATTTAGGATGAATAGGGTAGATAAGGTTGAGGGGTAGGAAGAGTTCGTCAATACCAAAAATGCAATTAAATTTTGGAGGAGGCAATAAAACGGCGTTCAACACCACCATGCAATAGAAAATTATGGAGTCGATATATTCAAAAATATATCATGGTTATGGAATGGAATAAGGGTTGCTAGTGAAGGTAGCAAAATTTCGAAAATCCAATTTGGAGAGTAATAAGGAATTGAGTAGATCAAAGAGAATAATTTAGACATTTGGGAGATGTGGTTCCTAGAGAGAAACTGGAGACTAATCGCCTCGATTGAGAGTTTGATTGAAGTGAATGATTAGAATCATTCTCGAGTGCTCAAGGATAATTGGAAGGACACGATAATAATTCTAGGGTTGAAAAAATAAAGAGCAGTTAAAGGCGAGGGTACAGCCACATTAGTCGGTCGATGGCTATCTACATTTCGTGTATAATTAACCGATTGGACAACCAAGGATAATACCTTGAGTCTATCTTAGCAAGTACAGTGCCTTGTCTTTCCAAAATGAGTAAAAGACAAGAACAACAAGGTTTCAAAGACGGTGTTATATATTGAGTACGAATTGCGGGGTTCATAGGAGGCAAAAATAATTCAAAAGAGGATTGTCAAGGCTGTCGTGGAAGAGACCCTAAGGCAGGTTTAACTATGTCTCCATCCGCATAGAATAAGATATGATAAGCAAACCAAAGTGCAATAGGTTGATCAGACCATCATGCACCGGTTCTGATTAGACAATATGTTTAGTGGGTGCACCCAATAAAATATGTCATGATCAAGCTTGGAGGAAAAAAAAATAAGCTTGCAAAACTGAAGCTACCTTAGCAGCATGAGATTGTCAAAATATGAGCAAGGAAGGTACTGATGAAGGAATTTAAAATAGTCCAAGATCTTTTAAAATCAAGGCTCGCCCGAAGTTTAGGCCTATATAGTTGTCCCAGTTTCTTCATCTATGGCTGGGTATACTTGATAAGGTAGGGTCCTCTGAATTTATAGTCTAAGTGATGTGGTTCACAAGGAAAAATGTTTGTTAGGTGGTGAGGTATTCTACCCAACTTACAAGAGTTAAACTAATAGTATCATAGGACAATGGGTCAAGCAATCAAGATAAAGTACAAATTTACGCATTTAAGGAACTAAGTAGAACAAAATTCACCTATCGGGTTAAGGGATTGAGTCAAGGTTGGATCTCTATCCGTGGTAAAAAAATATCGGTATCATGGTAAAGGTTATAGTTTGGCCATTTTGACCATAAGGTCATATCAAGAAATAGAGTACAAGAAGACGTGTTTTAGTGGGACATGATATATCTACATGAAGGTGGACTTGTCTAGGTCTTACATATGAAATTTGTTGGAAGAAAAAGTCTAGTGTTGTGCTCCAAATAACCAAGTCACGGTAAGGGACGCCAAAAGATCTAAAATAGGAAGTGGGAGTTCACGAGGCGATAATTAACGCACAAAATAAAGAAGATCAAGTTTTAGCATGAAATAAAATAAATTAAAGAATCCAAAAATAATGATAATTTAGAAACACAATTCCGGAGAGAAGATAGTCTCCTAGATGAATACAGTTAAGGAACCATTAACTCATTATTCAAATTGCAAATGGGTTAGAAAGTCACAATTAAAAGATCTAGAATTGAGGGAAGGTCGAGTAAGTCAAGGTGGAAATACAGTCACATAGCTGGGTAGATGACTAACAACACTTGTGTATATACTACTATCATGGTCATGGGTGACATGGCAATTAGTATGGAATACTCAGTAGGGTTATCTTGGGGCCTACCATTAAAATTAAACTCAAGTTTCTTCCAAAAAGTTTCAAAAATAAACTTTCAAAAATAAACCACCAAAATTTGTATTCACTCTAAGCCGTTCAAATTCCTTATAAAAATTTTAAATCACTCTCATAAATCTCAAAGCAAAATTTTTATCACGTTACTACTAACCTTTTCCAAAATTAACGTTTAAACTCAACTATTTAATTCAAGAGTTCATAATTTACGAATCCATAAAGATTTCAAATCAATAAAAAATTTAGCACTCTAAAATTTTCAAATAACTCATAATAAAACTCTTAGCATTTAAAAGCAATAATAAAAAATTTAAGCTCCATGCTCTCATAAATTTTAACTTCTATTCATGCTAAGTTATTCCAACAAAATCACAACTTTTAAATGGTAACTTCCTGTAATCAATCCAAAAAAATTTCCATCACATCCTTCAAAATTCTCAAAAATTTAATATTAGCAATCCCACATTAAACTAAATTTTCAAATAATCTTATCAGTCATAAAATCATTTTTTTTAAACAAAATTTGATATCCAAATTCACAATTTTAAAAACCCCAAAATCTAAATAGATTTGTAAATCCTCAATCATAGGACACAATTTAAAATAAAAATTCTCAAAAATTATTTTCATAACTTCCAAATTTTTTAAACCAAAATTCACCGTCATACTTCCACTTAAAATTCAAAATTTACGAAAATTGCAAGTTGTACAACACAAATTTAAATAATTTCTACAACCACATTTGAAATCTAAGATTATTTTCAAACCAAATTTATAACTGTTCAAAGGTATGTAACTATAATACAACAAATCATAAACATCAAAACTCGAAAATCAAATAAATTTTATATTTGTTCAAGGATGTATATCTATCATCCAAAACTCATAAATATCACAACTCGAAAAGCAAATCAATTTTATACTTGTGCAAAGATGTATAGCTATAACCCAATAAATCATAAATATCAAATCTCAAAAAGCCAATCAATTTTTTAAATCAAGGGTATAAAGTTCTAGCTATATATTTATATTTTTCTCCTTCATGCAGTATCAATCCTATGGTGTTTACTATTTAGAAATCTCAAGATTGAAACCTTCCGTGGTATTATCCCACTTTACCAATTACTAATTATTAAGTCACACCAAAAGCCTTTTTAACTCAATTAGAATCTTAAATGTATTCCAATTGCCAATATAACCATTTCAGCCATGTGTTTGACCTATAAGCATATACTAGTGTAGTCATCTTTCTAGTTGACACTAAGCACGAAAATAAGAATCAATGGTAGAGAGGAATCAAGCAAGATACAAATCAAGGTAGGTGAACGAAAGTTCAGAATTAAAGTCAAGAAAGGAGGTTAAGCTGTATGGATGAGATTCCTAGATTCTAATCCTATGTTGCAGGCTCACATCGGTACAATTACGTAACCGAAGTAACAAACTTGACCTGCATGGGCCACCACAAAAACATGTAACGCTCCAGTCCCAAAATACATAGGACTAAAACGTAATCATGCCAGCTGTATACATACGAAGTATATGGACCCTCGTATATATACATAAGCTATAAAATGCAGTAACCACGGTACTAAATCTCATCCACAAAGATAAATATGATATAAAAGCAACTTTGAATTTGTCATGTATACAATCGTTGGGAAGAGACGAAGTCTACTACCAACTATCTCAAATAAAATGTACAAGAAGTGATCGATAAAATAATGAGACGAACCAAGCGCAATCGTCTTCGAAAGAATAGAGAAGATTACGGCCTTAGCTAAAACGGACGTTGTTGTCGCCGTTGTTGTCGTTTTTGCGGTGTGCTGTTGGCCGAGTGCGGACTGCGATGCTGTATGCCAGTCGGAGGAGAGAAGAGGAGGAAGGAATTAGGGTTTAGGTGGCGGTGGCGACTGCATGGTTTTATTTGATGTAGGAGTTGTATGCAAATAGGGTGGCCAAAATGTAATTCAATATATATGAAGCTTAGTTGCTCCCTTCTAATTAGGGGTGAGCAAAACTCGGTTTAAAACCGAAAACCGATCCGAACCGAACCGAAATAAGGTTTCGGTTCGGTTTTTTTTAAACGGTTCGGGTGTCGATTTAGAGGTTCGGTTTTTTTGGATTTTCGGTTCGGTTTTCGGTTTTTGGGTTCGGTTTTCGAACCGAACCGAAAACCGAACTTTAAAACCGGTTTATATATATATATATATATATATATATATATATATAATATATATATCCGAACCAATTCGGTTCGGTTCAGGTTCGGTTCTGAACCAATTCGGTTCGGTTCGGTTTTGATTTGGTCGGTTCGGTTTTGAGTTCGGTTTTAATTTTTTTGGTTCGGTTCGGACCGAACCGAACCGATGCTCACCCCTACTTCTAATACCAATAAGGCCGGCCCCACTTGGGCGCACAAGTCATAGCAGCATGCTGCTGCTTGTTTATCAAGGGAGGGGCGCACATCTGCTATTATTTGCGGCGTGGGTGGTCGGCCAGGTAGTGGGGCCGACCACCATGCAACATATATATATATATATATATATATATATATATATATATATATATATATATATATATATATATATATATATATATTCTTCTTATCTAAACGAAACTTATATTATATATAGTTATCTATATTTATATTTTTGTATATATATATATCTAAATAAATCTAAATCAAATTTCTACAAAATCCAAAAAGAAAATTTTAATATCATCTATCATATATGAAATCAACCTAAAAACATATACACATATATTTAAATTCGTTTGACATTAAAATCAACTAAATAATAATAATCATATCTAATAGGATAACATATTTATTAAATCTCCACAAATTTGAAATAAAGTTTAATATTATCTAACTATATATATGATGCATCTAAAATATATTTTTACATATATACACAAATTTAAATTGCCATAAAAGGCAAGAATAATAATATCACATAATATCAAATAATATCAACAATAATAAAATGCCTATTTAATTTTCACAAAAATAACTTTAGTAATAATAAAACAATAAAAATTATTCCAACGTGTGAACTTTACTACACATCCTTGTATGGATCCAGAAAATTATACCATCTTGTAAAATATTATTTTATTAATAAAACATAAATTTTGTACCAAAAGTCGATAAATATTCAACAACTCTCAAAATTATTTAAAAATATTTGTACATACATGAAATATTCCTACATGGCCATCTTGGTCACCCCACATGCTCACATGGGCTTTAAATTTTGTTCAGGCCCTGTTCGGGCTGAATTGGCCAAACCGGATCATCAAAAAAAGAATATAAATAAAATGTATAATTTCATTTTAAGTCCAATCAAATAATAAAAAAATAATAAAAAATAGGGGTTTTACATGAACTCTCTGCTCTTGATTCTGATTTTTTTGATCTCTATATGATCCTCCCTAGGAAGGACTTGAAACTCTATTTATAGAGTTCTGGAAATAACTAATTTTTAGTTATTCTGGATTGCGCAAGATGGATTACGCATGCATTGGACTGCGCAGACATCAGACTGCGCTGGCGGTTACTTGATCGTGGGCTAACTGTATTGGACACATGGCATCATTTGATTGAAATGCGCATGATCGTATACAGACAGTTGCCACGTGGTGAGCAATTGATGGCATGCATACCACGTACAGAATTTCAGTTATCTTGATGGACTGCACCACATGAATTGTGCTAGCTTCAGATTGTGCTGAGATTGGATTACGCTGGATCGAACTGTACTTTGGGTGGGCGGACAGACTGCGCTGGCTGTACAGCTGTCCTCGAGCACTGTGCTGCACGAGAAATGAACAGTTTCCTCGTTCTTCGGGCTGTCAGCTGTCAGAAGATCTGATTTTCTGTCAGGTAATGATGATGCGGCCACGTCATCTAGCGCACTTGAAAGTGTACACAGTTCAGCTTACGCAGTTGAGGCATTGCGTAATCTGTCTCCTGCGTAGTTCATTTGAAGGATGCACACTTTGATTTTCATTGCTTTGTTGATGGGTGCAACTTGATTTTTAGGACCTACATGACCCCCTTCAAAGTTTTTGAAATTTGAAAATATTCAAAGTTTCGAAATACTTTAAATTTTGATTTTAAAATCAAGTTGCGCAAGTAATGACTTGTCTGCACAATTAGAGGAGTCAGCTCCTATTTTTTTGACGCAATCCGAGGCGACCGTTACTTTCGAAAAACTATAAATAGTTCTCCTTCTTCCTTCTATTATTCTTTACTTGTTTCCAGTTTGTTCAAGAGAGAAAAATTCCCGAGCCCACTCCGACTCTTCTCCTTCTTCTCCGTCGACATCAATGGCCCCGAAGCGTTCCGCCACCGAGAAGGGTAAAGCCTCCGCTGAGTCTTTGACTTGGGTCGTGCCTCGTATTTCTCGATACGAAGTCGGTCACCCTGCGGTGCAAGGTAGACGATCAATCAAAAACCCTTTTTAGGGTTCTTCGACATTGTTGATCCTTCAAACCGATCTCTTTTTAGAGATTTGGTTGTATTGTGCCGCCTTGTTTAGGGTTTTGGCCGCACACCCACAATAGTTTTCATTTTTATGAAAACTATCTTCTTGCGCAATCGGTTGGAATGTGCTGGCAAATGTTCAGCGTAATCTGTCGATTTGCGCATGTCTGCCAGCGCAAACTGATGTTTTGTATAAGTTGTTCAGCGCAATCTGATAACTTGTGCAAGTGGATGTTTTGGCGCAAATAGATAGTTTGTGCACGTAGGCTGCATTAGCGCAATCTGATGCTATGCACCTAGCGCAATCTGATGCTTGCGCACTTTGCTGATTTTTTGAACAGACTTCTTTGTTTTGACATGTACTGAATTCTGTCTTTCTGTTTGATGCAGTTAATATCATGGAAGACCCGAACTATGAAGTCTTTGCAGGGACCCTAGCTGAACCTGAATTTAAAGAGGATTTGTCCCACGTAACATATCCTCAGTATGCCCTGCCATCGTCCCGTCAAGCCATATTAATAGCAGAAGACAACGAAACTTTGCTGAGTCTGATGAACGGACAGCCTCTGCAAACTGTTGATACTGTTATTCACAAGAAACCCCTATTTCTGTTTGGTGAGGCTATTGATAAGAGTTCTCAGCCGAGACCTCGAGTCGAACAGAGACTCCTTCAGAGAGATGATAAAAGGATACTCTTGCTTGAGATTTCCAGGTGCCTTCCCTTAGCTCGCTATGCTCATGCGAGTTATCCCAGGAGGATGGACTGGGATATCACTCCTCTCCAGCAAGCAAGAACAAGGAACATTTGTGTGAAGAATGAGCCGAATAATAGGGATATATTCTACAGCTCCTTTGAGCGTCACAGCTCACTGCTCAGAGGATTGAAGCCTGGCTGCATTCTGCCAGAGAACTCCTCCCTGCTACTGCCGGTTAGAACACCGATCTTTGTAAATGAGTTTACAAGGGTTGAGGGAAGATACCCGAATCAGGAGTTGCGATTGACAGGTCTGGTGAACCCAGATAATAAAAGATGGAACTGCATAGCCAATTGGATATTGGTTCAGTTCGAAGATAAGCTCAAGGAGATTGAGCTATACCAGCCGATATTCTCTACCGTATATGGCTTCCATCCCAACCCTCATCTGTTCCTTGCTTTGGCAGAGAGGTATAACTTTAGGACAGGGACTTTCATGACACCCTGTGGAGAAATTGGACTTGCTCTTCATGAGATGAAGTATATCTCGAGCTTACCAATGGGGGAATTTCCTTATGAGGAATTTGTTCCAACAAATAATGAGTTGGACCGACTTCATCGGGAAAATGCTGAAATGGTGGACGTTTTTGAAGAACTGCTGTGCCATTATAAGATCTGCTCCTTAAATTACAAGAGTGGTTCTTCTGGTACTTGCTACTCGTCAAAGTGGTTGACTTATCTTTTTCTTAACCATATTATAGAGAAGAAGACTAAGGATCATGATAAGTGTAACCCTAGCTTCTTCAGACCACTCAGCCATAGTGAGGTGATAGGATTGATGGAGGAGAACAAAGAGATGGACATCAGGGTCGATGATGAACTTCAATATCCTCTTTTCAAGACAGGAGATGTTATTGAAAGTTTCATAAGGCTGGGCTATAGGTCAATGTCAAAGGAAGCCCAACTGGCGGGTTTCCTCACCTATTGGCTTCGACAATTCGTCGTCCCCGGAGCCAGTGCTATCGATCGCTTCCATTGCGACGTGCTCTTTGCTGCTGTCCGGTTAGTCTTTGGCTACCGGATGGATCTGCTGTCGACGATGACCTGCAGAGTAAATACTGGTCTTCATCTTTTTGTTGAATCGATGCTCAAATAGAAGGGCGAGAAGGGGAACTTCCCTCGGCTGGAGCTGCCCTACACTTATTTGTTCGGATGGTTGCTTCTGCACCATCCGTCATTGATGAACCCTGATATGGGGGCAGTCGGTGGTAGCTATATGCGGAGATTCTCCAGAAGCAAATGGATATACACTAGTCTGAGAGATTGCAGACGTGCTTTGAATCTTGGGAAGGGATGGAATTTCTACTGTGTTCCCCCTCCAACTGGCTATGAACATATGTCAACAAATCTGGTTGATCTTGGGAGAAAGCCTCTAGGTCGTACAGTATTTGAGTGGCGGAAGACGATCCGGCCATCACATTTGGTCTACAGATTTAAAGAGGAACGTTACTTGGATCCTTATCTTCCCAGCCATTTTGCGCAGCAATTCGGCTATGACCAATTCCACGTAGGCAATGCTATAACTTGCCTGCAAGGAAAAGGTTATCTGATTGATGGCACCAGGGCTTGGGCTTATTATAACGCTCGAGACATGAGAACAACGTTCTCGATGCCGAACAAGAGCGATCATGGTCCCCGGATGTTATACACATATTCGCTTTTTTACACATCAGCGAATACGTTTGCCGAGAACTTCAGCCTTGTAGATAGCTTCGCGACAGTGACACGATTGAAGAAAGGAGCAACTGTTATATCAGCTCCTGGTAATGTCGAGGAGCATGAGCCGGTGGATGCCCCGTTGGAAGCCTCAAGGGAAGCTAACTTCCCTGAGGAAGTCAACGAACCATTGCGAATTTCTTTGAAAGTTGTCAAATCTCCAGCCAAGGAGAGGAAGAGGAGGATTGACGAACCTTCTTCTCCGGTTGCAAAGAAGAAGCTTATCTTAGAGCCATCAGAGAAAGTCACCACCAGGTCACAATCTCGGCAACTGGCCGAATCGACCCAAAGAGAAGAAGCAACTACGCCGACCTCTCTTCCAAGGCAGGTCGATGTGGTAGATGTAGAGAGTCCAGAGAGATCTCTACATAGAAAGAAACTGGCTTCCAGAAGAAAAAGGGTGGTCACTCCTCCGAGACAAATCTTGTCCTCGGTGGTGGCTAGTGCTGTTGCTGGAATCACCATGTCATCTCCCATACCTGCCACTGAGCCTAGGCAGGAAACTCCTAGTCCAGAGCAGAGGGACGAGGCTGAGCAAAGGGATGAGGCTGAGCAGAGGGATGAGGCTGCAGAGCATAGGGAAGACATTGTGGAGAGGGAGCATAAAGTTTTGCGATCTCCTTCACTGGCAGTAAAAACTACCCAGCTTCCTGCTACACCAGGAACACTCCGTGAAGAAGAAGATCGCTTAATGATTGATGCATTAAATGATTGCGACTTCGGCCTGCAGGATGATGTCGATCAGGCCGCCGCAACTGCCAGCGAGGAAGCACCAGAAGATAGTATAAGCAATGAAGATACATCAACAGAAGCTATTGATGATACTTTAAATCCAGAAGAGGACACTGATGTCCATATATCTCCCGAAACTATTGATGACACACTGGATCCTGAAAAGGATGTTGAGGTGCATGTGTCTCCAGAAAAGAATGTGGGTGAGGAAGTAGCACCGGAGGAAACTACTACCGTTGATCCCAAAGGTTTTGAATGAAATTATCAATCTTCTTTTCATAGATTAAATGGATGACACCTCTATTTTTAATCCATGCAGAAATCGAATCATCTCCAATTCCTCCTACTTGCACTGACATAGTGTCAATAACGACGATAGCTAGTGGTAGCCAACTTTTGTCGGGCGGCTCCGAGGCAGGTAGTAGCCAGGCAGTGATGTCTGAGGCTACTTCTGCTAGGTTGGAATCTGTGCCAGCAGACGACAGACCTGTTACTGGACCAAGCCATGGTAAGATTGCTTTTACTTTTGATCCTCTTCGATTAGTTGTTAATGACAACAAAATGATAATGTTCATTTGATTTTGCAGAAGAACATCTGGGAGGGGCAGCCAGCTCAACCATGGCTTCCTTATCTAAAGAGCCCTCAACTCACGTGCAAGAAGTTGCACGTCCATCTGTACAGGCGCCTGCTGCTTCGTCGTCAATGGGAGTAGCTGCTACGCCTGGGGCCCTGGCTACTTACCGATTTATCATAAACTCCTTCACCAACCTCTTCTTTACTTCGTTGGGACCCTTAGTAGATAGGGTGATAGAGAAAGAAGAGGCTGGTTTCTCTACAGTTAGAGGTCCAACCTCTTATCTAGTCAATGCCATCCGCAGTCAAGATGACGTAGCTCAGGCTGTTTTTCTTGATCATATATTAGATGAGCTGGAGGCATCGGTTAAGATCTACAAAGTACTTAACAGGGGAGAAGTGGAGCCCTTGGTACAAGCTGAATTTGAAAAGATGTCTCAAGAGGCTGCGATTGCGAAAGTTAATTTCTAAGTTCTTTTGGACACTTTCTCTACCAAGTCTGCTGAGTATAACTTCCAAGTAGAAACCATAGCATCTGTTGCTGATGTGAAGGAAAGAAGAGTCACTGAGCTACAAGCAGAATCTGCCCGTTTTCAGGAATTGTTGAGACTTGTTCAACTTGCTCTGGAAGATTAGGCCACTCAACATCAGGCTGCAGTTCAACAACTGGGTGTTCTGACTCAAGAAAGAGATGAATATGTCGCAACTCATCAAGCTGAAATCACTCGCAAACTGGTAACCTTACCAACCTTCGATGATAAGTCTGGGATGGAGGAAGCTAGGAGGCGAGTGATGGACTCTCGTGAGGAACGACTGTAAATTTTAAAGCAGCAGATGACCAGCTTGATGACCCCACCGGCCGAATAGAAAGACTCTTTGTATCTTCTTGTCTTGTGATATGTATCTTTGTAATGTCTTTAAATTTTGATCAATAAAAAGACATTTTTTTTGTGGTTCTATTATTTATTGCATATCTTATTCAGATATAAATAATAGCGATAGAAAATATATTCAGAGGTGCAGGACATGATATATTTCTTTAGAAAATAATTATATTCATTATATCTGCTCAGAGGTAATATGAATATGGCAGAATATAATTTGTTGAATATTATTATCTCAGTAGACAACTTAATCGAAGGTGACAAGTTGCTGATCTGGATGAATAAATGAATAAACGAAAATGAATCGTCAAAATGTGTGAACGAAATGAATCGTCGGGATGAACGGATGAACCGTTAGGACGAACGGATGAACCGTCAAATGAATTGAATGAACGGGTGAACCGTCGAATGAATTAAATGAACGGGTGAACCGTCGGATTGATGTAATGAACGGGTGAACCGTCGAAATTATTGAATGAACGGATGAACCGTCGGATTGATTGAATAAACGGATGAACCGTCGGATGATTGAATGAACGGATGAACCGTCGAATGAATGGATGAACCGTCAAATGGATGTAATGAACGGGTAAACCGTCGGATGAACCGTCGGACGAATGTGTCGCTTCGTTGTTTTGAGTATCTTTGCCTATAAATATAACAGAAATTAGATAGAATGATCACTTTCACTTTTCAACATAAAGATGTTGTCTGGAGATGCATCCAAGAAAGTTGAGATTGTCCCGAAGGTTGAAGAACTTCCGGAAGAATGTCCAGCCGATCCCAACCAGCCAAAGCAAATAAAGGCGGGCGAGGTTTCGTCTGTACACAAGCCACCAAGGGACATCCTGGACTTCCTACTTGAACCAGGGATGACGAAAGAAGAAGATGCAATGAGGATGGCTGCCTGCAAGTTCCTGGTGGGTTCGAACAAGGATGTTCTCGGCTCTTTTGTCGACTATGTCTTCGATAAGGACGGCAGTGGCCCGCGTCACAATTTTGAGAATGATGATAGTGACCTCCCTTGATATTATGTACTATCATTCATGATGAAATAAAATCAAATTTTATTTATAAACTTGTCTGACGATTACAAGCACTCTCTTTTACATTTATACATAATACTTTTTGAGGAACTTGCCATTGATGGGCATCATTGCAACTCGACCATCCAATTCTGTGAGTTGATAGGCTCCATTTGAGAAGACTTTGCTTACGATATATGGACCTTCCCACTTTTCATCGAACTTGCCTTTGCTCATGTGAGTCATAGTCATAGGACGTCTGACTGTTAGAACGAGCTCTCCTTTCTGAAAGGCTCTAACTTTAACTTTGCGGTTGAAAGTCTTCGAGATGCGGGCTTGATATAACTCAATATACTGTTGAGCCATTAATCGCTTCTCGTCGAGCGCTTCTAATTCTTGAAGTCGAAGAAGATCGTTGTTCTCTGTAGTGAGCTCATTAGCGATGGCAATCCTTAAGGATAGGATTTGAAGTTCCAGGGGTAGAACTGCTTCACAACCGTACACTAAAGAGAAGGGTGTACAACCTGTGGGGTTGCGGATCGTAGTACGGTACGCCCAAAGACATTCGCCAAGCTTTTTACTCCAGTTCCGTTTGTTAGTAGATACAAACTTCTTAAGGAGTTTGATGATAGTCTTGTTGAAGGCTTTAGCTAAACCATTAGCGGCAGGATTGTAAGCTGTAGAAGCGACATTATCAATTCGATGATCATCACAGAACCTTGTGAACTTTTGACTGATGAAGTGTGGTCCGTTGTCATGGATGATCCTTCGAGGTACACCAAATCTGTAGATGACATGGTGTTTAACGAAGTTGATGACGCTACTAGTCTTGACTTCAACCAGAGGTATAGCTTCAGCCCACTTGGAAAAGTAGTCTGTTATCGCTAGTATGAACCGATATCCTCTAGAAGATGGAGGATTGATGGGACCTATAATGTCCATGCCCCAAGCTTCGAAAGGCCATGAAGCAGTAGTCGGATGCAAAAATTCTGAAGGTTGATGGATAAAATCTGTATGGATTTGACAGGCTCGATATTTCCTTGCATATTCGATGGCATATGATACCATAGAGGGCCAGTAGTAACCCATGCGTCGGATGCGATCCTGTAGCTTAGGACCGGGTTGATGTGCTCTACAGACGCCGTCATGAGCTTCGCACAATAGTTGCTTTGCTTCATCACCGGCAAGACAGCGCAAGAGAAGACCGTCATAAGTCCGCCGATAGAGAGTCTTAGTAGTTTGATTATAGTAAAACCGAAGAGATCGTCGACGAATACTCGTAGCCTTCTTAGGATCTTCAGGAAGTATGTCATGAACTACAAAGTCGATGAAAGGAACTCTCCAATCTTCGTTGATAACATTGACTTCAGTGAAGTTACTGAACTCAATATTGCGATTGTTTTCGATGCAAAACAATTCCCGATTAGAGATAACCACCACCTGCTGTCTTTTGATAGGGATGGCTAAGACTGCTACAAGTTTGGCTAAAGCATCTGCCTCGGTATTACAAGCTCGACGGACATATTCGATAAAGAAGGCCTTGAATGATGTAGCCATGCTGATTGCCGCATCATGGTAGTGCCCTAGATCTTGATGGCGAACTTCATAGGTTCCTTTAACCTGGTTAACAACCAGCTTGGAGTCACCATAGACTTCAAGATACTCGACGTTCAATTGTTTAGCTAATTGAAGGCCAATAAGTAGAGCATTGTATTCTGCTACATTGTTGGAGCAGGGTTCATCTAAGGAGTAGGCTCTTTGGATAGTTGACCCGTCTGGAGAAACAAGAACAACTCCAACTCCTGCAACAATGGCACCCTTTGGTCCAATTTTGGATGCACCATCAAAGAATAGACGCCAAGTTGGAAATTCTTCGGAGATCATATTTGCTTCCAATGTCTTGTCCGGAATTTCATCATAGAGTTTGGATGTCTCTGGAACAGGATGAGCTGCTAAGAAATCCGCCAGTGCTTGACCTTTAACAGATTTTTGTGGTGCATATACCATGTCATACTGGGCTAGCAGAATGGCCCATGTAGCTAACCGAGAATTGAGTGTGCTAGGCTTCTTTATCAATACACGAAGAGGATTAACTCGGGATATGACATGAATAGTTTGTCCAATGATGTAATGACGAGTCTTTTGAACAGCAAACATAAGAGCTAGGCATTCTTTTTCGACCGGACTATAACGGTGTTCGGCACCAATCATAGTACGACTGAGATAATAGATGGCCTGTTCATGACCTTCTTTATTCTTTTGGGCAAGTAAAGCACCCAATGTATGATCCATAGCACGGACATACATTAAGAATGGTATGCCTGAGATTGGTGGCACCAAGACTAGTGGGTTCATGAGATATCGCTTTATGTCTTCGAATGCTTATTGACATTCTTCAGTCCAAATGAAAGATACACCTTTCTTCATTAGCGGAGTAAATGGTCTGCAGTGTCCAAACAAATTCGAAATAAATCTCCTGATGTACGCAAGTCGACCTTGGAATCCTCGTAGCTCTTTTAGGTTGCGTGGAGGACGCATCTCTTGAATGGCTTTGATCTTCTCGGGATCCACGTGTATACCCTTAGAGGTAATGACGAAGCCGAGAAATTTGCCACTAGAGACACCCAAGAATGACTTGGTGGGATTCATTTTAAGTTGATGTTGGCGCATGAGATTGAAGATTGTTCTCAAGTCTTGGATGTGATCTTCCTTTAGACGACTTTTGACGGCGTTATCGTCAACATAGCATTCGACTGTCTTGCGAAGATGATCTCGAAAGATAGTACTCATAGCTCATTGGTAAGTTGTGCCAGCGTTCTTGAGACCAAACGACATCACGGTATAACAGTAGACTCCGCGAGGAGTACGGAAGGAGGTATGTTGTTCATCTTCGGGATTCATTCGAATCTGATTGTACCCAGAGAATCCATCCATAAAGAATATTAGTTCGAACCCACAGGTGTTGTCAATCATGACGTCCATGACAGGGAAAGGAAATTCATCTTTTGGGCAGGCTTCATTAAGATCCCAAAAATCGATGCAAACTCGAACTTTGTCGGTTTTCTTCAGGACTGGAATAACGTTGGCTACCCAATCGGGATGTTGTTCTTCTCGAATAAAGCCACAAGCGATGAGCTTTTTAACTTCATCGTCGATTGCGTCCATCATTTCTGGCTTGAATCGTCTTTGATGTTGCTTGACTGGTTTTGCATTAGGCAAAATGTTCAGTTTATAAGTAGCAACTTTAGGATCTAGACCTGGCATGTCTTCATAATTCCAGGCGAAAACATCAATGTATTCTCGAATAAGAAGAATTAATTCTTGCTTATCTGCCTCTAGAAGATTTTTGCTGATAAATATTGGATGAGGTGACCCGCTTTCTCCTACATCGATTTGCACTAATTGATCTTCAGTAGGAGGTTCTCTTTGTTCGAATCGGAGTTCCCATTGGATATCACTTCATTTAGCCCAAGGATCTGTTTCAGGATTTTCCTCAATATCCTCGTCATATCTTTTTGGAAGTTCGGCGGAGACCTTGTTAGATGATACGATCAGCCGATGAACTTGACCAATGCTGGTATCAAAATCCTATGATCTGGAATCAGAAGAATTAGAGCGCTCTTTTGGTCCTGCTATAGTACATCTCTGACTTTCCTTTCGGAACAGCCGTACGGATAGGAGTTCGTCTACCCTTACCGTAGTTGAGGCCATTCTTGAAGTCATAACCCATCTTTCGAATGATATCTTTTGATTGTTGACTGTAACGACGGAGTTGGAGATGTCCCGTATCGTTGCTTTTGCTATCATCCGTATAGCTGAATTTTTGTTCTGATCCTTTACTAAAAAGTATTGGACTCTCGCCTTTTTTTTGAGAAGGAACAACAAAGTATGAATTGTCGGGGTGTTCGAGTAAGACCTCCGTTTGAAGAGACTGTACAACTCCTATTGTAAATGACTGGAAGCTATCTAACATATCCAAATAGCATTTAGCATGATAAATGACATCAGTATACTGGAAAGTAGATTCTTTTTCATTGATTTGTACATCCGTATTTACAACAGGACCTTTAGCCTTAGCAGGCTTGGTCAGATTGATTACAAGAGGGGAATAAGAAGAACGTGGAGGAGGCTTGTTACGACGAAGGTCAATAACAAGTGTCTCAGAAGAGGTGAGCTCCCTTTTATCCTTGTTATGAGATAAATCAATAACAAGTGGCTCAGAAGAAGTGAGCTGCCTTTGATCTTGACCATCATCAGTTGGTTGCTTCTGGACGGGCAAGTGAATGGCCAGTGGTTTAGAGGATTGAGGATGAGAAACACGCCCTTTAACAGGTATGATAAGGGTGTCATTAGGCACTGCGTCTTGTTCTTCTTCAGTGTCCAGAGCCAATACTACCTTCATGAACTCCTCTTTATACATGCGAACGTCGTTGTAATATGCTTCGACACCTTTGAAAGGATAGAGATCTGCAACCTCTTTTTGAACCTCTCCATTATTATCAACATACTTGAAACATTGATGGAGAGTTGAGGGAACAATGTTGTGTTCATGTAGGAATGGTCTCCCCAATAGAGCATTGTAAGAGCAACCATGGTTGTCTATGATGTAGAAGGTCACCTTTGTGCGAAGATTGCCTATTTGGAGTTTCAGGCGAATCTTGCCCAGAGGTTCACTTCTTCCTTGATTGAACCCCAAGATGGTGGTAATTGTGTCGAAAAGACTATGGACAGGGATCTTCAATGCATCCAACATTGTCTTTGGCATGATGCTGAGTGCTGACCTTGGATCTATCAGAATACGATCAACTTTCATCGAGTCGACATATCCTGTATAGTATAGAGGATGGTCATGCCTATTATCTTCCAACAGCATGTCTTCCTGTGTGAAGGTGATGTTTGGAATTATCTCCAACACACTGTGACAATGAAGGCACGAGACAGGTTCTGCTTTCGACTTCTTTAGAAGGGTTAGGCAGGTTTCTGCCTGCATTAGAGCTTCACTCAAGGTTTCTCGAGTTTCTTTGGAGAGGCGTAAGAGCTCGAAGATTGACAGCCTAGCTGGTGTATTGGCTAGTTGAGCTAAGATATCAAAGTTGTATGGCTTTTCAAGTCCTGTGGGAGATGACTTCGTCAAGGGTCTGTCGAAGTGGACTTGTTGTTTGCCCTTGTCAGTTACCGCCGGCTTGGAAGGAGTAGGTTCTACAACCGGTGAGGATGCAGAAGGGATGTCCTCAGTGGAAACAGGTTGCACTGGAGCGGACTCAGAAGAAGAAGCAGGATTTTCTTGATTTTCAGGAACTTCCCGTAGATAGGCCTTCCCTGATCTGGTACCCAGTAGGATTTCCTCTTCGACTATGGGATCAAAGGACACCATATTACAAGTCTTTTTCTTGCCCTTGGAGTGTTGTTTCTTCTTGGAAGAGGAGGGAACTTCAAACTCCGAAGTAAGATCAGGATGAATCCATATAATCTCACCATTGTCAAGGGATAAGGGGATAAGACCTTCACTTTGTGGAGGCGGGAGATTCTCGATCTCAAGAGTGGCCTTGGGGATAGGGATGACACCATGCTGTATCATCTGTGGAGGGAAGTTACCGAACTGGACTGAGACCATGTTTGCGGTAACAGTCTTCTCGTCTTGCTGCAGAGTGACAACACCAGCGTTGACTAGCTCTTGAATCTTGCCCTTGAGCACATAGCATGCTTGAGTGGGATACCCAATGAATCTGTGATAGACACAATATTTGGGATGATCGGTCTTACCGACCTCATCAGGCTTCTTTGGGTCTGGGAGCGGGAGCTTATTACTTTTGATTAAATAATCAAAGATGCTTGCAGTGTCATTCTCGTCGAAGGAACACTCTACTTTCGGACGAGGTTCCCTTGGTGGAGGGGCAGAAGGAGTAGAAGTAGATGTAGGTGGAGCTACGTTAACAGCCAGAGATTCCTTGCCCTTCAAATTGATATTCAAAGTCTCTTTATTCTTGCGGTTGTTCTGGCGATTACCGCTACTCGATGTCTGATGTTCATCCCGGTCGGGGTTAGACATGTGTACCCCTAGCTGCTTGAACTTGTCAGCGCTAACTTCAGCTGCTTTAGCGTTGACAATGAAGGATGGCCAGTCTTGGAATTGAGTTGATCATGTCCACATGCTGATAATAGGCAAAAGATTTGCCTTGCAAGTGTCTATGGTGACGGCGGCCGGAGTCCCAGGAGGCATCTTTAAAGCTTCTTGGCGGAACCTTTCAATAAAACTCTCAGCAGTTTCATTATGTCTTTGTTTGATTTTGTTAAGGGCCGACATAGTCATGTCGTTGATTCCCTCAAAGAATCGTTCCAAGAATATTTGTTTGAGACCCGAGAAGGAAGTGATACAGCCATCGGGCAAACTTTTGTACCAATCGTATGCTACACCGGCTAAACAGCCGACGAATACTCTGGTAAGAAGAGCGTCATTTGGCTGGAGTTGAACGGTCATTACCTCAAAGTGGTTAATGAACTGGCTTGGGAAAGTACTGTCGTCAAACAGCGAAATAGTAGGGATCTTGTACTTTGGGGGGAATGGGACTTCCTTCCATTCAACTGGATAGGGTTGTTTAATCCCCAGTCTCTGTAAGTTGTCTTTCTCTTTGAAGGCCTCGAATTGAGTGCACAAGAGTTTGATAGCTTCATTATTATCCTCCGATGATGATGAAGGAGCAGGCTGAACCATAGTGTTAGGAGGAGGAACAGCGTGGTAAGCGCTACCCCCAGCACCTGATTGACTGGGTGTGGGTTGAACTTGTACAAGAGGTACTTGAAGAGATACTACCCCCAGCCCTGCATTGACAGGTACCGACGATGCTATGATCTCAGGATTTGCAGGTACAGTCGGTGGTACTGTATGTTGGGCCACAATGATAGAATGCACTCGCGACCATTTCAGCCATTGTCTTCAGCTTGTCTTCTAGTACAGCAATTCGTTGTTCTTGATTTGCCTAACGAGAAGCATCCGGATCTTCAGTGACAAAATAAGCTGTCACTTCTCTAGGAACGGTAGAAGATATCGTTTGTTCAGAACTTTCACTGTATGCATCATAATCAGAGAAGGAGTCATCTCCTGAATGAGAAGTAGGAAGATGACCAGAAGGATCTTGGAGAAGATTCTTTTGATCGATTGTGTCTCAGCTTCGGGATCGGGTATGTCGAAATACTCCTTCAGAAGATTCTTGGAGTAAATCTAAATACCGCTGGCTGGGCTGGCGAGGCTTGCCGTGCTTGGAGCACTTTCTACCCCCAGTGTCTCGGGAGGCCATGTTGACAGAAGCGTACAACACTTCGTCTTCTTCTTCCGACATTGGTTCCGAAGTTGGAAAGTTCAGACGATCGAAGACAGATCGTTTTGTTATTTGGCAACAGCACTGGATGATAACCTTGTGATTACAATGGTGTTCAAGTGGTTGGACTGGAGGTGTTGAGATGTTGTCCCACTTTTGCCTGAGGTGCTCTCGAAGATCAGAACAACAATGGGACGAGAAGAAGTTTGAGGGATATGATCTTTGATAACATTCGGAACATGGTTCCGGTTCTTCAGATGTTTTGTCCCTTGAATGTACAGGGAAGTACTCACTGCATTAGCATAAGTGTCAGGATTTTTAACCCTGGAAGTTTGCCTTTGATGCAGGTTCGTCTTCGGCATTGTCTGTTTGTGTTTCGTCGAAGTTGACGTAGACCGAGTTCTATTGAGATAACTTCGTAGATCAGCAAACTCACCCCCAGGGGTTTCTGTCTGAGACACCATTAATTTGCCCTACTTTGATCTGGATATCTGGAGAGTTGGGAGATCTTGGAATTCAGCTACCGGAGTAGGCAGAATACCTCTTTGATCAGTACATTTCTCTCTGGTCAGAAAAGAAGATCTCTTATTTGAGAGAGTTCTTGCACTGACTGGTGCCGAGGCACATTCAGATTGATCTTTCGAGGTAAAAACCGAAGAAGACTGAGAAAAGACCAAAGGGCCTTTTCCTTTGTTTTGTGAAGAAGGGTTAGCTAAAGAGCATTTTCCTCTGTTGTCTTCCAAGTCGTGGAACGAGGAAGTTTGAGAAAAGACCAACGGGCCTTTTCCTTTGTTCTGAAGAAAAGGAGGAATAGTCAGCAGGCTAACCCCAGTGGATTATGCTGGAGCAACAGGGTGCTTGGGAAGAGAAGCTGAGTCTTTCCCCTTGCTGTAAGAAGAAGGGAGATTAGCCAAAGGACTATCTCTCATAGACTGTGCTGGCACAGTTTACGCAGGAGTTGAAGTGGCAGTAGGCGCAATGATGGGTTGCGCTTGAGAAGCTTTGACAGATGACCTTCTGGCCATAGACCATGTGGCTTGCGCAGCAGGAGTCTTGACTGCAGAGTGCTTGGGTTGCACTCTGGTTGCTGGAGTGGTGGACTGCGCAGGAAGGGTTGCAGCCAACTGCGCCAGAGGAAGAGGAGTCTTGCACTTTGTCAGAGCAGCATAGGAAGTGGTTTGTGTACTGGCCAGAGGAGCAGCATACTACGTATGGGCAGTAGAGGCAGACTGTGCAACAGCAGAGACATTAGACTGTGCAACTGTCTTAGAAGCAGAGACAGCAGACTGCGGAGCAGCCTTGGAAGCAGACTGTGCAACAGTCCTGGAAGCAGACTGTGCAACAGCAGAGACAGCAGACTACGCAGCAGGTTGCGCACAGGACTGTGCAGAGGACATTGGAGTCCACACTGAATGAACTTTGCTCTTGGCAGAGGTTGCAGTGCGACGAGTAGTCCCGGAGTTGATCATTGCTTCGTAGGCCGTCTGGTTGACCTTCACAACCAGCGTCTTCTGCGCCTTCCCGATAGATGCAACGTCACATTGAGTTGTCACTTCCTCGTCGGAGGAGAAAGTCATCCCCAGCAGAGTCGCCATTTTGTTTGCAAAAACAAAAGTTGAATTTTTATTTCACAAACTTTTTAAGAAGATTACAATTGAATTCTGGAAAAGTACAACTGTAGGAATCCGATCTGAAGACGATCGCTTTATCCCTTAGACGATGTGAACTTTGAAGATGATAGCCTCTGAAGTTGAAGGCGATAGCCTCTGAAGAATGCAGCAGCACTTGGGCAAGAACTTCTGAACTCTCTGCTCTTGATTCTAATTTTTCTGATCTCTATATGATCCCCCCTAGGAAGGACTTGAAACTCTATTTATAGAGTTCTGGAAATATCTAATTTTTAGTTATTCTGGATTGCACAAGATGGATTGCGCATGCATTGGACTGCGCAGACATCAGACTGCGCTGGTGGTTACTTGATCGTGGGCTAACTGTATTGGACACATGGTATCATTTGATTGAAATGTGCATGATCATGTACAGACAGTTGCCACGTGGTGAGCAATTGATGGCATGCATGCCACGTACAGAATTTCAGTTATCTTGATGGACTGCACCACATGAATTGCGCTAGCTTCAGATTGCACTGGGATTGGATTGCGCTGGATCGAACTGTGCTTCGGGTGGGAGGACAGACGGCGCTGGCTGTACAGCTGTCCTTGAGCGCTGTGCTGCACGAGAAACGAACAGTTTTCTCGTTCTTCGGGTTGTCAGCTGTCAGAAGATCTGATTTTTTGTCAGGTAATGATGGTGCGGCCACGTCAGCTAGCGCACTTGAAAGTGTACGCAGTTCAGCTTGCGCAGTTGAGGCATTGCACAATCTGTCTCCTGCGCAGTTCATTTGAAAGATGCACACTTTGATTTTCATTGCTTTGTTGATGGGTGCAACTTGATTTTTAGGACCTACAACGTTGTTTGACGGCAGCACTTCTCTGAGTCAGTTCATTAACCATTTTGAGGTAATGACATTCCAGCTCCAGCCAAGCGATGCTCTTCTTACCAGAGTCTTCGTCGGTTGCTTAGCCGACATAGCATATGATTGGTACCGCAGCCTGCCTGACGGCTCTATCACTTTATTTGCCGGGCTCAAGCAGATGTTCCTGGAACGATTTTACGAGGGTATCAACGATATGACTATATCCACCCTCAACAAGATCAAGCAAAGACATAATGAAACTACTGAGTTTCATTGAATGATTCTGCCGAGAAGCACTCAAAATGCCTTCCGGAACCCCATCTGTTGTAACGATAGACACTTGTAAGTCAAACTTGTTGCCTATCATCAGCATGTGGACGGGGTCAACACAGTTCCAGGACTAGCCGTCATTCATCGTCAATGCTAAAGTAGCTGAAGTTAGCGCGGAGAAGTTCAAACAGTTGGGGGTACACATGTCTAACCCAGATCGAGATGAGCCTTCTGCATCCGGTAGCGGTAATTGCCAGAATAACCGTAAGGGCAAAGAAACCTTGAACATCAACCTCAAGAGCAAGGAATCTTTAGCTGTTAACGTGGCTCAACCCATGTCTACCTCTGCTCCTTCTGTACCTCTAACAAAAGAACCTCGCCCAAAAGTAGAGTATTCTTTTGATAAAAATGATACTGCGAGCATCTTCGACTGTTTGCTTAAAAGCAATAAATTGCAACTTCCTGACCCGAAGAAGCATGACGAAGTCGGTAAAACTGATCACCCTAAGTATTATGTTTATCACAGGTTCGTAGGGAATCCTACTCAGGCATGCTACGTGCTCAAGGGCAAGATTCAAGAGTTGGTCAATGCTGGTGTTGTCACTCTCCAGCAGGATGAAAAGATTGCTACAGCTAATATGATTTCTGTACAATTTGGTGACTTCCCGCAATAAGTGGTGCAGAGTAGTATAGTCCCCATTCCCAAAACCACCCTGGAGATTGAGAATCTTTCTCTTCCATGAAGTGAAGGTCTTCTCCCCTTATCCCTTGATAATGGCGAGATCATGTGGATTCATCCTGATCTTGTTTCAGATTTCGAAGTTCCTTCTTCCTCCAAGCAAAAACAACGTTCCAAGGGCAAGACAAAGAGTTGCAATATGGTGTCTTTTGACCCTATAGTTGAAGAAGAGATCCTATTGGGCACCAGGTCAGGGAAAGCCTATATACGGGAGCATCCCAAAACTTAAGAGAATCTTGCTTCATCTTCCGAGGCTGTTCCAGTGCAGCCTATCTCTACAGAGAACATCCCTTCTACATCATTACCGGTTGTGGAACCGACTCCTCCTAAACCGGCAGCAGCCGACAAAGGCAAACAACAAGTCCGCTTCGACAAAGTTTTGAAGAAGTCTTCCCCCCTGGACTTGAAAAGCCATATAACTTTAACATATTGGCTCAATTAGCCAACACACCAGCCAGGCTATCCATCTTCGATATCTTGTGCCTGAGAAACACTGAGTGAAGCTTTGATGCAAGCAGAAACTTGCCTAACTCTTCTCAAGAAACCTGAGTCAGAACCTGTCTCTTGTCTCCACTGTCACAGTGTGCTGGAATTAATTCCAAACATCACCTTCACACAAGATGACATGTTGATGGAAGACAATTGACATGACCGTCCTCTCTACTTTACAGGATATGTCGACACCATGAAGGTCGATCGTATTCTGATAGATCCAGGGTCAGCACTCAGAATCATGCCTAAGACGATGTTGGATGCTCTGAAGATTCCAGTGCATAGCCTCTCCGGCACTATCACCACCATCCTGGGATTCAACCAGAGAAGAAGTGAACCTTTAGGCAAGATACGCTTAAAGCTCCAAATTGGCAATCTTCGCACGAAGGTGACCTTCTACATTATAGACAACCATGGTTGTTCCTACAATGCTCTTCTAGGGAGACCATTCCTTAATGAACACAACATTGTTCCTTCTACTCTCCATTAATGCTTCAAATATGTTGATGATAAAGGAGAGGTCCAAAAATAAGTTGTTGATCTCTACCCTTTTAAAGGTGTTGAAGCATATTGCAATGACGCTCGCATGTACAAAGAAGAGTTTATGAATGTAGTTTTGGCCATAGATGGTAAGGAAGAACAAGAAGCAGTGCCCAGTGACACTCTCATCATACCTGTCAAAGGGCGTGTCTCTCATCCTCAATCCTCCAAACCACTGGCTATTCATCTGCCAGCCCAGAATCAATCAACTGGTGATAATCAAGATAAAAGGGAGCTCACCTCTTCTGAGCCACTGGTTATCGACTTACGTCGTAACAAGGATAAAAGGGAGCTCACCTCTTCTGAGCCACTGGTTATCGACCTCTGCCGTAACAAGGATAAAAGGGAGCTTACCTCTTCTGAGCCGTTTGTTATCGACCTTCGTCGCAACAAGCCTAAACCTCCTTGCTCTCCTTTTCCTCCTCTTGTAATCAATATGACCAAGCCGACTAAGGCTAAAGGTCCTGTTGTAAATATGGATATACAAATCAATGAAAAAGCATCTACTTTTTAGTATACTGATGTCATTTATCATGCTAAATTCTATTTGGATATGTTAGACAGCTTTCGGTCATTTACAATAGGGGTCGTACAATTCCTTCAGATAGAGGTATTATTTGAACATCCAGATGACTCATATTTTGTTGTCCCTTCTCGAAAGAGATGCGAGAGTTCAATACTTTTTAGTAAAGGGCCAGAACAAAAATTCAGCTATACGGATGATAGCAAAAGTAACGATATGGGACATCTCCAACTTCGTCGTTATAGTCAGCAATCAAAAGACATCATCCGAAAAATGGGTTATGACTTCAAAAATGGTCTCAATTATGGTAAGGGTCGACGAACTCCTATCCGTACGGTTGTTCTAAAAGGAAAATCAGAGATGTACTATAGCAGGATGAAAAGAGGTCTCGGATATACTTCACCTTCGGTCTTATCTCCAGAAGTCTCCGAATTCGATAATGATGAACGCTCTAACTCTTATGATTCCAGATCATTGGATTCTGATACCAGCATCGGTCAAGTTCATCGATTGATCGTATCTTCTAACATGGTCTCCGCTGAACTCCCGGAAGGCTATGATGAGGATATCGAAGAAATTCCTGAAACATATCCTTGGGCTCTATGAATGGATACCCAATGGGAACTCTGATTCGAACAACGAGAACCTCCTACCGAAGATCAATTGGTTCAAATTAACGTAGGAGAAAATGGGCCACCTCGTCCAATATTCATCAGTAAGAACCTCCCAGAGGCGAATAGGCAAGAATTAATTCTGCTTATTCGAGAATACATTGATGTCTTTGCTTGGAATTATGAAGACATGCCAGGTTTAGATCCCAAAGTTGTTACTCATAAACTGAATATTTTACCTAATGCAAAGCCAGTCAAACAACAGTAAAAGCGATTCAAACCAGAAATGATGGACGCAATTGATGATGAAGTCAAAAAGCTCATAGCTTGTGGCTTTATTCGAGAAGAACAACATCCTGATTGGATAGCCAACGTTGTCCCAGTCTTGAAGAAAACTGGTAAAGTTTGAGTTTGTATCAACTTTCGAGATCTTAATGAAGCTTGTCCAAAGGATGAGTTTTCTCTCCCTATTACAGATGTCATGATCGACAACACTTGTGGGTTCGAAAGGATATCCTTCATGGATGGATTTTCTGGATACAATCAGATTCGGATGAACCCTGAAGATGAAAAACATACTTCTTTCCGCACTCCTCACAGAGTTTACTGCTACACTATGATGCCATTTGGTCTCCAGAACGCTGGTGCAACTTACCAATGATCTATGAGTACCATCTTTCGAGATCATCTGCACAAGACTGTCGAATGCTATGTCAACGATATTGCTATCAAGAGTCGTCTAATGGAAGATCACATCCAAGATTTAAGAACTATCTTCAATCTAATGCACCAACATCAGTTAAAAATGAATCCCACCAAGTCATTCTTGGGTGTCTCTAGTGGTAAATTTCTCGGTTTCGTCATTACCTCTAAAGGTATACACGTGGATCCTGAGAAGATCAAAGCCATTCAAGAGATGCGTCCTCCATGCAACTTAAAAGAGCTACTAGGATTCCAAGATTGACTTGCGTATATCAGGAGGTTCATTTCAAATCTGTCTGGATGCTGCAGACCGTTTACTCAGTTAATGAAAAAAGGTGTATCTTTCGTTTGGACCGAAGAATGTCAACGAGCATTCGAGGATATAAAGCGGTATCTGATAAACCCGCCAGTCTTGGTGCCACCGATCTCAGGCATACCATTCTTAATGTATGTTCGTGCTATGGATCATTCATTGGGTGCATTACTTGCCCAGAAGAACAAAGAAGGCCATGAACAAGCCATCTACTATCTTAATCGTACTATGATTGGTGCTGAACACCGTTATAGTCCGGTTGAGAAAGAATGCCTAGCACTTATGTTCGTTGTTCAAAAGACTCGACATTATATTATTGGCCAAACCATTCACGTCATTTCCCAAGTTAATCCTCTTCGGGTACTGATGAAGAAGCCCAGCACACTCAATTTCCGACAGGCTACATGGGCTATTTTGCTAGCCTAATACGACATGGTTTATGTTTCGCAAAAGTCTGTTAAAGGTCAAGCACTGGCTGACTTTTTAGCAGCTCATCCTGTTCCGGAGACATCTAAGCTTTATGACGAAATTCCAGATGAAACATTGGAATCAAACATGATCTCGGAAGAATTTCCTACCTGGCATCTTTTCTTCGACGGAGCATCCCGGATCGGACCAAATGGGAACATTGTTACAGGAGTTGGAATTGTACTAGTCTCTCCAGAAGGATTAGCTATCCAAAGAGCTTATTCCTTAGATCAACCATGCTCTAACAATGTAGCTGAATACAATGCCTTGCTCATTGGACTCCAATTAGCGAAACAGTTGGAAGTCAAATATCTTGAAGTTTATGGCGATTCTAAACTGGTTGTCAATCAGGTTAGATGAACATACGAAGTTCGCCATCAAGATCTTGTGCCCTATCATGAAGCTGCGATTCACATGGCTACATCATTCAAGGCTTTCTTTATTGAATATGTCCGACGAGCTTGTAACACTGAGGTAGATGCTTTAGCTAATTTTGCAGCAGTTTTAGCAATTCTCGTCAAAAAACAACAAGTGGTTGTTGTTTCCAACAGAGAGTTGTTCTGCATTGAAAACAATCGCAACATTGAGTTCAGTAACTTCGTCGAAGTCAATATCATCAATGAAGATTGGAGAGTTCCTTTCATCGATTTCGTAGTTCATGACATACTTCCTGAAGATCTTAAGGAGGCTACGAGTATTTGTCGACGATCTCTTCGATTCTACTATAATCAGACCACTAAGACTCTCTATCGACGGAGTTATGACGGCCTACTCTTGTGCTGTCTTGCTGGTGATGAAGCGAAGCAGGTATTGCGTAAAGCTAATGATGGTGTCTGCGGAGCACATCAACCCGGCCCTAAGTTACAGGATCGTATCCGACGAATGGGTTACAACTGGCCCTCTATGGTATCTGATACCATCGAATATGCAAAAAAATGTCGAGCCTGTCAAGTCCATGCAGATTTCATTCATCAACCGCCGGAATTCCTTCATCCGACTGCTGCTTCCTGGCCTTTTGAAGCTTGGGGCATGGATATTGTAGGTCCTATCAATCCTCCTTCTTCTAAGGGACATTGGTTTATACTAGCAATAACTGATTATTTTTCCAAGTTGGCCAAAGCTATACCTTTAGCTGAAGTCAAAACCAGCAGCGTCATCAACTTTGTCAAACACCAAGTTATTTAAAGGTTTGGTATACCTCGACGAATCATTCACGACAATGGACCTCAGTTCATCAGTCAAAAGCTCACCAGGTTCTGTGATGATTATCGGATTGACAATGTTGCCTCTACAGCTTACAACCCTGCTGCTAATAGCTTGGCTGAAGCCTTTTAACAAGACTATTATCAAGCTCCTTAAGAAGTTTGTGTCTACTAACAAACGAAATTGGAATGAAAAGCTTGGAGAATGTCTAAGGGCCTACCATACTACGGTCCGCAACCCCACAGGCTGTACACCTTTCTCTCTGGTTTACGGTTGTAAAGCAGTTCTATCTCTGGAACTTCAAATTCCTTCCTTGAGAATTGCCATTGCTAATGAACTTACTACGGAGAACAATGATCTTCTTCGACTTCAAGAACTAGAGATGCTCGACGAGAAGCGGCTATTGGCTCAACAACATATTGAATTATATCAAGTCCGTATCTCGAAGACTTTTAACCGCAAAGTTAAAATCAGAGCCTTCCAGAAAGGAGAACTTGTTCTAACAGTTAGACGTCCTATGACTATAACTCACATGAGCAAAGGCAAGTTTGATGCGAAATGGGAAGGGCCTTATATCTTGAGTAAAGTCTTCTCAAATGGAGCCTATCAACTCACAGAGCTGGACGGTCGAGTGGCGATGATGCCTATCAATGGCAAATTCCTTAAAAAGTACTATGTATGAATGTAAAAGGGATTTCTTATAAATATGACAAGATAGTTCATAAATAAATTTTGATTTTATTTCATCATAAATAATGTTACATGATATCAAGGACGACAATCACTATCGTCCCTTTTAAAGACAGGACGAGGACCACTGCCGTCCTTTTTAAAAATGTAGTCGGCAAAAGAGCCGAGGACATCCTTGCTCGATTTTACTAGAAATGCAAAAGCGGCCATCCTCATAGCCTCCTCTTCTTCAGTCTTCCCTGGCTCGACTAGGAAGGCCAAGATATCCTGTGGCGGCTTGGGTGCAGACGAACCTTCGCCCGCCTTTGTCTGCTTTGGCTGGGTTGGCTCGGCTGCGGCTTCTTCGACCTTTGGGATGATCTCAGCCTTCTTGGACGCATCTCCAGACGACATTTTGTGTTAAAATTGAAACTGATCATTCCATCTAAATTTCCGTTCTACTTATAGGCAGAGATTCTTGAGACAGTCGATTACGCGAACCGAAGCGACGTACTCTTCACAACGTTCATTCCATTTATTTTGACGGTTCATCCGTTCATTCCATTCATCTGACGGTTCATCCGTTCATTTCATTCATCTGACGGTTCATCCGTTCATTTCATTCATCCGACGGTTCATCCGTTCATTCCATTCATCCGACGGTTCCACCGTTCATTCCATTTATCCGACGGTTCATCCATTCATTCCATTCATCCGACGTTTCACCCGTTCACCCATTTATTCCATCTAATTGACGGTTCATCCGTTCATCCCGACGATTCATTTCGTTCATACATTCTGACGACTCATTCGTTCATCCATATCAACAACTTGTCACGTATTTATTACCTCTGATTAAGTTGCCTACCGAAATAATAATATTCAAAAAAATTATATTTCTGCCATGTCCACATTACCTCTGAGCATATATAATGAATGTAATTATTTTCTAAATCAAGAAATATATCATGTCCTGAACCTCTGAATATATTTTCTATCGCTATTATTTATATCCGTAACGGAATATGCAACAAATAATAGAGCCACAAAATAGTGTCTTTTTATTGATAAAGATAAAAGTCATTACAAAAAGACATATCGCAAAAAAGAAAATACATAAAGTTTTCTTTTATTCATCCGGAGGGGTCATCAGATTAGCTATTTGCTGCTTCAGAGATTGGAGCCGCTCATCATGAGAATCCAGCACTCGTCTTCTAGCCTCTGCCATTCCAGATTCAACATCAATGTTGGCAAGGTCACTAGTCGGCAAGCGATTTCATCATGATGAAACTTGACAAACTCATTCTTCTCATGGATCAGAACGTCCAGTTGCTGAACTGCGGCTTGATGCTTTGTGGTCTCTTCTTCAAGAGCAAGTTGAACGGTTCTCAATTCCTCTTGAAGTCGAGCAAACTCTGCCTTCAGATCAGCAACCTTCTTCTCTTTCTCCCCAGCAGTAGATGCTACTATATTTAGCTGAGAGTCGAACTCTGAAGACTTCGCAACGAAAGTGTCCAAAAAAATTTTAAAATCAGCTCTCGAGACCTCAGCTTCTTGAGTCATTCTCTCGAACTCGGCATTCACGAGTGGCTCTACCTCCCCTCGGTTAAGATCTTTGAAAATCTTGATTGATTCCTCCAGGTCATCCCGCACATGTTCAAGGTAAGCAGCCTGAGCTTCATCACCTTGATCTCGGATGTCGCCGATCAGATAAGAAGTTGGACTTCTGATAGTGATGAAACCAACATTTTTTTTCTCCATTACCCTTTGTACCAAAGGTCCCAAGGAATTGAAGAAGAAATTGGTGAAAGAACCAACTACAAATTTGTTGGTAGCTACTGCACTAGGTGTAGCAGCTACTCCTACAGAAGCTTCAGCAGCAGATGCTTGTGAAGGCAGAAGTTCAGCTTCTTGAACATTGGCCGTAGCCTCTTTTGACAGGGGAATCATAGTGGAGCTAGTTGCCCCTCCCGGATGTTCTTCTGCGAAATCAAATGAACATCATCAGTTTGCTGTCACTAAGGGCTATCAAAACAAGATCAAAATGAAGGCAATCTTACCAACGCTGGGTTTAATGACAAGATTGTCATTTAATAAAATAGGCTAGAGCCTCGCGGAAGTAGTTTCAGACATTACTGTCTGACTACTTCCCACTTCGGAGCCGCCTAATAGATAACGGCTGCCGCTGGCTATCGCCTCTGTCTGCACCATGTCAGTGCATACCGAAAGAATCGGAGAAGGTTGAATTTCTGCATGAATGAAAGTTAAAACATCAGTCATCTGATCTATAAATGAAGATTACCAAAATCAGTCAATACCTCTTTGATCGGTGACAATAGCTTCCTCCGGTGCTACTTTATTAGCAGCATTCTTCTCCTGGGATGCATGGACAACAGCATCCTCTTCCGGAATTAGATTGTCATTAACATCCTCCGTCGATGTTTCTTCGTCATCTGTCCCCTCCTCTTGTGCTTCCTCATCATCACTTGCATCGACTAGATCTATGTCATGGAAGCCGAAGTCACATCCATCTAGAGCCTCGACCATCAGTCGATCTTCTTCAGCACGACACGATCTTGGAATAGCTGGAAGATGAGCAGCTTCCATTGCAAGTGTGGGAGATGGCAATATTTCGAGAGACGATTCTGACTCATTAATTGGGGTCGAAGTGACAGTCGTTTCTCTTGCTTCTGCAGCCTCATCTTTTGTCTCCACGGTCTCTTCTCTTGTGTCTGCGACCTTGTCCCTTATCTCTGCACTGGTAGCTCCTTCTTGTGTATCTGTCACCTGCCTAGGCTCAGTAGCAGGTATAGGATAAGGCATCATAACCCCGACGGCAGCACTTATCAGGGCCGATGTATGGATAGGTCTTGAGGGAGTGGTTACTTTCTTTCTGAAAGCTATTTTCTTCCTCTGTAGAGGTTCTTCAGGACTCTCTACGTCTGTAGCGTGTGTCTGTCTTTGGATTGAAGTCGGGGTCGTCGCCTCTTCTCTTTGAGCTGACTCAGCCTGTTGCCGAGACTGAGATCGAGTAGTGACCCTTTCCGAAGAGTCTATAGCGGTCTTCTTCTTAGAGACATGAGAAGATGGTTCTTCTGCCTTTCTTTTCTTCTCCTTTATCGGAGATCTTGCAACTTTCAAAAAACACGCAGCGACTCATAGACTTCTTCAGGGAAATTGGCTTCCCTCGAAGCTTCTAGAGGCGCATCAGCAGGCTCATGTTCTTCATCATTTCCAGGAGGCAACAAAACAGGTGCTCCTTTCCTAAAGCGTGTCACCGTCGCAAAGCTGTCTGTTAAATTAAAATTCTTAGCAGAAGTATTTGCTGACGTATAAAAGATCGAGTAAGTGTACAACATGTGTGGGCCACGGTCGTTCCTTGTAGGCATCGAGAACGTTGTCTTTGTGTCACGGGCGTTGTAATAGGCCCAAGCCCGGGCTCCATCAATCAAATAACCTTTTTCCTGTAAGCATTTTATGGCATTGCCCATATGGAATTGGTCATAGCCGAATTGACGAGCAAAACGGCTTGGGAGATAAGGTTCAAGATAACATTCATCTTTGAACCGGTATACTAGATGTGATGGCCGAATCATCTTCAGCCAAATTCGTAACCGGCAGGAGGTGGAACACAGTAGAAGTTCCATCCTTTGTCCAGATTCAAGACTCGCCGACAGTCTTTCAAAGTGGTATAGATCCACTTGCATCCGGAGTATCTTCTTAAGAAACTGCCGCTCACTGCCCCCATAGCAGGGTTCATTAGAGAAGGATGGTATAGAAGCAACCATCCAAACAAATATGTATACGGCAGTTCCAGTCGAGGGAAATGTCCCTGCTCGCCTTTTTCTCGAATCGTTGAATCAACGAAGAGACGGAGGCCGGCGTTCATCCTGCACGTCATTGATGACAACAAGTCCATCCGGTAGCCAAAAACTAGACGGACGGCAGCAAACAATACACCGCGATGGAAGCGGTCAACTGCACTGGCTCCAGGAACAACATATCGTCGAAGCCAGTAAGTAAGGAAGCCTGCCAGTTGGGCTTCTTTCGACATGGGCCTATAACCCATCCTCATGTAGCTCTCGACGATGTCTCCTTTCTTGAAAGGAGGATACTGAAGATCATCTTCGATCTTGATATCCATCTCGTTGTGCGTCTCCATCAACTCCATCACCTCGCTATTGCTAAGCGATTTGAAGTAGTTGGGATTATAGTTCTCATGTTCTTTGGTCTTCTTCTCAATAATATGGTTAAGGAAAAGATATGGCAACCACTTGGTCGAATAGCAAGTGCCAGCCATACCACTCTTGTAGTATAGAGAACAAATCTTGTAATGGCATAGTAGCTCTTCAAAAATATCTACCATGCTGGCATTTTCCCTACGTAGCTTGTCCAACTCATCATTTGTCGGGAAAAACTCTTCATAGGGGATATCCCCCATTGCAGATTAAAGATATATTTTATCTCATGCAAGGCTAATCCAATTTCCCCGTGCAGCGTCATGAAGGTCCCAGTCCTGTAATTATATCTCTCCGCCAACGCAAGGAATAAATGTAGATTAGGGGGAAGCCATAGACAATGGCGTACACTGCCTGATACAGATCAATTTCTTTGAGCTGATCTTCAAATTGGACCAATATCCAATTGGCCACACAGATCTACCTTTTATTGTCCGGGTTCACAAGACCTGTCAACCGTAGATCTTGGTCCGGATATCTCCCTTCTACCATTATAAACTCATTTGTGAATATGGGGGTCCTTACTGGCAGCAGCAGAGAAGAATCCTCCGGCGGGATGCAACCGGGTTTTAGTCCTCTGAGTAGGGAGCTATGTCGCTCAGAAGAACTGTAGAATACATCTTTATGGTCTGGCCCTTTCTTAACACAGATGTTACCCACGCGGGCCTGTTGCAGCGGTGTTATGTCCCACTCCATCCTTCGGGGATAGCTCGCAAAAGCGTGTCTGGACAGAGGAAGACATCAGAAGATCTCTGTCAGATATATCATTTTTTCGCCCCTTCGGAAGATTCTATGTTCCATACGAGGCCTCGGCTGTAAATTCTTGTCAAAAGCCTCACCAAACAAAAATAGAGGTTTCTTGTGGGTGACAATATTAGTAGTCTGAAGAGGTTGCCCGTTCATCGGACACAAAAAGGTGTCATTATCTTGCGCAATCAGGACAGCCTACCGAGATGACGGTAAAACGTATTGAGGAAAAGAGACATATGAGAGATCTTTTTTGAATTCTGATTCAGACAGAGATCCTGCAAGAACCTCGTAGTTTGGATCTTCTCTGAGGTCAACTGCATCAATGAAGACGCAAAAATCAGTACGTGCAAAAGAAATTAAAAAAATTCTTCACAGTTCATCAAATTGTGCTGTGTGAAACAATCTATCCGATTGTGCCAGCACAGCCTACGTGCGCAAGACATCAGATTGCGCTAGCACAGCTGACTTGCGCAAAACATCAGTTTGTGCATCGATGCGCAAATCGACAGATTGCGTATAACACTCTGTCAGCGCTCTCCAACCGATTGCACAATGATACAGTTTTCATAAAAATAAAAACTATTGTACATGCAGCCGAAACCCTAAACAGGGTGGCACAAGTGGTTGAGAATACCATCAATCTCTAAAAAGAGAGAGGCATGAAGGTTCAAAAACATCAAAAAACCTAAAATGGGGTTTCGATCATGGTTCATCATTCACCTTGAAGAGCTGGGTGGCCCGTCTCGTGACGAGATACTCGTGGGGCAACACGAGTCGAAGGTTCGACAAGAGCCTTTCCCTTCTCGGTGGCCGATCGCTTGGGCGCCATTAGTGTCGACGACGAGAGGAGGAAGAAGAAGTCGAGGTAGGAGAGGAGTTTTTGCTCTTGAGGATTCGAAAGCAAGTAAAGATTAAAAGAATGGAAGATGAAACTATTTATAGTTTCTCACAGAAACGTAACAGTCACCTCCGATTGCGCCAAGAAAGTCGGAGCTAATTCCTCCAAACACGCAGCCAAAGCGCAACTTGATTTCAAATTTGAAATTCAAAGTATTTTGAAACTTTGAATATTTTCAAATTTCGAAAACTTTGAAGGAGATCTTGTAAGTCTTAAAAATCAAGTTGCACCCATCAAATAAAGCACAAAAGTCCAAATTGTGCAACCATCAATGAACCGTGCTAACATGAACAGCACTATAAATCAACCGCACTAGGCTGAACTGCGCCAATGTCCGAGCGCGTTGTGCTGACGTGGCAATGCCATCATTACCTGACAAGAAGATCAAATCTTCTGACAGCCCAAAAAGCGATGAGTCTGTTCGTTTCTCGTGTCGCGCTGCTTCTAGGACAGCTGTCCAAATCCTAGCGCTGTCTAGCTGCCAAAATCTAGTGCGGTCCAGCTGTCCAAACCAGCGCAATCTATTGACCAGAGATGAGCGCAGTCTGAAGCTAGCGCTATTCAGTTAGCGCGATCCATCAAGCTTTTGAAAAATAACTGACATTTATTACGTGGATTACATGCCATCAATTGCTCTCCACGTGGCAACCGCCTGTGCATGACCAAGCATATTTCAATCAAACAATGCCACGCGTCTGGATACAGTGATCCCACGATCGAGCAACTGCCCAAAGGCCAGCGCAGTTTGAAGTCTGCACAGTCTGTCTCCGGCGCAGTCATTGTACGCAATCTAGAATAACTACAAAATAGTTATTTCTAGAATTCTATAAATAGAGTTTCAAGTTCTTTATTACGGGAGATCATTATTCAAGATTATAAGAGATCAGGAGTTCTTGTCCAAGTGCTGCTTCATTCTTCAGAGGCTATCGTCTTCAAAGTTTACATCGTCCAAGGGATAAAGCGATCGTCTTCAGATCGGATTCCTACAGTTGTACTTTCCCAGAATTTATTGTACTTTTGTACTATTCTTTAAAGTTTATGAAATAAAAGACTTTTGTTTTTGCAAACAAGATTTTAAGCGGACCTTTAAGAAATACAATGGCTACTATTTGGAGGATTTGAAATATTTAATAGGAGGATCTTAATCATATATATATATATATATATATATATATATATATATATATATATATATATATATATACACAGAGACATGAAAGTTCATGCATTTATATTATCAAGCAACCAATACCTACTGCTACTGCTACTGCTTCTTGTTCTGTTCATGCCACATCCAGCAGCATCGGTTGCAGTCGCAGTGGATAACTCCACCGAACTGTCATCGCTGCTCGTTCTGAAAGCCAGCAGTAGCGATGCCTCCGGCCTCATCGCAGCAAACTGGACCACGGACGCCTACAATAGAATTTAATAGAATATTTGAGTTGTTTATTATTGAGGTGGAGCTACACTTATATATGAGAGGCTAACCCCTCTCCCTATTATTCTACCCGATGTGGGACTAAAAGCCCATTAATACTCTCAACACTCCCCCTCAAGATGGGCGATAAATATCAATCATCCCCATCCTGTTACATAGTTTAGCGAGACTTAATGAATTTAGCCCCTTAGTAAGATAATATACAATTTGTTCTTCTGAGCGAACATGATCGAGCTTTAATATTCTTTTCTCCAACTTTTCCTTGATGAAAAATCGATCGATTTCGATGTCCTTTATTCTGTCATGCTGAACTGGATTGTTAGCTATACTCAGTGCTACTTGGCTATCACGTAGAAAACACAATGGTGTTCCTTGGTCCAGCTTCAACTCTGTCAGCAATGCTTTTACCCACAACAATTCTAACACTCCCAGAGCTATAGCTCTATATTCTGCTACTGCGGTTGATCGAGCAACCACAGACTGTTTCTTTCTTCTCCATGAGACTAGGTTACCCTCCATAAATACACAATGCCCTGAGGTAGACCTTCTGTCATCCATGCAACTTGCCCAATCTTTATCACAATATCCTTCAATACTAAGGTGTCCATTGTTCTTGAACCATATCCCTCTTATAGTAGCCCTCTTTAGATATCTCAAAATATGAAAGACTGTATCTATGTGGCCCTTCCTTGGATCATGTATGTAACGACTCACTACACTCGCAGCAAATGAGATATCAGGGTGAGTATGACCCAGATAAATCAATCTGCTTATAAGTCTCTGATATCTTTTACGATCAACCGGCTCTCCTTTCTCTGCCCCCAATTTATCTTTCTGGTCAATCGAAGTTACTTCCAGCCGACATCCCAACATACCATTTTCTGTGAGCAAGTCTAGTACATACTTCCTCTAAGAGAGGACGATCCCATCTTTTCCTCGAGCTACCTCAATCTCAAGAAAATACCTCATCATTCCCAAGTACTTTACTTCAAATTCTTTGGCAAGTTTCTTCTTAAGTTGGGTAATCTCCTCTTCCTCATCACATGTGATCACTATATCATCCACGTATATTGCAAGTATGGTAACGTGGCCTCTCGCATATCGGAAGAAGACTGTGTGATCTGTAGTAGTCTGGTATCCCATGACCATGACAGCTTTTCTGAATCTTTTAAACCATGCCCGAGGAGATTGCTTGAGTCCATACAGTAATTTCTTCAGCTTACACACTTTTTCTGCTGACTGTCTCGTACAAAATCCAGGAGGAGTCTCCATGCATACTTTCTCCTATAGATCTCCATGAAGAAAGGCATTCTTCATATCTAATTGATGAAGTTGCCACCCATGGTTGGCTGCAAGAGAGACTAGGGTTCTTATGGTGCTCATCTTCGTTACAGGAGCAAACGTCTCATCATAGTCGATACCATAGGAATAAGTGAATCCTTTTGCAACCAATCTTGCCTTGTATTGCTCCACCTTTCCTTCTGGTATCTCCTTCACCTTGAAGACCCATTTGCACCCGACTGCCTTTTTTCCCTCAGGTAATAGAACAAGTTCCCATGTCCCATTTCTTTCCAGTGCCCCAATTTCCTCCAACATTGTAGCTTTCCATCTCGGATCTTCTTTCACTTCCTGCCAACACTTAGGCAAAGAGGTGGTGTCTAAAGATGCAATAAATGCTCCATAAGTAGGGGATAGATTAGAGTATGATAGAAAATGAGCAATATCATGCTCATAACCATAACGAATATAAGATTTTTCTATATTACTACGAGAAGATCTTCTTAAGGGAATATGAGATAATGGAGGGAAGATCATACCATCCGAATCAGAGGGATCTGCATTCGAATCAGAGGGATCCGATGCGGAAGGCACATCTTCAGGAGTTCGGGCAGGGTCAAGCGTGGGACATGGCATAGTTGGCACAGTAGGGGCAATAGGCACAGTAGTGAACTGCTGATTCCTTATTCTGTAGGCTTGGAGCTCTATAGTTTGTTCATCCCCCAATTCTATAGTCTTCCCTGCACTAGAGCATCACTTTCTTCTTCCTGATTGTATGTATTATCATCACTTTCCTTACTCTCGCTATCTCTCCCTGCTTTTCTTGGACTAACATCCATCATTGGGCATGGAACTGACCCAACAACTACGCTTGGGACTATCTCCCCCTCACTCCTAATACCTCCTGTGTTAGGAGTGTCACCAAATGCGGAGCCTTCACCTGAACTATTGTGATAGTATGGTTCCATCTCTCTGAATGTAACATCCATGCTCATAAAGAGTCTTCGCTCTACTGGACTCCAGTAAGAATATCCCTTCTGAGTCCCTGAGTAACCAACGAAGACACACTTCACTGCCCGGGAGTCCAATTTCCCTACTACAGGTCTATTATCCTTTACAAAGCATACACAACCAAATACTTTTGGTGAAACAATGTACTTGTTCTCACTTGTAAGCATCTCAAATGGTGTCTTCCATCCTAACATCTAAGAGGACATCCTATTGATAAGGTATGCAGCATTCAACACTGTAATGACCCACTCCGCCCTAGCGGAACGTCGATTCAAACGGCAAGTGCAACGACTCAAACGAGCCGTCGAATCGAAGAGTTGCGTCGACCCGATGAAGTATCGATGCGAATCGATGCAAGACTTACAATGGCCCGTCAAAAGATGAATCCAGACTTAGACTATCAAAGGCGCGCTCGGAGTATCGCTCGGCCGATGCGAGCATCGCTAAGGTGGGTGGCTCCGATGAACCCGTCTTTGCTTAGCCTAGACACATAACAATACGGACACTATCAATGAAATCGCTAGGCGATAACACCGCGCATGCTAATAAATGATCCAACGCACCTAGCTAAGGGATTAATCCCATCTTGTATGCTTGTATAGAATATGGAAAAGAACATGGAAAATACGAGAACTCTCGCACAGTGCTCCACGCTTGTGCTAAGACACAAGCTTGCGTTCAAGTCCCTTATGCGTTCAACAATGAAACAATGAATGGGTTGCAACAATGAAATGGGAAGACTATCAATATAGTCGTTCCGAGTAGAGTATAGCAACATTTAAAGGCTATGGGACCGATGGATCGCCAAGGCGACTCCCGCACAAGGAGTTGCGTAATGTATGAATGAAAGAGTAAACGAATAAGTGAATGAATGAATCAACAAATGAATGAACAAGTGAAAGAAAGATTGAATAAAAGATAAGAAGGATGGAAATGGTTAGCGACAGGTATGACGGGCACGTGCAACGGGGCTCGCTACCCACGCTGCACGGACGCCAACCTGGTCGATAACGCATTAAGGCTAAGGGTTAGCCCACGGCTCAGAGACAGCCGTTAAGTTAAAAAGACAAGTTAATACGAAATGGTCGTGGACAAACGGCACGGGCGAGGGGTGGCGATGCCGTAGCCGTGAAGAAAAAGGGATTTCGCGGCATGATCAAAGTGCGAAGGACTTACTGGTCCAGACGGAATCAAAGGAAATGGCTTACGTACAGGCCTGAGTGTGGGCTTGGCCACCAGGGGACGTAAGACCGGGTATTTTAAAATACTATCATGGTGTACCAAGCCGCACGCCATGATAGGTGAGAAATTACCACAGGGGAAGACATGTCCAAATTGGCTTGTGATGCCAGCGACCGGTGCATATAGAGTTAAGTGGGCTTTGCTGGTGGCGATCCACGTGCAAGTCCTTGTATTGAAATCAAAGTAGTCTAAAGTTAATTGAATGAAGCGCCTTATGTATAGGCTTGAAATGTAATGCACCAAATGATAAGGAGTACTTCGTGCAAATGAACTTGAAAACATGCCTACTACGCGTTAAAATCTAAGGCAGGAACACGCCCTTGGCACTAAAAATGTTTACGTGAATCATGTTAAGTTGAAATATATGAATTGTTGACTAACTTGGTTTACATTAAACAGGGAAGGCCGGACGGTAAGTATGGGTAAGTCATGCATGCATTTCCATGCGACACTTGTTTTACGCAACACGAGATAGGTTATGACATATGCCATGAAATTGATCCTAAGGCAAGATTAGAAAGACAATGAATGATAGAGATGCACAAAAGTAAATGGAACGTGTTTGGTAATGATAGCATTGTGGGCGAGCTAGCCTCCCCACCAGTGCATAACAATGTACTGATAATCCCACAGTCTACTTGCAGGATGCAGGTATCGTCGGCGGGTGCGGAGCTTCCATCGAACGTGCTAAGGCGCGGAGCTATCTCTGGAGCCTTGGAACGTTGCAAGAAGCTGAAGCACCCTATACAGGACATAATATATCGGAACATTGCCATGAATCATTCCATGTTGTAAGCCACTTGGCATGCCCTTTTATGTTTCAGAGAGAGAGAGCTTGAGCGATTTGTAATATCGGCCTAGCGTCGCTTGTAAACTTCTTGAATATCAATAAAGAGATTGAATTTGCTTCAATTTGTGTTCATTTACTTTCCGCTGTAAATGGGGACACTCTGTGCGACTCCGTGGCCTAGCTCAAATCGGCCATTTCTGGAATTAGCCTTGTACGGGCGCAACCTAGGCCCATGCGGCATCACGCCTTAGCGAGGACGATCGCTCTTGCGGGAGCGGGGCGTGACAGATTGGTATCAGAGCACGGCTTTACGTCCTTGGACATCATTTCAATTTTCTCGGTTTTGAAAGCTCGTTTGGAAACAAAAGAAGTGTACGCTCCCTCTCGTTGTGCCTTGGGATGTTCCATACAATAAGTCTAATATTTTCAAAAGCTCGTACGAGTACTCGGTTGGACGGGATCGATAGGCGAAGGCCTTTGTGCCACCACGACGGACTTTAGTTGGAAGGAACCGATGCTAAGAGTTAGCAAACGCAGTGCATACTTGAATGAGCTTACGCTGACAGCAAACGAGTACACGAGACCAAAGTATAGTTCGAACGGGATGGTCATGCACACAGCCTTTTGGCTAAGTGGTGTAGAGTATCGTGCACCTAGACCTTCTGGTGCAAACGAGTTGCGAGTGAGATCGATTATCGCTCGAACGAGAATAAATGAGCATGCGAACTCGAATATAATCCGCACGGGATAGCTATGCACACGGCCTTTTGGCTAAGTTGTGCCACATGTCGTGCACCTCGACTTCTAGTGCAATCGAGTTGCAAGCAATATCAAGTACCGCTCGATCGAGAATAGAGATACACTTAGAGTGTATATCGATAGGAACGCTATCAAACTAACGTTTAGGCGTGCACGAAAGATTTATTGGATTTTGAGGATTAGTGCGAACGACTTAGTACGTCGAAACGACGTGATACGATTACGCTAGAGATTCGTCGAACGAATCTGAAGGATGTCTTAGCGCGTGATGCAAATGTGATTGTGGATTAAATAGGATGGCTTGAACCCGAGTGGTGTATGTGATAAGTTCGGAGAAGAATAAGAATGAATATCGACGACTAGATCGTATGGCTCGAATCCGAGTGGTGTATAGATGTTCTTGGAAAATCATTCGAGCAAAAATTGAGGATTACGAAACACAACGAGTACGTCGGCGAGACGATGCGATTGCGCAAAGCCTTAGAACGCGTCACGCTTAGTTGGTCGTGACTTCGAATGTCCCGAACAAGATGTCGTTCGGACAACTTGTCAATGGGCAACGCAAGTTAGAAAACGATTCGGAACGATGAATAAAAATGAATGGTCTTGATCGAGGAAACTTAGAGGATCACGCGCACGATTTTGAATTGATTCGAATAAATTGTGACTTGAGTTTGGACAACGATCTTGAAACTAGCTTGAGGAATAACGATCAAACTTGATCTTGAATATCGAGGAAATTGTGGAATATCCAACTCGGACAACAGCATCAACGCACGACTCGAAATCGATTGCAAAGAAAGATCGTCAGGTTACGCATATCGTCGATGGTATTGAGGCGTATCAAAGATCGATATGCGATAACTCGGGGGTACTCTGACTCGACGAATGACGATCGTGCAAATGTCATTGTTCCGTTGGATGCTATACTTGGGATGTTAAAGATGTGTCGAGGAAAGGATAGATTTGGCTTGAGGATTTTCTAGTTGAACGCATGACGGTCAGACTATCGAACTGATTTGGCTTGGACGAAAATATGAATGCTTGGGTTTGTTTCGTTGACAACCACAACGTTGACGTTCTTGTCTTATGCGAGCGCAACTCTAGCCTCGCACATACGTCACGCCAGATTATGACGAGCACTCCGCGTGAGCGCTGATATGGTGATTCATACAGCGGGAGTGATTGAACTTGGATGGCGTGGCAATCTGATTGCTTCGACTTGTGGTTTGATGCGAAGGTGGACTCGAGAATGAATTTGTGTGTTTGAAGTATTGAACTTGAGGATTGAGTAGGTCTAATCCGCATATCGAGAATGGGTTAGTCTAAAACTCAAACAAGAGTTACGTCCTGATGAGAATGATTATTCCGCGGGAGCGTTGCATGGTGATTCATGAACCGTCGTAGATAATCGGACTCGCGTGAGATTGGGGCACAATGTATTGTCGAGCTGGATGACCTCGTGATCGAATACATGAATTGGTTAGAACTGGTGATTGAACATAATTGAATATGTGCGACGTAAGTCTTGATGCGAATTAGGTGATCGTGCTCGATGTTTAGAAATTTGAGTGAAACAAACTTGGGTAGAAACTCCCGTACAAGCGAACAAATGGTTTGACCATAGGATTTGGGGCGAGCGTCGTGCAACGACCTTGCACGACGAGCAATGGACTTGACGTGTAACTATGACCTTGTGAGCTGACCTAGCGGATAGGCGGACGACCCTATGCCGAGTGATTGAACCTGTGCGATGGCATTTACAGTATCGTCTGGACGAACGATAGACTTGGAGGCAACAAGACTTAGAGTAGGACGGGGAACTGGGAGTGTGCGTGAACGACGGTGAGATTGGCCCCAAACGACGGAAAAGATAGGAATGGATGATGCACAAGTAAAGTTGGGATAACGAATTGAATCATTGATTGGAAGGCGTACTCGATGATAGTACGATACTTAGTCTCGAATCGGACGGAAATTACTTAGACTTGGTCGACCCCGCTAAGAAGAAATCGTATTGATTTCGTTGACAAGAGCGCTTGAGAAGCGAATCGAATCATCTCGAGGACCGAGATAAACGATATATGATACACACATGAGTTCGGTTTTAAATCGAAGTTAGCAAAGCGATCGGCAAATCAAAACTATCACGAGTAGCTTGTCCGACTTCGCTAGTCGCTAAGCTTGGTTGAAATGTACGTATTCGAGGGACGCCTTGGATACGTGCACGATCCAAACTCAGCGATATGATGAACTCGAATGCAGCTGCAAGTGGGTGTCGCGATGCGCATAAACGAAAGTGAGTTTGCCTCAGCTTACGTCTCTCACATTTGACGAACTACAACGCACCTCGTGCGACCGTTTCAGTCCTATGATACGTCGAAGTAGCAACCAAGTCGAAGAAACACTTGAATTAAATAAGTGCCATCAACTCTAAAATGAATGAAAAGTTACTCAATAAAAATCGACCAAACGTATGGGACACGGAACTTGGAAAGGTATCGAGTATAGTTCGGTGCCATAGAACGATAGAACCGTTCGATAGGGATTGCCTAAGAAACACGATGACGCGAGTTTAGGAATGGTAGGATGACCTGTACTCAGGAAGTCTCGAGGACGAGACTTATTTTGAGTGGTGTATTATGTAATGACCCGCTCCGCCCTAGCGGAATGCCGATTCAAACGGCAAGTGCAACGACTCAAACGAGCCGTCGACTCGAAGTGTTGCGTCGACCCGATGAAGTATCGATGCGAATCGATGCAAGACTTACAATGGCCCGTCAAAAGATGAATCCAGACTTAGACTATCGAAGGCGCGCTCGGAGTATCGCTCGGCCGATGCGAGCATCGTTAAGGTAGGTGGCTCCGATGAACCCGTCTTTGCTTAGCCTAGACACATAACAATACGGACACTATCACTGAAATCGCTAGGCGATAACACCGTGCATGCTAATAAATGACCCAACGCACCTAGCTAAGGGATTAATCCCATCTTGTATGCTTGTATAGAATATAGAAAAGAACATGGAAAATACGAGAACTCTCGTACCGCGCTCCACGCTCGTGCTAAGGCACAAGCTTGCGTTCAAGTCCCTTATGCGTTCAACAATGAAACAATGAATGGATTACAACAATAAAATGGGAAGACTATCAATATAGTCGTTCCAAGTAGAGTATAGCAACATTGAAAGGCTATGGGACCGATGGGTCACCAAGGCGACTCCCACACAAGGAGTTGCGTAATGTATGAATGAAAGAGTAAACGAATAAGTGAATGAATGAATCAACAAATGAATGAATTGCGTAATGTATGAAAAAAAGAGTAAACGAATAAGTGAATGAATGAATCAACAAATGATTGAACAAGTGAAAGAAAGATTGAATAAATGATAAGAAGGATGGAAATAGTTAGCGACAGGTATGAAGGGCACGTACAACGGGGCTCGCTACCCGTGCTGTACGGACGCCAACCTGGTCGATAACGCATTAAGGCTAAGGGTTAGCCTACGGCTCAGAGACAACCGTTAAGTTAAAAAGACAAGTTAATACGAAATGGTCGTGGACAAACGGCACGGGCGAGGGGTGGCGATGCCGTGGCCGTGAAGAAAAAGGGATTCCGCGGCATGATCAACGTATGAAGGACTTGTCGGTCCGGACTGAATCAAAGGAAATGGCTTACGTACAGGCCTGAGTGCGGGCTTGGCCACCAGGGGACGTAAGGCCGGGTATTTCAAAAGACTATCAGGGTGTACCAAGCCGTATGCCATAATATGTGAGAAATTACCACAGGGGAAGACATGTCCAAATTGGCTTGTGATGCCAGCGACCGGTGCATATAGAGTTAAGTGGGCTTTGCTGGTGGCGATCCACGTGCAAGTCCTTGCATTGAAATCAAAGTAGTCTAAAGTTAATTGAATGAAGCGCCTTATGTATAGGCTTGAAATGTAATGCACCAAATGATAAGGAGTACTTCGTGCAAATGAACTTGAAAACATGCCTACGACGCGTTAAAATCTAAGGCAGGAACATGCCCTTGGCACTAAAAATGTTTACGTGAATCATGTTAAGTTGAAATATATGAATTGTTGACTAACTTGGTTTACATTGAACAGGAAAGGCCGGACGGTAAGTATGGATAAGTCATGCATGCATTTCCGTACGACACTTGTTTTACGCAACACGGGATAGGTTATGACATATGCTATGAAATTGATCCTAAGGCAAGATTAGAAAGACAATGAATGATAGAGATGCACAAAAGTAAATGGAACGTGTTTGGTAATGATAGCATTGTGGGCGAGCTAGCCTCCCCACCAGTGCATAACAATGTACTGATAACCCCACAGTCTACTTGCAGGATGCAGGTATCGTCGGCGGGTGTGGAGCTTCCATCGAACGTGCTAAGGTGCGGAGCTATCTCTGGAGCCTTGGAACATTGCAAGAAGCTGAAGCACCCTATACAGGACATAATGTATCGGAACATTGCCATGAATCATTCCATGTTGTAAGCCACTTGGCACGCCCTTTTATGTTTCAGAGAGAGAGCTTGAGCGATTTGTAATATCGGCCTAGCGCCGCTTGTAAACTTCTTGAATATCAATAAAGAGATTGAATTCGCTTCAATTTGTGTTCATTTACTTTCCGCTGCAAATGGGGACACTTTGTGCGACTCTGTGGCCTAGCTCAAATCGGCCGTTTCTGGAATTAGCCTTGCACGGGCGCAACCTAGGCCCGTGCAGCATCACGCCTTAGCGAGGACGATCGCTCTTGCGGGAGCGGGGCATGACAAACACGGCATGTCCCCATACGTGTTTGGGAACATTCATAGCAAACATCATCGACCTTGCCATTTCCAATAGGTGCCTGTTCTTCCGTTCTGCGATGCCATTTTGTGCTGGTGTATAGGCATATAAAGTCTGATGATGTATCCCATTGGCTGATAAGTACTCCTCAATGGCTTTGTTGGTATATTTTGTCCCATTGTTAAACCTCAAATTCTTCACTTTGGCACCATACTTTGTTGAAACCCTATGATAGAAGTCTTGAAAGCATGCAAAGACATCACTCTTACTCTTTATTTGGTATACCCAGGTGACACGAGTATGGCAGTCAATAAAGGTGACAAACCACTTAAAACTATTAACAGAAATTGTAGGACAAGGTCCCCACACATCAAAGTGTGTCATATCAAAAGCAACTAAACTTCTATTTCTAGAACACACATAAGAGCTTCTGGTGTGTTTTCCAAGTTCACAAGCGTCACAAACAAACTTTTGCTTTTTAGCTTTTTGATACATAGATGGAAACATTCGACTAAGCAGACTAAATAAAAAGTGTCCCATGCGTTGATGTTGGAGTAATATAATTCTACTTCTACGATACTTTACGGCTCCTCCGGTTGTGCTTTATCCACCAGTACTGCCAGTGCTGTATCCAGCCCACCCCTGTCCAAGTACCACAACCCTTTATGCCAAGTGTCAATCCCCAACTGTCTCCCCGTTCCCTTCTCCTAAAAAATAACCTTCGGAATGTCAAAGGAAATAACACAATTAAGTTGAAGAACAATGGCATTTATGGACAATAGATTAACAGAAAATGATGGAGCATGTAAGACATCAGTAAGACAGATTGAAGGGGTGTATTAAACTGTCCATTTATCCATAATAGGTCTAGCAGTACCATCAGCAGTCTGAATGCTTTCAGGTGTCATCAGGTGAGTGTAATCTTTGAACTCATCACGGGCACCCGTAACATGGTAGGATGCCTAGAGTCAATTATCCAATTTACACTTCCTGGTTTGTGGGTAGATGTAAGGGCATGAGCAGGTATACCTATGCTTGTGCTTGCATAGTATGTGATGTTACCTCCGGAGGTGGTTGGAGTCGATGTCCCAGCAGTGTTGGCGCAACTGTCGCTGGTTCTAAGCTTTATGTTCCTCTATATTTCCAGTATCTCCCTCTCACTAGGGGTCACATTGGATGACTGATTTTTACCTCCCCCTTCTGCCAGGTTTGCCTTGTGCCCTCCAGAATAATGTCCATTGCCACTGACATAGCCTCCTCTGCCACCTCGACGTTCTCTACGGCCGTGTCGACCACTGGACTGGACTCTCATATGCTTCGTACAGAATCTGCTGAAGTATCCTCGGTCTCCACAGTTATAGCATCCTCCCCCTCCTGAAGGGCTTGGATTAAAAACTGCTAGAGCTGATTTCTTTCCTAGAGTGCTAGTGGTGCTGGGCATTAGCTTCAACTGTGCTTATTTTTGTGCCATAGCAGCAATAGCCTCCTCTAGTGATGGCAGTCCAGGTTGTGCGAGTAGCATATTTCTCTTTTTCTTGAATGCTGGGTTGAGCCCCTTCGGGAACTTCATCATCCTCTGTCGTGAGATATACTCCATGAATTTTCGGTAATGCTTCATAAATGTTGGTTCCACTTGCTCATTTTCCACACCAATAGGATCATCGTGGTCGAGATCTGACCAATAGTTCTTCAGCACAACCGCATACTCAGAGATGGTGTGATCTTCTTGGACCACCTTATCAAGTTTGTCCTGCAGTTGGAAGACTCTCATAGGGTTGCCCGTCCCCGAGTACATGTCCTTCAGCGTCATCCAAATATTACCGGCTCCCTCCATTGCCTCCACGTTGTCCGATACTTGGTCGGTCAAGGAGGCTATCAACCATCCTGCTACAACATTGTTGACGATCTCCCACACAACAAACTCCCATGAGGAGTGATCTTCAGGTGCCTTGCTTTGGCCATTCACATAGCCTACCAAGCCTCTTGTCTTCAGAGTCTGCATCGTCTGACGCGACCACTTCAAATAATTGGAAGTACCCTCCAACTTTAGTTCCTGTTTCCCCAACTTCACCATTTTGCATGGTGAAGGATCCATATCTGTATGTGTAGGACAGGAACTAGTCTCGGTCAGCCTCCCGGAGAAGAGATCGACCACCAAATCCTTTATCTCTTTAGCCGTCAGCTTGCCGTAGATCGTCACCAACATCTTTGTCTTCTCCTCTTCCATCAATAAGATAGATCGAGACCGTCTGCACCTTTGGTCATCGTCCTTTCTACGTCTAATGTTCTCCTTCAGAGGTAGTGGCGTCTATGAGAGTCGCTCCTCATGTCCCATATCGGGTTGTGACTTGAGGTCGCATGGCCGAACGAAAAGGAGGAGAAAGGGCCGATGGGAGGGGATGGAGGCCGACGTAAAATGAGAGCGGTGGGGCGATGGTGGGGGGGCGGTGCTGGCGGCGAAGGAGGGGAGGTGGGCGGAGGTAGGGCAGTACTGAGGGAGGAGGGGAAGCGGACGGAGACGGGCGGTGGTGGCGAAGAAGGTAGAAAGGGGATGGGGAGTGGCGGCTAGGGTTTTGTTGGATAGGGTTAGGGTTTTGGGTAGAGGGATGGCTGCTAGGGTTTGTGGAGAGGGATGGCAGTTAGAGGGAGGTGGTGGCTTTGATACCAAATAGAATTTAGTAGAATATTTGACTTGTTTATTATTGAGGTGGAGCTATACTTATATAGGAGAGGATAACCCCTCTCCCTATTATTCTACCAGATGTGGGACTAAAAGCCCATTAATACTCTCAACATCTACTTCTGCACCTAGATCGGTGTCGGGTGCAGCCGACGACGGCAGCCGAGGGTCGTCTCCTTCAACCTCAGCAGCTTCTTCCTGCAAGGCACCATCTCCCCCACCTCTCCAATCTCTCATTTCTCTCCTTCCTCGACCTTTCCAAAAACTCCCTCTCCGGCACCATCGTCGACGCCCTAGTTGGCTTCCTCTGCTCACGATGCTCCTCCTCGGCCGGAACCTTCTCTCCGGTCCTATCCCTCGATCGATATTCAACATGTTCTTGCTCGTCTCCATTGACTATTACTCTAACAACCTCTCCGACTCTCTCTCCACACAAGTAATTGTCCCACGTATGGAAAGGATATCAGTTACGGACAACTTGCTGATCGTGCACATCCCAACGGACCTAGCGCAATGTTCGACGCTCCAACAGATTAACCTCAATATGAATAAGCTAACCAGAAGTGTACCATCCTCACTCGGGAACCTGCCGAAGCTTGTGGATTTGTCCCTGGGAGAAATCAATTCACCAGAGCCATCCCGGCTTCAGTAGTCAACCTCACAAAGCTCCGGTTCCTTTTTTGGGCTTTATTGACTTGGAAGGCAGAATTCCCAAGGAGGAGGGGAATCTAGTGAATCTGCAATATCTTTACTTGCATGATAATGGTATTGCAAGTTCGATACCAATTTCATTATGCAATGCTTCCAACATGATGGTTCTCGAAGTTTCGGTCAACAATTTCACCGGGTCGGTGCCGGCTACACTTAGCAAGTCGATGCCATTCCTTCAAAGGTTGCTCATGTCAAAGAATGCTCTATCAGGAGAGCTGGATTTCATCGCATCTGTTACCCATTGTAGGTATCTAAATAATATTGAAGTGTTGAATAATCAATTTAAAGGTCCCTTTTTCGGATGCCTGTCGAAATCTATCGATGAATCTTAATTATTTTGAAGTTTCCTAAAACCACATCAAAGGAAGCATCCCTACAGGACTATGAAATTTGAGCAGCCTGATTTCTCTAGCTCTGTCAAGTAATGGGATGAGGGGAAAGATTCCAACAATACTTTTGAGGCTAACGAATCTCCAGGAGATGTATCTGGGTGCTAATAGATTTATAGGATCGATACCATCCGATATCGGCCTAATGACTAACTGTTGTCACGACCCGCACCCTAGAGTAAGGGCACAAGAAGTGGGTACGTCCAGCCTACGCCGCAGTGTCGACGGTAGAACGCTGTCCTAGGTTAATGCATCTAACAGTATAAGGCTAAACAGTTTATACTCCCCGAATGGGGGTGACATAGCAGAATGTAAACTCAATCACAACTAAGGAAGAAGAAGTACGATATGATATAAAACTCAAAATAAAATACCGAAGATCAAAAGAGTCTTAAGTGTCTAAGATAACATCTCAGCAAACATCCAGAAATACAAGTCTCAACCACTGAATATGAAAGAATATATACAATCCAGATCCTAAATGACAGTAATAGTAAAACCTAGACTAGGGAGCCTCAGTCTCTATAGCTAATGGATCCGGCTGGAAATCCGGATCACTGGTGTTATCTAGAGCTGCCCCGTAGAAGGTATCCACACAGGCCTCCTCCTCGTTCTCTGTAATATTTTCAACAGGTCCAGTCAGGACAGGAGTGAGCACAATACATCTCAACAGATCATAGCAGGTTAGAAAATATAATCATGCAGTAAAGTAAGATACAGGAACTGAAAGAAAGTACAGAATATAAACAGAGAGAGAACTGTAATAGAAATATCTACTATAAATAAAGAACTAACAGTGGCTAGTGAGTCAGAGTACAATATAGACATGTGAATGGCATAGGATGATTCTGATGCTACACTACTTGGATATTATCCACATGTCCACTTCTACTCCCCCATACACCCAATCAATACACAAGGATCCAGCCAGGTTATGTTATGATTCATGTAACGGCCCCCGAAGGGTGGTACATGATAGTCCCATAAATGGAGATTCTAGGAAAGCCCATAAATGGGGGATTCAAAGAAGACTCTGTGATCATGAGAGTACATGTCACAAGTGATTCAATGAACTATGAAGCATAGTGATACACAATGTAAGTGAAACGCACAGAACATGTAGTATCTGATGCTCCCTGAGGGAATAACATCTCAAGAAAGGATCCATATAGTACTAATCCGTGTGACCAACGTGACAGTATCAAGTAAAGTAATTTAAAGCAGAAGAATAATTCTAACAGGATATGAAATGATTAGAGAATGTACTCGTCTGTATCCTGAGTATCTGAAGAATGTCTACTGTCCGAGGAGTGGTGTCTGTCTCCTATAGAACAGTAAAAGTCACAACATGTCCAGGTAAATAAAATAAGATACTATGATGCAGTCTACATGATACTAGGTCAATCCTAGACCAAAGTCAACTCTTGGTCAACTCTGTCAACCCTAGACGTCAAACTAGGTCAACTAAGTCAAACCTAAGTCAAACAAGTCTATGCTAGTCTAACTAGTCTATTCTATCAAGCATACACCAATTCTAGACTGTACAAGTCTACTAGACACTCACTAGGCAAACAGACACACCCATAGGCTATGAGCCCTAGGCTATAGGCTATAACATGCCTAAGCCAACCCACATATCATATATTAACATATCAATACATATATCTAATATAAATAGTACACTCAATATATATAGGATACATGAATATGTGAATCTCGCATACATATATATAGAGAGGTATATATACATATACATAGAGAATTAGAAAAAAGGAATGTGATGGTGTACATGTATGTGTGTTGAGAGTGTTAAGGGAAATCGGTGTTAGGCAATGTGTGTAGAGTGACATGAGAGCATGTGTCACAAAGTGCCAATAGGAGTGTGTGTGTGTTAGTGAGACATGAGAGTGTCACATGGGAATATATGTGATATAACATGGGTGTGTGAAGGTTATATAGTGTAGGAAAGTGCCTAAGTAATTTAGAGTGTGAGTGTGAAATCCTGAAAAAAAAAAAAGAAAAACAGTGAGGGTACCCTGTGTTAGTAGAAAACAGTGAATGATATTAGGAAGGTGTATTGTGTAGATTGTGGGGATACTAACATGTGTGTGTTTGTAACATCAGCTCATGTGTGGGTGCAGAATGTGAAGCATTGCAACCCTCTTAGGGAAACAGTTTAGCATTGATAGTTTACAGAAATTAAATCAGTATAATGTAGAATTTCTCAGGAAAACAGGATGATAGTTAACCATTCATTCAAAACCCAATGCAAATGAACTCAGTCACCATTTAAACTCAGTCAATCAACAATCAAATTTCTGAATTTTACTTAACATACAATGTACATATAGGGAATTAATATGTGAAAGCATTACTCTACCATTCAAATGGGAACAACATGAATGTATATAGGTAGGTTCCTGTGAACATGAGTGAGTGGTGTGAGTGAACATTATGTAAGTGATTATCATGTGTGTGTGTGTCAATTTGTGAAATGTGTGTAGAGGGTGGACATGTAACAGGGAAACAATGTGTGTGTTCATATTACGATTGTGTGTAGGCATGTTCCTGTGTACAGAAGTGTAAAACAGTGTCTCAGTGATAAGGAATTCAACAGTGTTCATCCCATCTCAGGTTGCAGTTATGTGTGAATCATTCCATGGGGTTCCTGTATAGGCCTGTGTGTGTGTGTGAGTAAACATTCATGTGTGTACACATATTTCAGGATAGTGTGTTCTCAGTAATGGAATCATGTGACAGTGAACTAACCATGAGAATTGAGTTTGAAAACAGGAATCAATGACAGTTTAAATAGGAAAATAAATCAATTCAAAACTAATGTGAGTATCAGTCACATTATCAGTCCAACCCACATGTTCGAAAGCCAAATGTCAGTGCAAAAACCTATCTAACTTGTAAAACCTATCCAGCAATATTTGGTACATATGTAGGTTTCAAAAATGGAAATTAAACATCAATTTCTCAGTTAAACCAGGAATTGATGTTCAGGAAATCAAAACTAGATTATGTATCAGTCCACACCATCGAAAGTCCAATCTCAATGTCCAAAATCCATATTAGAAACATAAAGCCTAATCTAATATGTAAAACAAATCCAACAGGAACTATTACACTTGTAGGATCGATCAACATGACAAAAATCATTAATTAAACAGTTGAAAATGGAATTAAAGCTCAGGAATTGAGAACTATACACTGCGTATCAGCCATATTGGGAATTCGAGAATTCGAACTCAAATTAATCATTAAAATTACAAACAATAGGTTGGTAATAGGTGCCACATATGTGTACGTGTGTCTCGAGTCCTCTCGTGTCACCCAGAGCCGGATACGGCGTGTCCACACATCATAAACCAATCTCGTGCACACACAGACACGCTGTCTCGTGCACGCGTGCACTCGTGTCTAAGACACGGCACATGACACGACACAACACGTGGGTGTGCACCTAGGTTCGCGGTAGGGCCACCTCACAGACACCCAGCACTGTGTCCACGAGACTCTACGATGCGACACGGCGCCCGTGTCAGCGCATGGATTGCAGCTGTGCGCGCGCAGCGTGTGCCCAGTACGAACACGATTGCTCCTCGTGTACCCAACCATCTGCTCCCAAATTTTGGGAGCATGATGTCAGACGTTGCCCCTCACTCTACATAAAAATTGGCATATCCATGTGTCCTGTGTCGGGAGTTCTCAGCCCCGTGATGCAGGACACTGTGTTCGCGCGCGCGGGCAGCGTGTTCGTGTCCCCGTGTGGACATGACACAATACTAAAATTAGGAAATAAATACAGAAATGCATAAGCAATACCTAGATCTAGGTTTTTATTCAAATGGATTTGCAAAAATAGCAAATCGAGTCGGTTCGGACATTTCGTCGAACACCTAGCTTATAGGTTCGATACGTGTCCGATACGGACATGTAAAGGACACGGAACCTAGCAAAACCTATACCAACAGAGAGAGGACACCTAGGGCTTCCTAACCAAGCAAAAAAATCGAAATTTGGTGGTGAGAATAGGAATTTACCTAGGTGTGTTCTTCTTCAAAGAAAGCTCAACATTGGAGATTCCCTCTAGCAGATGGTTCGATACGTGTCTGATACGGACACATAAAGGACACGGAACCTAGCAAAACATATGCTCAAAGCTCCAATGGATACCAAAACTAAAGTTAACCTCCACCAACAGTAGGAGAACAGAAATTTGATTACAGAGCAAGAAGTTTGAATGAAAATAGATGACTATTGATCAAAATAGAAAAGTTTGAAAGAAGAACAAACCTTGCTCTTGAAAAAAATAGAGGAATGAACAGAAGAGGCAATGTTTTTGGGAGGGATTTTATAGGGTGTTCTTCCCTAGGTGACTGGCCATAAATGCTAGGGTTAGGGTTTTGGGATTTGATCAATGGCTCTCAATCCATCTAGTTAAATCAATGGTCCACAAGCCTAGGTTTCACAATTGACTTAAAGGCAACCTAGTTAACTCTAACTAACATGACTTAACCAAGACTAATCAATACTAACTAGCACTAACCATGGCTAGCTAAGTCTAGCTATGACTAATCTAGGTTAGGTCAAATCTAGTTTAGGGCTAAACACAATGCAAGGCAATTAATCAATGATATTAAAATCACATCATCCCATTATTATATTAAATTCCAAATGAATATATAATAAATTAAATTAATTCAAAATGACCAAAATATTCTCAAGCTAAAAATGATAAATGAAATACCCTAATCACATGGCTAGGCTCTAGATCACTATCTCTAGGGTTACACTAGCAAAACACCAAATCACAAGTCATGATTTTTAAATAGTTTAAAAATCATAAAAAATTACCAAAAATCATAATATGAAATAAATATCAATAAATAATAATTATAATTATAAAATTTCAAAATTACCCTCATCTGGAAAACTAGGTGTTACAACTGTCAAGAATTAGCCTTGGAGAGAATGAACTCTCGGGTCAGATACCAGATTCTGTAGGTAACATTAGTGGGCTACAAGTCCTTGAATTAGCTGCGAACAACTTATCATCAACCATTCCCTTGAGCATATGGAGCCTACCAGGAATCATTACTTTGAACGTATATCAAAATAGACTTGAGGGCTTACTTTCTCCGCAGATGGCAAAATTGAAGGGCATAGACTATATAGATCTTTGGAGTAATCAACTGTCATGTGATATCTCTAATACACTTGGAGAACTTCAAAGTATTACATATTTGGATCTGTCAAAAAATTTGTTCCATGGCCAAATTCCTCAGCAGCTCGGTAGATTATTCAGTGTCAAATATCTAAATCTTTCGCATAATTTTTTCTCTGGTCTCATACCCAAGTCCTTCTCAAACCTATCCTACGTTAATAGTCTAGACCTCTCTTTCAACATGTTGGAAGGAGAAATACCGGAGGGTAAAGTATTCTCAAATCTCAACATCACATCTTTGGTGGGAAATCGAGCACTATGCAGCACACCTCATTTACAATTTCCATCCTGCCCTGCAAATTTCACGACATCTAATTCAAGTATGAAATTAAGATTGATCGTATATGCCCTCACATTTGTATCTTCTGCAATGGTGCTTCTCGCTTGCTTTAGTCTCTTTATCAAAAATATTATGAAGAAGGCTAAGGTCTCATCCAAGGAGGAGTCATTGTGTTTGAACTACCATAGATGGATTACATACTTTGAGCTAGCTCATGCAACCGACAACTTCAACAAAGCCAACTTACTAGGAAGAGGTAGCATTGGCAAGGTATATAAAGGAAGCCTAGATGATGGGTTGGTTGTTGCAGTAAAATTCTTGAATTTAGAAGTTGAAGGGGCTTTAAAGAGTTTTGATGCAGAATGTCGTACTTTGTGCCAGGTTCAACACAGAAATCTTGTGAAAATCATCAGTACTTGTTCAAATTTGGAGTTCTAGGCATTGGTTCTTGATTACATGCCGAATCAAAGTCTGGACAAGTGGTTGTACTCTGATAAGTATTGCTTGACCCTACTTCAAAGGATAAACATAATGTTGGATGTGTCATTGGGATTAGAATACCTTCATCACCAACATCCTCATGTCATAGTATATCGTTACCTGAAGCCTAGCAACATTCTGTTTGATGAAAATATGGTAGCAAATGTAAGCGACTTTGGCATGGCAAACCTGATGCTTACTGACAGCAAGTCTATAGTGACGACCAACAATATAGGCACCATCGGCTATATGGCTCCAGGTACTCAATATTTTCTAATATACATTCGTTACTTTATGCTAATTTACTATGTCGCTGACTACAATATGTGCGACAGAGTACGGGTCAACTGGATTAATCACAACAAGGGGAGATATCTACAGCTTTGGAATTCTATTGCTTGAATTAGTCACATGAAAGAATCCACTCGATATAATGTTCAATAGGGAATTAAATCTGAGGCAATGAGTATGCAATGCATATCCCGCTGCTGTGTTGGAGATTGAGACTGCAATATCCTTAGAATAGATTTTACCAACCTGAAGCAACATTCAGACGGACTGAACATTTTGCATAGAAGCCTCTCATCTATTATAGAGGTGGGCTTATATTGTTCGAAGGACTTGCCAAACGAAAGACTTATGTTAAGAGATGTTGTCCCCATGTTGCAAGAGATCAAAAATTGAATACTTGTTGAATTTGGAAATAATCCTCTTAATATTTTTCCTGATAGTATAGTCATTGGTGGATAGATATTTTGATTCTTTCTTATGAATGACTAATCATCTTGCATTCTTTCATTATAGCGAAAAGCTAATGACCACAAGTTCTTTGTAATATATATCTTGTAATGGAAGAGGATGGATCACACAACTTATGAACTCTATTTTTTTCAAGAAAGCATGGTTGGGCTCCTCATCTAAGAAATAAAATTAGAACTTGGCAAGTGGGAGTGCCTGGTGATAGAATATATTCATTGGCACAAAGATATCTAAAATATCGTTGTTGGTTTGACCCACAGGTTTTTTATCCAGGTTTAGAAAATGGGGCTTGATAAATTTATGGCCAGATGCAAGCCAATCATAGACTTATGGAAGACTCTCCTAGTCTACGAGGTTTTAGAAACAAGTACCATATACAATACCTACCACGGAATGCAGTATTACAATACAAGATGTGAGTACTACTAGATAAGGATCATCATTTGGCCTTGGGGCTCAGACGGACGCATAATCCAAGTTTGTATCGGGCGGGCCTCGGGCTGGGCTAGGGAGGACGGATGCATAGCCCAAGTTTGACCCTATACTAATATGAACCAGATCGAACTACCCTAATGACCAGGCTCTATCGGGCCGGGCAGACTTTTCGAGCGCTTATGGACTTCGAGCCAAATGATGATCCCTACCACGAGAGAGAGAGAGAGAGAGAGAGAGAGAGAGGGCAAACGACAAGGCAAGTACCACATCTCAATGACTTCATGTCTAAAATTAAAATTAAAATTTTTCTTTACTATAGTCACAAATGAATTTTAGCTGAAATCGGTGTTTTAGACTTAAAAGTAAAGAAACTAGAGGGAAGGAAAGGTCGATTATTGAATTAAAAGGTTAGGTTTTCCTTACTATGTGAAGAATACCCTAGAGTGCATCGAACGCCATCCATGTGTCAAAGAACCTCAAAAGATTGCAGGCAACAAAGCGCAGTTATTTGAACTATTTTTGAAGAGTATTAGAATAGTACCAAAGTGGTCGAAATACCGACAGTATACCAATGGTGTGCTTAAAAGTGCAAAAGTATAGTAACTTATGGACGAAAGTGTGTGCCAATTAAGCATACAATCGGCATGCCAACGACATGTTGTCGAACCTGTATTGAGTGATTTTAAATATTTATTCTGGTTCATTGATCATTTTGAATGGTCATAATTATCTCAGAATTAGGTGACTTAAATAGGGCTTTCATAACATAATCCTAGCCGCCAATACAGCAAGGAAAGACTCAAAGGGGCAACTTTTAGAGGAAGAAGGAGAGGTATTCGAAGAAGAGCTTTAGTTTGATTCGGGGGATTGCTCGAGGAGTTTCACATCGAACCATTCTTGTGATCTCGCTTTGGTAAACCTATTTCTTAATTGTAATTCGTTCCTTAAATTTTTTTAGTAGATGTAATAATCCATTTGGATCGGTGGAAGAATCTTGTAGAAGAATCAGTGTAGTTTTTAAATTCGGTAGTGAAGCCTTTTCTAAGTTGGACTCTGATTATCCTATAGTTTTTCACATCAGGATTTTCCACATGAAAGTAACTGTGTTAGCATTGTGCTTTCTGCGTTGGATATTTTGATCATGTGTAGGTGTGCACCCTATTTTCAATTCTCAATATTTTTTCCAGTTTAGGAACGATGTTTATTATGTTGGTTCCATGTTCATTTCGAATAGAGTGGTATTAGAGCTATTAGTTGTAGGTGTCAAAGTATGATACTCAAAATGTGAAACATATGTGCATGGTTAACCTGGACGATTCCAATCATCATTATTTGTGAAGTGAGATGAAAGATCTCTTATTCCTCAAAAAGTTGTATATGCTAATATTTGTTTCAGAGAAGGCTGACAAATTTGATAAGGACTCGATATTAGAGCATATATAGGTTTATGAGTATATCATACAATTTGTGGATGAGAACATGTACGACCATATATCGAATATCGAGCATGCCAAGACTTTATGGAAAAACTTGAGTTTTTGTATGCCAAGAAGACTAGAGTCAACAAACTATTTTTGATCTAATAGATGATGTGTCTAGGTTATAAAGAAGAGACGTCTATTACAAATTACTTAAGTGAGTTCGAGGGTGTGGACGATCAGTTGTCAGTTATGGAAGTCAAATTGGACGACAAAGTGTAGGGGTTTCGATTATTGTGTACAATATTAGACTCGTGAAAAATTGTATCAGGTTCTATGAGCACATCTACTCCTGAAGGCATCGCTAGAGTTTTTCAAGAGTGGGATATTGAATGAGAAGATACTGGAAAAATCAAGATGGATAACAGAAGAAGTAATACAGTAAGATGTGAGAATTGTTATTGCATGAGCTATGAAGAAAGTGTGCCTAAACTTCAATGAACAAAAATGAGTTAAGTTGTTCAAGTAGAATGGTTACAATTTGATTTCAAGTAATTACCATGTGGCTGCAAAGTGAATGTTATGTTTGTGACCGTTGGGGACCGTGGCATGGATTGTCAGAAAAGGATGCTGACTTAGTGTGTGGAGAATGAATGTTTATGTGTTTACTGGTTTAGTTCCCCGAGTGATTGTTGGCACTCAAAAAATAACCAAGTTCTGAATCCATAATCTTCAAACCTCTCATGAGATATCGTCCAACATGTGGCGTGAAGCGTCAGAATGATGGCGTGAAGAGCCCGAAGGATGACATGAAGGACCCCCTACGGGGTTTTGTTGGAACCTTCTTCTCATGAGAAGTGCCCCTCATTGTTGTTTTAGTTTTCTGTATTAAATTCTATTGTCTCATTATCTATTCAGCCTATATTGTTAATGTACTAGTTCATGTCTTGTACAAGTAAAACTTAGGCTTGTACGACATCATTTTCAGTATCGACTTTACGATCCTTCGGGATCGGAGCATGACATGCTGGAATCGACGATTTGCACAAAACTCAATATGGTTAGGAGTTATTATCGTTTCTATTTCTAGATCTAAATCTAAGGTTTTGGTAGATTAACTAGTCATCTACAACTTCTATGAATTGCTTAACCTACCAAACATAAAAAGAAAATATAAGATTTGACTTTGTTGTAAGTTTTTATATCAACTTTTCGAAACATCAAATGGATCATGTTTTCGAGTTTAAAATCTCCGAAAATGTCAAAAATACTGAGATGCGCTCAGTTTTGTAGACAATTGGCACTCAAAAATTCTTACATAGGTTTCATTTTTTGCTATTAAAATACGGATTATGAAATCTTATCTCAATATGGTTTATAAAGGAAACTTGAATGGATTTGGAAGTCGGAGCTGCACGGAAACCAGTTGAGGAACGCCTCATGTCTCTTTCTCTCTCTCTCTTCCAATTAAAATGCAGCAAACAATAGGGTTCATCCTATTTATATAAGCTCATGAACTCGATTTGCCACGTGGTAGAATATGGGCTTGTAGTGGAATCCAACTCAAGCTTGAGCCTTGATGTCAGCGCAACTTCAAAGCTCGACTCCGACTCGGAGAACCAGTAGGTGGTGCACCCATGTGGAGGGGGTGGGACTGATAGTTGGGCCCGTTGTCTGTTCGGAGTGCCTGAAAGACGGCTCCATAGGCGGGTGGGGGTAGGCGTTATGATGTTTTCTTTTTAGTTTCTGAATTAAATTATTATTGGAAATTAATTAATAAATGGTTTTAGTCCAAAATAATTCCAACTAAATCCTAAAAAAAATCAAGAATACCTAATAAATTATAGAAATGTATTTAGACTTTCTCAACCTAATGTAAAAGTTTGATGCTAAAATACTTTTGTATAGCCCTATAGTAATTTCTGAAAGGTCATGAGTAAATATGTTTCTTATGTTTTAATTTTATAAAAAATATGAAAAATTCTCGAAAAATTATAAAATAAACTAAAAAGTTGTATGGACCTATTTGTGGCCTGTAATAGCCATTTCTATCCTAGTGCTAACATATAGCCATGTCTAGCCTAGTGTTAATTTGTTGCAGTTATGGGTGTACATACCAGTTTTCTAAAAAAAAAATTCCTCCCGCTTTTAATTTCAAAAGACATTATCGTATTTCCTTACAGTATTTTCGATAGTGAATACTAAAGAGGGGATCAGCAGAGGATTGGGCTTCCCGTCGGAGGTGTACTGGAGGAGAAGAGGAGAGCTCAATCGGGTTTTGGGAGGGGGGTATTTAATTTGAAACAATTTTGAACGAATGGAAATTAGACTAGGGCAAGTTATGCCCTAGGCGAGGGATAGGCGATGCCTAAATTCGTCATCATACTTAATGCAAGCGATGTCCTGGTTGTCACCACTTAGCAGCTCAGCTTCCCGCGGGTTACCCGTGTAAATTAGCGACGACGTTGGCGACGGATCCACCACGCACTCGTATCTCGCTCGAGATTCATCGCCAATATGTTGCCTCTCCTTCCCTAATCAGCGACAACATGGGTGTGTTCTCCATTTTTCGTCGATGTTGTGCTATATTTTTGTAGTGGTATTATGACTCAACAATTTCTATCGTAAGTACTCCCGTGTTTTATTATTGCACTAAACATAGGAAATGGACTGTCATTTTCTGTCATTTTGTTCATAATTTATTCGTGAAGAAACATGTTGTCACTCAACATGATCAGTTTAAGAAACAGTCACCAAACCACTTGTTCATAGTCATTTTTTGATTTATGTAGCAAATCATGCATGTCGAATCTCTATGCTCTAGCTTGAAAGGGGGGATATTAGAATCATGTTTTAATTTCTTATGTGGGTACAGTCAAATAGTTGTAGGTGTATTTTTCACCATATGTTATGTATATTAAATACACATGAGGTGCGCCACTACAACAAAAAACCCTTTTAATAATGGCTAAAAAGCGTCATTAATGACAAACCATGACGCTTTTTTTTCAAAGCAACCGTTATGAAAACGGGTGTTATAAATGTTTTTTAAAAGCATTATAAAAAACCGTCATGAATATTTTTTATAAAAGCATTATGAATAGTTAATATATAGTGCACAATTCAGAACAATTTTAAAAAGTTATGAATAGATAATATGTATAGGCTCAATGCAGCACATTTATAACACTTTATACTATTCAAATTAGCATATTTATAATGCTCTATACTGTACAGTATATATTACATTCCAAAAACTTAACGTTATATATCACCATCTTTATTACATTTCTCAAAATAGAGTACATATCAACATCTTCATTACATTGAATATCCAAATACATATATATATTTACAAATACCAAAATTGTCCCCATCAAAACTTGGCCACATCAAAACTGTCCACAGAACATGTAGCAAAATCCTGAAAAAGATAAAAACAAAGTTCAATATACTTTATTTATTTGGGTAAAATCTATTGTAAGTTTAACTTATCCGTATCCGTGTTCGTATCCTGAGTCCGTATCGTGGCCTTATGGATATTGATTGATAACGACAAATTTGTAGAAACAAAGGAGAAAACCTTACCTGGATTGTGCGGTCCAAATAGAACCTGGGCAATTGCCAATCCGCCCGCCTCTCCAGGATACCCAGCCCACAAGATTGCCCCGATGGTCCGATCATCCTTCACGAAGCTGACATCCACCGGACGTAGGTGCCACAGTTCACGTCCATTCTTGAAGCGAAAAAAATCCAAGGTTCTTGAAGCTCGACTAGAATTTAAATCAATCAGAGGATTACGAAACTCTCGATCAAATGACAGTCATATTTATTATGCATTTGATAGACTCGAGTCGAGCCGACTCAGCAATTTGTGTCGAGACTAACACAAATAATAGAGATGAAACGAAAATGACTTTGAGTCACAATGAATCTGAAAGAAGAGTCACAACCAAAATCTATGGAATATGCGAGTCTGAACACGATCTTATCGGGAGTGCCTGTGGAGGGGGAACGAGCTCGTTTGGGGCCGCCGGGGGATGGCATTGGCCGGGGTTGAGTAGGAGAAGGGGCGGGCCGTGTCGATCTCGAGAGTCTTGATGGGGTCCCTGTGGTACTCCGTGGAGGCTCTCGCTCTGCCGCAGCTGGTGTTGCTGCTGGCACTGCGGTGGAGGTTGTCGAATGAGGCTCTGGAGGCAATCCAGCGGTCGAGCCACCGCGGCGGCTTGATCTCCTCTCCCTCTTCCTCCTCTTCGTCTTTGTGTACTGGTCGAGAGAGGTTCCTATCGGACCTCCATATTTGTCACATTCGTAGTTCGTTAGTGTTTACTAGAACAGAGGAAATTAAATATGAGAACAAAAAGTAAACTGAGCTTAAAAAAACCTGATGTGAGAAAGAATAGGAGAGAGCCCTCTCTCGTTTTAGTACAGCTCCTTTTCTTGTGTGTACCATTGCTTGGATCTCCTCGACCGCGAGCGGGCGATCGTCCCAATCATCGAACGGAACCACATTTTTACATCCATATAAGTTTATATATATATATATATATATATATATATATATATATATATATATATATATATATATATATATATATTTATATGAACACCATATTATCATCTATAAGCCCAAAAAATTAAAATGATCACATCACACAAAACAAAATAAATACCAATAACCACCTAATTAGAACCCGTAAGTTTTTTTTTCCAATCCTTTTCTGAGAGAAAAAAACATATAAGCCCCCAACAAATGAAAGAATTCTTTACCAAAATGCGACCAGACCAAACCGGTTCAGCTCACGGCCTCCAGTCTGGGCACTAGGCGGACGGCCGGGTCTTTGATGTCCCTGTCATGAGCGGACACGACGTATCCAGCGGTGGCACCATGCAGTTGTACTGCAGGCACAGCGAGCTGCTCGCCGGGATGTCCGCGACGGGGCTGATCTTCTTGCCGGTGAGGAAATTATGCTGCAGGTACAGCACCTGCATCCCGGCCCCCACCAACTGCTCCCTGAACCGTGTCGGCACCGCGTCGGCAAACCTGTTGTTGTTCAGGTACAGGCTTTCGACCGAGGCCAGGAGCGGCGACAGGAACCCGCCAGCCGGTTGTAGCTCAGGTCCACCACCGGTATGCGTACTGTAGGTTCTAAAGATCAAGTTGCACCCATCAAAAAAAATGAAAACCAAATTGCGCACCCTTCAATGAACTGCACAGGAAGCAGATTGCGCAACAAATCAACTGCGCGAGGTTGAACTGCGCCAATATCCAAGCGCACAATGCTGACGTGGCAACATCATCATTACCTGACACAAAATCAGATTTTCTGACAACTGACAGCCCGAAAAGCGAGGAGTCTGTTCGTTTCTCGAGCCGCGCCGCATTCTAGGACAGCTGTTAGCGCGGTCTAGCTGTCAACTCCCAGCGCAGTCTGCCAGTCCAACTGAAGCGCAGTCTGCCAGATCATCTTCAGCGCAGTTCGATCCCAGCGAAGTCTGAAGTTAGCGCAGTTCAAGCGGCACAATCCATCAAGATAACTGACATTTTATAGTGGCCTACATGCCATCAATTGCTCATCACGTGGCAACCGTCTGTACACGACCATGCGCATTTCAATCAAACAATGCCACGCGTCTAATACAGTTGAGCCACGATCGAGTAACTGCCAGCGCAGTTTGCTATTTGCACAGTCCAATGCTTGCGCAATCCAGTCTACGCAATCCAGAAATAACTACTAATTAGTTATTTTCCAGAACTCTATAAATAGAGTTTCAAGTCTTTCATTATAAAGATCAGATCATTCAAGATCATCACAGAGATCAGGAGTTCTTGCTCAAGTGATGCTGCATTCTTCAGAGGCTATCGTCTTCAAAGTTCACATCGTCCAAGCGATAAAGCGATCGTCTTCAGATCGGATTCCTATAGTTGTACTTTTCCAAAATTCAATTGTAATCTTCTTACAAAGTTTGTGAAATAAAAAAACTTTTGTTTTTACAAACAAAATGGCGACTCTGATGGGGACGACTTTCTTCTCCGACGAGGAAGTGACAACTCAATGTGACGTTGCGTCTATCGGAAAGACACAGAAGACGCTGGTTATAAAGGTCAACCAGACTGCCTATGAGGCGATGATCAACTCTGGGGCTACTCGTCGCACTGCAACCTCTGCTAAGAGCAAGGTTCGTTCAGTGTGGACTCCAAAGTCCTCTAAGCAGTCCTCTGCGCTGTCTTCTGCACAATCATCTGTGCAACCTGCTGTCTCTGCTGCCAAGAAGCCACTGGCCACTTCTGCTCCTGCGCAAAACACCACTCGCGCTACTAAAGCGCAAGCCAGAGCTCCTGCGCAGTGTACTGCTCCTTTTGCTGCCGTGCAAGCCACTTTCAATGCTGCTATGGCAAAATCCAAGACCCCTCTTCCTCTGGCGTAGTTGGTGACCTACTTCCCTCTTGCGCAATCCACTGAAGCCAGAACTTCTGCTGCGTAAACTACAGTTTCTGTGGCCAAAAGGCCATCTGTTAAAGCTTTCTATGCGCAATCAACCAATGCGCCTATTGCCACTTCAACCTCTGTGCAAGCTGTTCATGCACAGTCTAATAGGGATAGCCCTTTGGCTAATCTCCCTTCTTCTCACAGCAAAGGAAAAAACTTTGCTCCTCTTCCCAAGCACTATGTTGCTCCAGCGTAATCCACTGGCGGTAGTCTGTTGACTGTTCCTCATCCTCCTCAGAACAAAGAAAAAGGCCCGTTAGTCTTTTCTCAAACTTCCTCGTTCTACGACTTGGAAGACAACAGAGGGAAACGCTCTTTAGCCAACCCTTCTTCACAAAATAAGAGAAAAGGTCCTTTGGTCTTTTTTCAGTCTTCTCCGGTTTTTACCGTAGAAGATCAATCTGAACGTGCCTCGGCACCAATCAGTACAAGAAATCTCTCAAACAAGAGTTCGTCTCTCCCTGGCAAAGGGAAATATACTGATAAAAGAGATATTCTACCTACTCCGGTAGCGGAACTCCAAGATCTCCCAACTCTCCGGATATCCCGCTCACAGCAAGGAAAATTACTAGTATCTCAGACAGAAACCCCTGGAGGTGAGTTTGCTGATCTACGAGATTATCTCAATAGACCTCGGTCTACATTAACTTCGGCAAAGCGCAAGCAGCCAATGCCGAAGATGAACTTACATCAGAGGAAAACTTCCAAGATAAAAAATCCTGACACCTATGCTAACAAAGTGAGTACTTCTCTGTATACTCACGGGACAAAAAATCTGAAGAACCGAAACCATGTTCCGAATGCTGTCAAAGAATATATCCCTCAGACTTCTTCTCATCCCATCATTGTTCCTGACCTCCGAGAGCACCTCAGGCAAAAACGGGACGATATCTCAACACCTCCAATTCAGCCACCTGGACACCATTGTAATCACAAGGTTGTCATCAAGTGCTGTTGCCAGACAACAAAACGATCTGTCTTTGATCGTCTGAATTTTGCAACTCCTGAACCTATGTCAGAAGATGAAGACGAAGTGTTGTATGCTTCCGTCAACATGGCTTCTTGAGACACTGGGGGTAGAAAGTACTCCAAACACGGCAAGCCCCGTAAGCCTAGTCAACGATATCTAGATTTACTCCAAGAATCTTCTGAAGGAGTATTTCGACACACCCGATCCCGAAGTCGAGACACAATGAGGCATGGGAATCTTCTCCAAGATCCTTCTGGTCATCTTCCTACTTCTCATTCAGGAGATGATTCCTTCTCTGATTATGATGCATACAGCGAAAGTTCTGAACAGACAGTGTCTTCTACTGTACCTAGAGAAGTGACAGCATACGTTGTCACTAAAGACCCAGATGCTTCCAGTTCAACAAATCAAGAATAACGAATAGCTGCACTGGAGGACAAACTGAAGACCATGGCCGATATGGTCGCAAGTATGCATTCTATCATCGTGGCCCAACATACAGTACCACCGAACGCACCTGCTACAAATCCAGAAATTATAGCATCGTCGGTACCTGTTAATGCAGGTCTGGGGGTAGTATCTCCTCAAATACCTCCTGTAAAAAGTTAACCCACACCCAGTCAGTCAGGAGCTGGGGGTAGTGCTTACCACGCTGTTCCTCCCCCTAATACTGTAATTAAGTCTGCTCCTTCTTCATTATCGGAAGATGCTAATGAAGCTGTCAGACTATTGCGCACTTAGTTCGAGGCCTTTAAAGAGAAGGATAATTTACAGAGATTGGGGATCAAACAACCCTATCCGGTTGAATGGAAGGAAGTCCCATTTCCTCCAAAGTACAAGATTCCCACAATTTCCCTGTTTGACGGCAACACTTCTCCGAGTCAGTTCATTAACCACTTTGAGGTAACGACTGTTCAACTTCAGCCAAATGATGCTCTTCTTACCAGGGTATTCGTCGGCTGTTTAGCCGGTGTAGCATACGATTGGTATAGAAGCTTGTCTGATGGCTGTATCACTTCTTTCTCGGGTCTTAAACAAATCTTCTTGGAACGATTCTATGAGGGAATCAACGATATGACCATGTCGGCCCTCAACAAGATCAAACAAAGACATAATGAAACTGCTGAGAGTTTCATTGAAAGATTCTGCCGAGAAGTATTAAAGATGCCTCATGGAACTCCGGCCGCTGTTACTATAGATACCTGCAAGGCAAATCTTTTGCCTATTATCAGCATGTGGACGGGGTCAACTCAATTTTAAGACTGGCCATCATTCAATGTCAATGCTAAAGCGGCTGAAGTTAGCGCTGACAAGTTCAAGCAGTTGGGGGTACATATGTCTAACCCCGACCGCGATGAACAACCTACATCTAGTTGCGGTAATCGCCAAAACAACCGCAAAGGAAAAGAGACATTGAACATCAATTTGAAGAGCAAAGAATCTCTGGCTGTCAATGTGGCTCCACCTGCGTCTACTTCTATTCCTTCTGCCCCTCTACCAAGGGAACCTCGTCCGAAAGTAGAGTACTCCTTTGACAAGAATGATATTGTGAGCATCTTTGATTGCTTGATCAAAAGCAATGAGCTCCAACTCCCAGACCCGAAGAAGCCTGATGAGGTCGGTAAGACTGATCATCCCATATATTGTGTTTATTACAGGTTCATTGGGCATCCCACTCGAGCATGTCACGTGCTCAAAGGCAAAATTTAAGAGCTAGTCAACGCTGGTGTTGTCACTCTTCAACAAGATGAGAAGACTGTTACCGCGAATATGGTCTCAGTACAGTTCGGTAACTTCCCTCCATAGATGGTACAGCATGGTGTCATCCCTATCCCCAAGGCCACTCTTGAGATCGAGAATCTTTCTCCTCCACGGAGTGAAGGTCTCGTCCCCTTATCCCTTGATAATGGTGAGATTATATGGATTCATCCTGATCTTGTTTCTGACTTCGAGGCTCCTTCTAAGCAAAAAGACCGCTCTAAGGGCAGAATAAAGATCTGCAATATGGTATCTTTTGACTCCATAGTTGAAGAGAAAATCCTATTGGGTACCAGATCAGGAAAAGCCTATCTACGGGAGTATCCCGAAACTCAAGAAAACCATGCTTCTTCTTCTGAGTCTGCTCCAGTGCAACCTGTCTCTACAGAGGGTATCCCTTCTGCATCCTCATCGATTGTAGAATCCATTCCTCCCAAACCGACAGCAGCTGACAAAGGCAAACAACAAGTTCGCTTCGACAAACCTTTGAAGAAGTCATCTCCTTCTGGACTTGAGAAGCCATATAACTTTGATATCTTGGCTCAACTGGCCAATACACCGGCCAGGCTGTCAATCTTCGAGCTCTTGCGCGTCTTCAAAGAGACTCGAGAAACTCTAAGTGAAGCTCTAATGCAGGCAAAAACTTGCCTGACCCTTCTAAAGAAGCCGAAAGCAGAGCCTGTCTCTTGCCTCCATTGTCACAGTGTGTTGGAATTAATTCCAAACATTACCTTCACACAGGATGATATGCTGATGGAAGACAATAGACATGACCGTCCTCTATACTATACAGGATATGTCGACTCGATGAAAGTCGATCGTATTCTGATAGATCCAGGGTCAGCACTCAGCATCATGTCGAAGACAATGCTAGATGCACTGAAGATCCCAGTACATAGTCTTTCTGGTACAATCACCACCATCCTGGGGTTCAACCAAGGAAGAAGTGAGCCTCTGGGCAAGATTTGCCTAAAACTCCAAATAGGCAATCTCCGCACGACGCTTCTATATTATAGACAACCGTGGTTGCTCTTACAATGCACTTTTGGAGAGACTATTCCTTCACGAACACAACATTGTTCTTTCAACTCTCCATCAATGTTTCAAATACATTGATGATAATGGAGAGGTTCAAAAAGAGGTTGCGGATCTCTACCCTTTCAAAGGTGTTGAAGCATATTGTAATGATGCTCGCATGTATAAAGATGAGTTCATGAAGGTAGTACTGGCTCTGGACACTGAAGAAGAACAAGAGGCATAACCCAATGACACTCTAATCATACCTGTCAAAGGGCGTGTTTCTTATCCTCAGTCCTCTAAACCATTAGCTATTCACTTGCCAGTCCGGAAGCAATCAACCGATGGTGGTCAAGATCAAAGAGAGCTCACCTCTTCTGAGCCGCTTGTTATCGACCTCCATCGTAACAAGGATAAAAGGGAGCTCACCTCCTCTGAGCCACTTGTTATTGACCTTCGTCGTAGCAAGCCTCCTCCACGTTCTTCTTCTTTCCCTCTTGTAATCAATCTGACCAAGCCTGCTAAGGCTAAAGGTCCTGTTGTAAATACAGATGTACAAATCAATGAAAAAGTATCTCCTTTCCAGTATATTGATGTCATTTATCATGCTAAGTGCTATTTGGATATATTAGATAGCTTTTAGTCATTTACAATGGGAGTTGTACAGTCTCTTCAAACAGAGGTCTTGTTCGAACACCCAGATGATTCATACTTTGTTGTCCTTTCTCGAAAGAGAGGCGAAAGTCTAATACTTTTTAGTAAAGGACCAGAACAAAAATTTAGCTATACGGATGATAGCAAAAGTAACGATACAGGACGTCTCCAACTTCGTCGTTATAGTCAACAATCAAAAGACATCATCCGAAAGATGGGTTATGATTTCAAGAATGGCCTCAACTACGGTAAGGGTAGAAGAACTCCTATCCGTATGGTTGTTCCGAAAGGAAAATCAGAGATGTACTACAGCAGGATAAAAAGAGGTCTCGGATATGCTTCACCTCCGGTATTATCTCCGGAAGTCTCCGAATCCGATAGTGAGGAGCGCTCTAACTCTTCTGATTCCAGATCATGGGACTCTGACACCAGCATTGGTCAGGTTCATCGGCTGATCGTATCTTCTAATATGGTCTCCGCCGAACTTCCAGAAGACTATGACGAAGATATTGAAGAAAGTCCTGAAACAGATCCTTGGGCTCAACGAATGGATATCCAATGGGAACTCCGATTCGAACAACGGGAACCTCCTACCGAAGATCAATTAGTTCAAATTGACGTAGGAGAAAATGGGTCGCCTCGTCCAATATTCATCAGCAAGAACCTTCCAGAGGCAGATAAGCAAGAATTAATTTTTCTTATTCGAGAATATATTGATGTCTTTGCTTGGAGTTATGAAGACATGCCAGGTTTAGATCCCAAAGTTGCTACTCACAAATTGAATATCTTGCCTAATGTAAAGCCAGTCAAACAACATCAAAGGCAATTCAAGCCAGAAATGATGGACGTTATTGATGATGAAGTCAAAAAGCTTGTAGCTTCTAGCTTTATTTGAGAAGAACAACATCTAGATTGGGTAGCCAATGTTGTCCCAGTCTTGAAGAAAACTGGTAAAGTTCGAGTTTGCATCGACTTCCTGGATCTTAATGAAGCCTGTCCAAAAAATGAGTTTCCTCTCCCTATCACAGATGTCATGATCGACAATACTTGTGGGTTCGAGCGAATATCCTTCATGGGTGGATTCTCTGGATACAATCAGATTCGGATGAATCCTGAAGATGAAAAACACACTTCTTTTTGTACTCCTCGTGGAGTCTACTGCTATACCGTGATGCCATTTGGTCTCAAGAATGCGGGTGCAACTTACCAACGAGCTATGAGTACCATCTTTTGAGATCATCTTTGTAAGACTGTTGAATGTTATGTCGACGATATTGCCGTCAAGAGTCGTCTAAAGGAAGATCACATCCAAGACTAAAGAACAATCTTCAATCTGATGCGCCAACATCAAGTCAAAATGAATCCCACCAAGTCATTCTTGGGTGTCTCTAGTGGCAAATTTCTCGACTTCGTCATTACCTCTAAAGGTATATACGTGGATCCCGAGAAGATCAAAGCCATTCAAGAGATGCTTCCTCCACGCAACCTAAAAGAGCTACGAGGATTCCAAGGTCGACTTGCATACATCAGGAGGTTCATTTCGAATCTGTCTGGACGTTGCAGACCATTTACTCAGCTAATGAAGAAGGGTGTACCTTTCATTTGGACCGAAGAATGTCAACATGCATTCGATGACATAAAGCAATATCTCATGAACCCACCAGTCTTGGTGCCACCGATCTCAGGCATACCATTCTTAATGTATGTCCGTGCTATGGATCATTTATTGGGTGCTTTACTTGTCCAAAAGAACAAAGAAGGTCATGAACAGGCCATCTACTATCTTAATTGTACTATGATTGGTGTTGAACACCGTTATAGTCCGGTTGAAAAAGAATGCTTAGCTCTTATGTTTGATATTCAAAAGACGAGACATTACATCATTGGCCAAACTATTTATGTCATATCCCGAGTTAATCCTCTTCGGGTACTGATGAAGAAACCTAGCACACTCAATTCCCGACTGGCTATATGGGCCATTCTGCTAGCCCAGTACGACATGGTTTATGTTCCACAAAAGTCTGTCAAAGGTCAAGCGATGGCTGACTTTTTAGCAGCTCATCCTGTTCCGGAGACATCTAAGCTTTATGATAAAATTCCAGACGAGACATTGGAATCAAATATGATCTCCGAAGAATTTCCTACTTGGCGTCTGTTCTTCGACGGTGCATCCAGGATCGGACCAAATTGTGCCATTGTCGCAGGAGTTGGGGTTGTTCTTGTTTCTCCAGACGGGTCAACTATTCAAAGAGCCTACTCCCTAGATGAACCTTGCTCCAACAACGTAGCAGAATACAATGCTATACTCATTGGCCTTCAATTAGCTAAGCAACTGGACGTCGAATATCTTGAAGTATATGGCGACTCTAAGCTGGTTGTTAACTAGGTTAGAGGAACCTAAGAAGTTCGTCATCAAGATCTAGTGCCTTATCATGAAGCGGCAATCAGCATGGCTACATCATTCAAAGCCTTCTTCATCGAATATGTCCGCTGAGCTTGACTGAGGCAGATGCTTTGGCCAATCTTGCAGCAGTCTTAGCCATCCCTATCAAAAGACAGCAGGTGGTGGTTGTCTCTAATCGGGAATTGTTCTGTATCAAAAACAATCGTAATATTGAGTTCAGTAATCTTATTGAAGCCAATATTATCAGTAAAGATTGGAGAGCTCCCTTCATCGATTTCGTGGTCCATGATATACTTTCTGAAGATCCTAAAGAGGCTACGAGTATTCGTCGACGATCTCTGCGATTCTACTATAATCAGACCACCAAGACTCTCTATCGACGGACTTATGACGGTCTTCTTTTACGCTATCTTGCTGGTGATGAAGCGAAACAAGTATTGCGTGAAGCTCATGATGGTGTTTGCAGAGCACACCAATCCGGTCCTAAACTACAAGATCGTATCTGACGCATGGGTTACTATTGGCCCTCTATGGTATCTGATGCCATCGAATATGTAAAAAAATGTCGAGCTTGTCAAATCCATGCAGATTTTATCCATCAACCGTCGGAATTCTTTCATCCAACTATTGCTTCCTGGCATTTTAAAGCGTGGGGCATGGATATTATAGGTCCTATCAAACCCTCCTTCTTCTAGAGGACATCGGTTCATACTAGCAATAACCGATTACTTCTCAAAATGGGCTGAAGATATCCCTCTGGCTGAAGTCAAAACCAGCAGCGTCATCAACTTCGTCAAGCACCATGTCATCTATAGATTTGGTGTACCTCGACGAATCATTCATGACAATGGACCACAGTTCATTAGCCAGAAGTTTACCAGGTTTTGTGACGATCATCGGATTGACAATATCGCTTCGACGGCTTACAATCCTGCTGCTAATGGTTTAGCTGAAGCATTTAACAAGACTATTATCAAACTCCTTAAGAAGTTTGTATCTACTAACAAACGGAATTGGAGTGAGAAACTCGAAGAATGTCTATGGGCCTACCGTACTACGGTCCGTAACCCTACAGGCTGTACACATTTTTCTCTTGTGTATGGTTGTGAAGCAATTCTACCTTTGGAACTTCAGATCCCATCCCTGCGGATTGCCATTGCCAACGAGCTCACTACAGAGAACAATGACCTCCTTCGACTTCAAGAATTAGAAGCGCTCGACGAGAAACGGTATTGGCTCAACAGCATATTGAGTTATATCAAGCATGAATCTCAAAAGCATTCAACCGTAAAGTTAAGGTCAGGGCTTTTCAGAAAGGAGAACTGGTTCTAACCGTCAGACGTCCTATGACCATGACTCATATGAGCAAGGGCAAATTCAACGCGAAGTGGAAAGGTCCATATATCGTGAGCAAAGTCTTCTCAAATGGAGCCTATCAACTAACAGAGTTGGACGGTCGAGTTGCAATGATACCTATCAATGGCAAATTCCTTAAAAAGTACTATGTATGAATGTAAAAGGAATTTCTTGTAAACACGATAAAACAGTTCATAAATAAAATTTTATTTTATCATAAATGGTGTTACAAGATGCCAGGGATGAGAATCACTATCGTTCTTCTTGAAGACAGGACGAGGACCACTACCGTCCTTTTCAAAAACATAATCGGCAAAAGAGCCGAGGACATCTTTGCTCGAACCCACTAAAAATTTGCAAGCGGCCATCCTCATGGCTTCCTCCTCGTCTGTCATCCCTGGTTCAAGTAGGAAGTCCAAGATGTCCCTTGGTGGCTTGGGTGCAGACGAACCTTCATCCGCCTCTGTCTGTTTTGGCTGGGCCGGCTCGATTGGACGTTCCGCAGTGCCCGCTTCAACCTTCGGGGCGATCTCAGCCTTCTTGGATGCATCTCCAGACGACATCTTTATGTTGAAAAGTGAAAGTGATCATTCCATCTAATTTTTTGTTCTATTTATAGACAGAGATTCGTGAAACAACGAAGCGACGCGTTCTTCGCAACGGTTCGCCCGTTTATTACATTCATCCGACGGTTCGCCCGTTCATTATATTCATCCGACGGTTCGTCCGTTCATTACATTCATCCGACGGTTCGCCCGTTCATTATATTCATCCGACGGTTCGCCCGTTCATTATATTCATCTGACGGTTCGCCCGTTTATTACATTCATCCGACGGTTCGCCCGTTCATTACATTCATCCGACGGTTCACCCGTTTACTACATTCATCCGACGGTTCCTCCGTTTATTTATTAATCCGACGGTTCACCCGTTCATCCATTCATCCGACGGATCACCCGTTCATCCAATTCCTCTGACGGTTCATCCGTTCATTCCAACGATTCATTTCGTTCATACATTTTGACGATTCATCCGTTCATTCATCACCCGTTCATCCAATTCCTCTGACGGTTCATCCGTTCATTCCAACGATTCATTTCGTTTATACATTTTGACGATTCATCCGTTCATTCATATCAGCAACTTGTCATGTATTTGTTACCTTTGATTAAGTTGTCTACTGAAATAATGATATTCAACAAATTATATTCTGCCATGTCCACATCACCTTTGAGTAGATATAGTAAATATAATTATTTTCTAAATCAAGAAATATATCATGTCCCGGCCCTCTGAATATATTTTCTATAGTTATTATTTATATCCAAATGAGATATGCAATAAATAATAGAGCCACAAAGAAAATGTCTTTTTATTGATCAAATTTAAAAGGCATTACAAAAAGACATGTCACAAAAAAGAAGATACAAAAAAAATCTTCCTATTCAGCTGGTGGGGTCATCAAAGTAGCCATCTGCTACTTTAAAGTTTGAAGTCACTCCTCCCGAGAATCCATCACCCGCCTTCTCGCTTCCTCCATTCAAGATTTATCATCGAAAGTCGACAAGGTTACTAGTCGGCGGAAGATTTCAGCTTGATGAGTCCTGACATACTCATTTCTTTCGTGGGTCAGAATGTCCAGTTGCTGGACTGCAGCTTGAGGTTGAGTGGTCTCTTCTTCCAGAGCAAGTTGAACAATTTTCAACTCTTCTTGAAGTCGATCGAACTCTGCTTTCAGCTCAGCAACTTTCTTTTCCTTCTTCCCAGCAGCAGATGCTATTATTTCCGTCTGAGAGTTATACTCTGAAGACTTTGTAGCAAAAGTGTCCAAGAAAACCTGGAAATCAGCTTTCGTAACTGCAGCCTCTCGAGACATCCTCTCAAACTCAGCATGTACCAAGGGCTCTATCTCTCCCCGATTAAGATCTTTGTAGATCTTAACTGATTCCTCCAGCTCATCCAGTATGTGTTCAAGATAAGCAGCTTGAGCTTCATCACCCTGACTTCGGATGGCAGCGATCAGATAAGAGGTTGGACCTCTAATAGTGATGAAACCAACATCTTCTTTCTCTATTACCCTTTCTACTAAGGGTCATAATGAATTGAAGAAGAGGTTGGTGAAGGACCAATTATAAATCTGTTAGTAGCTATGGCACCGGGTGTAGCAGCTACTCCCATGGACGTTGAAGCAGCAGGTGCCTGCACAGGCGGAAGTTCGACAGCATGAACTGTAGTCTCTTTGGATAAGGGAGCCATGGTAGAGCTGGTTGCTTCTCCCAGATGTTCCTCTGCGAAATCAAATAAACCCCATCAGTTTGCTGTCATTAGCAACTATCGAAAAGGATCAAAAGTAAGGGCAATCTTACTATTGCTGGGACCAGTGACAAGTTTGTCATCTGCTGACATGGGTTGTAGCCTCGCAGAAGTAGCTTCAGACATTACTGCCTGGCTACTACCTGTAACTCCTCCTTCCGGATTTTTTTTTTTTTTTTGATTACTGTGTTTAAATAAAATCTTTCGTCGAGACTCGACAGATGATATTTGATCAAAACTAGTTAAATAAAATATTTAAAATGTTCTAATCTTGTTTTAATAGAAATATTTATTAAATAAAATTATCGGGATTATGAAAGGAGTTTGTTTATTATTTTGAATGATTATTAATTAATTTTATTTTATTTTATATCATGATTAGAAATGAATCCTCTCTTTGAAAAATATAGAACGTTATTTTGCTCTTATCTTTGTATTACAAAATTAGTTAAAAATCTTATGGTTTGAAAGGCGTAAATAGTTTTGAAAGAAAATTTGACTAATAGTTAGTGCATTAAACTAATTTTTATGATATCATATACTATGTCTATTACTTGAATTAAGTTTTGGATTTCGAAATATCCTTTTAAACTATTTTGATGATACCAAATACAATTTCAACTTATTATGATAATTTATTAAAGATATGAATTCATATGATTAAAAGTATTTAGGATAATATTAATATATTAGTTTAAATATTATTAAGATTGGATAATTTAGTTATCTATAAGGGTTTCCTTCAACCCTATCTATCTTATATATTTTTGGAAGCCTTGTGTAAGCCATCATTACATTCCCTTGTACTAGCCGAATAGTCAAGGCCTGCGTTCACATTCGGATCAATTTAAAGTTGATCTCTTCTAATCCTCCTACAATTAACACTAATCCAAATCCATATATATAAAAGCCTCAACCAAGTCCTACGTCCTCTTCGACACAACAAAACCCTGCTCTCCTCTTCAACCACCAGCAGCTTTCCCATCCCTCGACCCCTGTAGTCGCACAATAGGCCGCCACCGCAAAACCCTGTCCTCGCCGATGAGCAGCGCCTTCACCACCATCACCTGTACCACAGAACCACCATCCCCTCTCCGTTCACCACCTGATCACCACCATCTCTAGCAAACAACAAGTCACCCCTACCAGCACGTGCCGAATCCCCGACCGCCCTGTCTCCGCAGTCCCGATTCCTCCCCCATTCACCACCACAACCAACATGTCAAGCCTCGGGTCCGACCCCGGGCGTCCGTGTCCATATGCTTGTCTGTGTCCCTTTTTCATCCCGTTCATTACAACAAAAATACAATCTCGTGTCCGATTCGGACACGACGCAATTATTCAGTAAAATCCCTAGTCCTAACCTAACCTCTGGAGCCGCCGTGCCTGCCTTCTCCGGTGCTCCATTCTCCGCGATTTCTCCAGCGCCCCGCGCCTTCAGCCGCGCCGCACCGGGCGATTTTCCCTCGTCCGGAGGCCTCGCGGACAGTGCTGCCGCCAAGCATCCGCGAACGTCGTGTGAGAGACGACCGAGCCTCGAGCCTACCAACGCCCTGCGCCTTGGTGGTCATCCCAAATCCGGCCGGCGCCACCCTCGGTTGTCACCACCAGGCGCCAGATCCCGCCCCACTGCTTCCCCCCGACGACCAGTTCGCGCCCGGCCACCATCAGTTCCGCGAGCGGGCGACCGCGTTCCTCCAGAGCCGTCACCCCTACAGCGCTTGAGGCCAGCGCGCAGCACCTCCCCTCCTTTCCTCGTTCGAGCCCGAACCCGGCGTTGATGAGCCGTCGTCGGCAAGCCACGACGAACCCCGCCGAGGAGACGCACTCAGGAGCGCCAGCTCTCGATCGCCCCCTTTTTCCAAATGGTGACTCTCTCTCTCTCTCTCTCTCTCTCTCTCTCTCTCTCACGATTCTTCTGAGAAAAGGAATTTCTTTCCTCTCTGTTTCAATCTCTCTCTCAGTTTTCCCTCTCTGGAAAGGGAGTTGGGAGAGTCATTAATAATGAGAGTGAAGAGAGTTCTCTCTCTGGAACGTTTTGTTTCCAAAGTTTTTCCATTGCTTTTGTTGAGTTTTGATGGGCTCAACAGAATGGTAGTGGATATTTATAATTTGTTTATTATTAATTTTATATGTATATTACTAATAGTGCTGTAATAGGTTATAAGTGTACTGTTAACATGGTTAGTATTTTGGTAGTACTTAATTACCATTGATTCTAATAGTATTGATATTTATTAGTAAAATGATATTATCATATTTTATGGTATTTATTAGTATGACTTTTTGACTTAAAATATTATAGTATCTATAGCTATTTTTAAGATATAGTTTTGACCAAATAGTACCAACAGACTTTCAAATAGAGCTAAATTTTTTCTAAATAAAATAGTTTTATATATATATCACTTGACTTGTAAATCATGTTTTTAGGCTCTATAAATATAAATAACTGCGTACATATAATTTACATATTTATGGTATATATTTCTAAATAATAAATACTTCTAAATAGAGTTTTATATCTTTATAAAATTTTCTTAAAAGTCTTTCTAAATATGTTTCATAAAGTTTTCTAAAATGGTTTATAAATATTTTCTAAATAAATATATATACATACTTCTAGTTAAAGATGACCTTTAGCTTAAACCAAATTTTCTTATATTAGATTGCCATCATGACTAATCGATCATTTACTATTTTCTTGCAAACCGAACTCCCTCATATCGACCTAGGCTAATCGGACTAGTCTGAACTCAATGAAATTGTCGGTTTCACCAACAAAGGATCCCAGGCAAGTGCACTTTCTGATTGCTTTCCGATTCATAGTAGTTTTTTCATTTCATGTCTATACATATATCTTGCTGCTTGTTGACACGCTCGTCACACGGAGTAGTCGGGAGGAGAAATATCTTAGTAGACATGTGGACTACCCAGAATTATCCCAGTGTCTCTCGTGAATGCTAGCCGCTGCGCACGACACGTGCAGTGAGCCTTATTTACCCCCTAGCCGTTCACATGTCGAAAAGGATATTTCACACCACCTAGATAGATGTCTTTTATTAGTTTTTCCTTGTTTACTTCTCTACCGTGCTATGTCATCAGTTTTCTTACTAGCTTTCATATTCCATATGCTATTTTCATGTCTTGTTAATTCTATTATGTTTTCGTTTTGTCGTCGGTTTGTGTACTTGTTCCATTCCTGACTGGAAACCAACATTTTTCAGGTTTAGCCGCGATCACTCTTAACACTGGGGAAGACTTGGGTATACTGAAGACAACCTAGAAATAGAAAGCAATTGTATCAATTTCATTAAATATAAAATCTTGTGTTTTCTTTAATTGTAAATGTTGTAATAAATCTAGAATTGTGAATGAGCATCAAATGTTATTTCTTGAGCATTGTTTCTTGCGGACTTGACAGCGTTCTACAGCCGACTCTGCGGCGTAGGCTGGCTTGGACACGTCTCGTATCCGAAAAGCGGGTGCGGGTCTTGACACTACCCGCTTCAGAGCCGCCGGATAAATGACGGCTACTGCTGGCTATTGCCTTTATTTGCACTATATCAGTGCATATTGGAGGAATCAAAGAAAGTTGAATATCTACATGGATAAAAATTAAGATGTCAGCCATTTAATAATAAAAGAAGGGTATTAATATCAGTCAATACCAATACCTCCTTGATGGGTGACAGTAGCTCCTTCCGGTGCTACTTCTTTAACCGCATTCTTTTCTGGGGATGCATGTACATCAGCATCCTCTTCTGGATTCAGAGTGTCATCAACAGCCTCTGCTGATGTATCTTCATCACTTGCACTCTCTTTTCGTGCTTCTTCACTATCAGTTGCGTCAACTGGATCTACATCATCGTGGAAGCCAAAGTCACAGTCTTCCAGTGCCTCAATCATTAACTGATCTTCTTTCGCACGTAGTGATCGAGGAGAAGCTGGAAGGTGGGCGGTTTTAGTTACAAGTGTTGGAGATTGCAGTGCTTCGGGAGATATTTCTGGCTTATTTGGCTTCGCAGCCTCATCTGTTGTCTCTGCGATTTCCTCCCTGGTCTCTACAACCTCGTCCCTCTTTTCTGGACTGAAAGCTTCCTGCCTGGGTTCAAGGACAGGTGTAGGAGACGACATCATGACTCCGGCGACAGCACTGGTCACGGTCGATGACAGGATAGGTCTTGGAGGAGTGGCCACTTTCCTTCTGAAAACTATTTTCTTTCTACGTAAAGGTCTCTCCGGACTCTCTACATCTATAACATCTACTTGTCTTTGAAGAGAGGTCGGAGTCGTCGCCTCTTCTCTCTGAGTCGACTCAGCATGCTGTCGAGATTACGACCGGGTAGTGACCCTTTCTGAAGATTCTAAGACAATCTTCCTCTTAGAAACTGGAGAAGAAGATTCTTCCGCCTTCCTTTTCTTCCTCTCCTTGATTGGAGATCTGACGACCTTCAAAGAGACGCACAGCGGCTCGTTGACTTCTTCAGGGAAGTTGGCTTCCCTCGAAGCTTCCAACGGTGCATCAACTGGCTCATCTTCTTCATCATTATCAGGAAGCACCAAAGCAGGTGCTCCTTTCTTGAATCGTGTTGCTGTCGCAAAGCTATCTGCTAAGTTGAAATTCTCAGCAAAAGTATTTGTTGATGTATAGAAGAGCGAATAAGTATATAGAATGCGAGGACCATGATCGCTCTTTAGCGGCATCGAGAACGTCGTCCTCTTGTCCCGAGCATTATAGTAAGCCCAAGCCCGGGCTCCATCGGTCAGATAACCTTTTCCCTGTAGGTACGTTATGGCGTTGCCTACATAGAATTGGTCATAGCCGAATTGGCGTGCAAAACGGCTAGGGAGATAAGGCTCCAGATAGCATTCATCTTCAAACCGGTACACCAAGTGAGATGGCCGGATCATCTTCAACCAGTCGAAAATTGTGTGGCCAAGAGGCTGTGCCCTCCCAGAGTCGACAAGGTTGGTGGACATGTGCTCGTAGCCAGCTGGAGGGGGAACACAATAGAAATTCCATCCCTTTCCGAGATTCAGAGCGCGCCTGCAATCTCTTAAAGTGGTATATATCCACTTGCTTTTGGAGAATCTCCTCAAAAAGCTGCCGTTCACCGCCCCCATATCGGGGTTCATCAGTGAAGGATAGTGCAGAAGCAGCCATCCGAACAGATATGTATATGGTAGCTCCAGCCGAGGAAAGCTTCCTTTCTCGCCCTTTCCTCGAAGCATTTGATCGACAAAAAGGCGGAGGCCAGCATTCACTCTGCAAGTCATCGCTAACAATAGATCCATCCGGTAGCCGAAGACTAAGCGGACAGCAGCAATAGTACGCCTCAACGAAAGCGATCGACGGCGCTGGCTCCAGGAACGACGTATCGTCGAAGCCAATAAGTGAGAAAACCCGCCAGCTGGGCTTCCTTCGACATGGGCCTGTAGCCCAGCCTCATTTAGCTTTCAATAATGTCTCCTTCCTTAAAAGGAGGACACTGGAGATCATCCTTGATCATGATATCTATATCCTTGTTCTCTTCCATCAACCCTATCACTTCGCTGTTGCTAAGTGGTCTGAAGAAGGTGGGTTTACAGTTATCGTGCTCCTTGGTCTTCTTCTCAATGATACGGTTGAGAAAGAGATATGGCAACCATTTGGTTGAGTAGCAGGTACCGGATGTACCACCCTTGTAGTACAAGGAATAGATCTTGTAGTGGCATAGCAGCTCTTTAAAGACAGCCACCATGTCAGCATTCTATCGGCGTAATTTGTCCAACTCATCATTGGTCAGGACAAATTCTTCATAGGCGATATCCTCCATTGGCAGGCTGGAGATGTACTTCATCTCGTGTAAAGCCAATCTGATCTCTCCGTATGGTGTCATAAAATTCCCCGTTCTGTATTTGTATCTCTCCACCAATGCAATAATAGATGCAGATTAGGCGGGAAACCATAAACGGTGGCGTACACCACTTGGTATAGCTCAATCTCCTTAAGCCGGTCTTCAAATTGAGCCAATATCCAATTGGCTATACAGATCCATCTCTTGTTATCCGGATTCACAAGACCTGTCAATCGAATATCTTGGTCTGGATACCTTTCCTCAACCTTTGCAAACTCATTTGCGAATATCGGAGTTCTGACTGGTAGCAGCAGGGAAGAGTTTTTCGGTGGGATGCAACCGGGTTTCAGTCCTCTGAGTAGGGAGCTGTGACGCTAAGAGGAACTGTAGAACATGTTTTTGCCATTTGGCCCCTTTTTTACACAGATATTCCCCGTTCGGGCTTGCTGAAGTAGAGTTATATCACATTCCATCCTTCTGGGATAGCTCGCAAAAGCATAGCGAGACAGGAGAAGGCATCTGGAAATCTCCGATAGAAGTATCTGTAGGTCCTAAAAATTAAGTTGCATTCATCAACAAAGTCATGAAAATCAAGAAATACATCCTTCAATTGAACTGCGCAGAAGACAGATTGCGCAACATCTCGATTGCGCAGACTGGATTGCACACACTCTCAAGTGCGCAAGCTGACGTGGCAATGTCATCATTACCTGACACAATCAATTCTTCTGACAACTGACAGCACAGAGAACGAGGAAACTGTTCGTTTATTGCGCCGTACAGCGCTCGAGGACAGCTGTACATGCAGCGTAATCTGCTAGACTTTCTGCTGCGCAGTCCATCTCAGCGCAATCTGATGTCAGCACAATTCAGGTGGCGCACTTCATCAAGACAACTGACAAATGTACACGTGGTCTTCATGCCATCAATCACTCACTACGTGGCAACCGTCTGCACACGATCATGTGCATTTCAATCAAATGATGCCATGTGTCCAAGACAGTTGGCCCACGATCAAACAACTGCCAGCGCAGTCTGATGCTGCGCAATCCAGTTCATGCGCAATCTAACATGCGCAATTCAGAATAACTAAAAGTTAGTTATTTCTAGAACTCCATAAATAGAGTTTCAAGTCTTCATTCCAGGGGATCAGACATAAAAAGTTCAGAAATATCAGAGAGTTCAGGAGTTCTTGCCCAAGTGCTGCTGCATTCTTCAGAGGCTTTTGCCTTCAACTTCAGAGGCTATCGTCTTCAAAGTTCACATCGTCCAAGGGATAAAGCAATCGTCATCTAGATTGGATTCCTACAGTTGTACTTTTCCAGAATTCTATTATAATCTTTTTACAAAGTTTGTTGAAATAAAGTTCATACTTTTGCTTTTGCAAACAAAATGGCAACTCTGCTGGGGACGACTTTCTCCTCCGACGAGGAAGTGACAACTCAATGTGACGTTGCGTCTATCGGGAAGACGCAGAAGACGCTGGTTGTGAAGGTCAACCAGACGGCCTACGAAGCCATGATCAACTCCAGGACCACCCCTCGCACTGCAACAACTTCTGCCACGAGCAAAGTGCGCCCAGTGTGGGTCTCCAAGACTGTTGCGCAGTCTGTTGATTCTGTCACCAAGACTGCTGCGCAGTCTACAGATTCTGCCATAAAAACTGCTGCGCAGTCTAAAGTCCTTGCTTCCAAGGTTGTTGCACAGTCTGCCTCTATTTCTCATGCACAGTCTGCTCTTGCCAGTGCACAAACCACTTCATATGCTGACCTGGCTAAGTGTAAGACTCCCCTTCCTCTGGCGCAGTTGGCTGCCACTCTTCCTGCACAGTCCACTACTCCAACAACCAAAGTACAACCCAAGCACTTTGTGGCCAGAACTCCTGCTGCGCAAACCACAGGGTCTGTGGCCAGCAAGTCATCTGCCAGAACTCCTCATGCGCAATCGGCCAGAGCGCACATTACCATCCCAAATGTTGCGCAAGCTACGCCAGCGCAATCCAAGAGGGACAACCTTTTGGCTAAACTCCCTTCTTCTCACTGTAAGGGGAAAGTTTCTGCTTCTCTCCCTAAGCACCCTGTTGCTCCAGCGCAATCTACTGGGGGTAGTCTATTGGCTATTCCTCCTCCTACTCAGAACAAAGGAAAAGGCCCGTTGGTCTTTTCTCAAACTTCCTTGTCCCATAACTTGGAAGACAACCGAGGGAAACGCTCTTTAGCTAACCCTTTATCACAAAACAAAAGAAAAGGCCCTTTAGTCTTTTCTCAGTCTTCCTCGATTTTTACCGTAGAAGATCAATCTGAATGTGCCTTGGCACCAGTCAGTACAAGAACTCTTTCAAACAAGGGTTCTTCTTCCATTCATGTCAAGAAAACTTGTACTGATCAAAGAGGTATTCTGCCTACTCCTGTAGCAGAATTCCAAGATCCCCCAACTCTCAAGATTTCCCGCTCGAAACAGAGAAAATTGCTGGTGTCTCAAACAGAAATCCCTGGGGGTGAATTTGCTGATCTAAGAACCTATCTCAATAGGCCAAATTCGGCAAAACGCAAACAACCAATGCCGAAGATGAACCTGTATCAAAAGCGAACATCCAGGATCAAAAATCCCGACACCTATGCCAATGAAGTGAGCACTTCCCTGTATACTCAAGGGACAAAACATCTGAAGAACCGGAACCATGTTCCAAATGTTGTCAAGGAACATATCCTTCAAACTTCTTCTCGTCCCGTCATTGTTCCTGACCTCCGAGAGCACCTCAGACAAAAACGGGACAATATCTAAACACTTACAGTTCAACCATCTGATCACCATTATAATCACAAAGTCATCATCCAATGCTGTTGTCAGATATCAAAACGATATGTCTTCGATCGTTTGAACTTTACAAACTCTGTACCTATGTCAGAAGATGAAGACGAAGTGTTGTACGCTTCTCTCAATATGACCTCTCGAGACACTGCGGGTAGAAAGTGCTCCAAGCACGGTAAACCTCGCAAGTCCAGCCAGCGGTATTTAGATTTACTTCAAGAATCTTCTGAAGGAGTATTTCGACATACCCGATCCCGAAGTCGAGACACAATCGGTCAAAGGAATCTTCTTCAAGATCCTTCTGGTCATCTTCTTACTTCTCATTCAGGAGATGACTCTTTCTCTGACTATGATGCATATAGCGAAAGTTCTGAACAGACAGTGTCTTCCACTGTACCAAGAGAAGTAACAGCTTATGTTGTCAATGAAGATCCAGATGCTTCAACTTCAGCATATCAAGAACAGCAAATTGCTGCATTAGAAGACAAGCTGAAGACCATGGCTAAAATGGTCGCTAGTATGCATTCTATCATTGTGGCACAACATGCCACACCACCGACTGTATCTGCTGTAAGTCCCAAAATCATAGCATCATCAGTACCTGTCAATGCTGGGCTGGGGGTAGTATCTCCTAAAATACCCTCTGTACAAGTACAACCTGCACCCAGTCAGTCAGGTGCTGGGGGTAGTGCTTACCACGCCGTTCCTCCTCCTAACACTCTGACTCCGCCTGCTCATTCTTCATCAGAAGATGCTAATGAAGCTGTCAAACTCTTGCGTACTCAGTTCGAAGGCTTCAAAGAAAAAGATAACTTACAAAGATTGGGGATCAAGCAACCCTACCCAGTTGAATGGAAAGCAGTCCCATTTCCTCCAAAGTACAAAATTCCAACGATCTCTCTGTTTGATGGCAACACTTCTCCTAGTCAGTTCATCAATCACTTTGAGGTAATGACCGTTCAACTCCAGCCAAATGACGCTCTTCTTACCAGAGTATTCGTCGGCTGTTTAGCCGACGTAGCATACGATTGGTATAGAAGCTTGCCCGATGGTTGTATTACTTCCTTCTCGGGTCTAAAATAAATCTTCTTGGAACGATTTTATGAGGGGATCAATGACATGACCATGTCAGCCCTCAACAAAATCAAACAAAGACATAATGAAATTGCTGAGAGTTTCATTGAAAGGTTCCGCCGAGAAGCTTTAAAGATGCCTCCAGGGACTCCGGCCGCTGTCACCATAGACACCTGTAAGCCAAATCTTTGGCCTATCATCAGCATGTGGACAGGATCAACTCAATTTCAAGACTGGCCATCCTTCATTGTCAATGCTAAAGCTGCTGAAGTTAGCGCTGACAAATTCAAGCAACTAGGGGTACAAATGTCTAACCCCGATCGGGATGAACACCAGACATCGAGTAGCGGTAATCAACCGCAAGAACAAGGAGACTTTGAACATCAATTTGAAGAGCAAAGAATCCCTGGATGTTAATGTAGCTCCACCTACGTCCACTTCTACTCCTTCTGCTTCCCCACTAAGGGAACCTCGTCCTAAAGTAGAATATTCTTTTGACGAGAATGACACTGCAAGCAACTTTGATTGTTTAATCAAAAGCAACAAGATCCAACTTCCAGACCCAAAGAAGCCTGATGAGGTCGGTAAGACAGATCATCCCAAATATTGTGTCTACCACAGATTCATTGGGCATCCTACTCGAGCATGCTATGTGCTCAAAGGCAAAATTCAAGAGCTGGTCAACGCTGGTGTCGTTACTCTACAACAAGATGAAAAGACTGTTACTGCAAACATGGTCTCAGTCTAGTTCGGTAACTTCCCTCCGCAAATGATACAACACGGTGTCATTCCTATCCAAAAAGCTACTCTTGATATCGAGAATCTCCCACCTCCACCAAGTGAAGGTCTTGTCCCTTTATCTCTTGACAATAGTGAGATTATGTAGATTTACCCTGATCTTGCTTCGGAGTTCAAAGTTTCCTCTTCCTCCAAGAAGAAAGACCGCTCCAAAGGCAAGACAAAAACTTGCAACATGGTGTCTTTTGACCCCATAGTTGATGAAGAAATCCTGCTGGGCACTAGGTCAGGAAAAGCTTATCTACGGGAAGTTCCCGAGACTCAAGAAAATCCTGCTTCCTCTTCTGAGTCCACTCCAATGCAACCTGCTTCCACTGAAGACATTCCTTCTGCATCCTTACCGGTTGTAGTACCCATTCCTCCCAAGCCGGTGGTAGCTGACAAAGGCAAACAACAAGTCCGTTTCGACAAACCTTTGAAAAAGTCATCTCCTTCTGGACTTGAAAAGCCTTACAACTTTGATATTTTGGCTCAATTAGCCAATACACCGGCCAGGCTGTCAATCTTCGAGCTCTTGCGTCTCTCCAAAGAGACTCGAGAAACTCTAAGTGAAGCTCTCATGCAGGCAAAAACTTGTCTAGCCCTTCTGAAGAAGCCGAAAGCAGAGCCAGTCTCTTGCCTCCATTGTCATAGTGTGTTGGAATTAATTCCAAACATTACCTTCATACAGGATGACATGCTGATGGAAGACAATAGGCATGACCGTCCTCTATACTATACAGGATATGTCGATTCGATGAAAGTCGATCGTATTCTGATCGATCCAGGATCTGCTCTTAGATTATGCCAAAGACAATGCTCGATGCTCTGAAAATCCCCGTGCATAGTCTTTCCAGCACAATTACTACCATCTTGGGATTCAACCAGGGAAGAAGTGAACCTCTGGGTAAGATTCGCCTAAAACTCCAAATAGGCAATCTCTGCACAAAGGTGACCTTCTATATTATAGACAACCATGGTTGTTCTTACAATGTTCTGTTGGGAAGGCCATTCCTGCATGACCACAATATTGTTCCTTCTACTCTCCATCAATGTTTCAAGTATGTTGATGATAAGGGAGAGGTTCAAAAGGAGGTTGCAGATCTCTATCCTTTCAAAGGTGTTGAAGCATATTGCAACGATGCTCGCATGTACAAAGATGAATTTATGAAGGTTGTATTGGCTTTAGACACTGAAGAAGAACAAGAAGCAGTGCCTAATGACACCCTCATCATTCCTGTCAAAGGGCGTGTTTCTCGTCCTCAATCCTCTAAACCACTGGCTATTCACTTACTAGTCCAGAAGCAACCAACTGATGATGGTCAAAGGGAGCTCACCTCTTCTGAACCACTTGTTATCGACTTACGTTGTAACAAGGAAAAAAGGCAGCTCACCTCTTCTGAGCCACTTGTTATTGATTTAACTCATAACAAAGATAAAAGGGAGCTCACCTCCTCTGAGCCGCTTGTTATCGACCTCCGTCGTAACAAGGCCAATCCTCTTCCATGTTCTTCTTCTCCCCCTCTTGTAATCAATCTGACTAAGCCTGCTAAGGCTAAAGGTCCTGTTGTAAATACGAATGTACAGATCAATGAAAAAGCATATACTTTCCAGTATACTGATGTCATTTATCATACTAAATGCTATTTAGATATGTTAGATAGCTTCCGATCATTTACAATGGGAGTTGTACAATCTTTTCAAACAGAAGTCTCACTTGAAAATCCAGATGATTCATATCGCGTTGTTCCCGCTCGTAAGAAAGGCGAGAGTCCAATACTTTTTAGTAAAAGACCGGAATAATAATTCAGCTATACGGATGATAGCAAAAGTAACGATACATGACATCTCCAACTCCGTCGTTACAGTCAGCAATCAAAAGATATCATCCGAAAAATGGGTTATGACTTTAAGAGTGGCCTCAACTACAGCAAGGGTAGACAAACTCCTATTCGTACGACTGTTCCACAAGGAAAGTCAGAGATGTACTACAGCAGGACGAAAAGAGGTCTCGGATATGCTTTACCTCCAGTCTTATCCCCAGCAGTATCCGAATCCGATAGTGAAGAGCGCTCTAACTCTTCTGATTCCAGATCATGGGACTCTGACACCAGCATTGGTCAAGTTTATCGACTGGTCGTATCTTCTAACATGGTCTCCGCTGAACTTCCAGAAGGTTATGATGAGGATATTGAAGAAAATCCTGAAACAGATCCTTGGGCTCAACAGATGGACAATCAGTGGGTACTCCGATTCAAACAAAGAGAACCTCCTACTGAAGATCAATTGGTGCAAATTGATGTAGGAGAAAGCGGGTCACCTCGTCCAATATTCATCAGCAAGAATCTTTCAGAAGCAGATAAGCAAGAATTAATTCTTCTTATTAAAGAAAACATTGATGTCTTTGCCTGGAATTATGAAGACATGCCAGGTTTAGATCCCAAAGTTGCTAATCACAAACTGAACATTTTGCCCAATGCAAAACCAGTCAAACAGCAACAACGGCGCTTCAAACCAGAAATGATGGACGCAATCGATGATGAAGTCAAGAAGCTCATCGCTTGTGGCTTTATTCGAGAAGAACAACATCCTGATTGGGTGGCCAACGTTGTTCCAGTCCTGAAGAAAACCGGTAAAGTCCGAGTCTGCATCGACTTTCAGGATCTTAATGAAGCATGTCCAAAAGATGAATTTCCTCTCCCTATCACGGACGTCATGATTGACAATACCTATGGGTTCGAGCGAATATCCTTTATGGATGGATTCTCTGGATACAATCAGATTCCGATGAATCCCAAAGATGAAAAATATACCTCTTTTCGCACTCCTCGTGGAGTCTATTGCTACACAGTAATGCCATTTGGTCTTAAGAACGCTGGTGCAACTTACCAACGGGCCATGAGTACCATCTTTCGAGATCATCTTCGCAAGACAGTCGAATGCTATGTTGACGATATCGCCGTCAAAAGTCGTCTAAAGGAAGATCATATCCAAGACTTGAGAACAATCTTCAATCTGATGCGCCAACATCAACTCAAGATAAATCCCACCAAGTCATTCTTGGGTGTCTCTAGTGGTAAATTTCTCGACTTCGTCATTACCTCTAAGGGTATATACGTGGATCCCGAGAAGATCAAAGCCATTCAAGAGATGCGTCCTCCACGCAACCTAAAAGAGCTACGAGGATTCCAAGGTCGACTTGCGTACATCAGGAGATTCATTTCGAATTTATCTGGACTCTGCAGACCATTTACTCAGCTAATGAAGAAGGGTGTATCTTTCATTTCGACTGAAGAATGTCAACAAGCATTTGATAATATAAAGCAATATCTCATGAACCCACCAGTCTTGGTGCCACCAATCTCAGGCATACCATTCTTAATGTATGTCCGTGCTATGGACCATTCATTGGGTGCTTTACTTGCCCAAAAAACAAAGAAGGTCATGAGCAGGCCATCTATTATCTCAGTCGTACTATGATTGGTGCTAAACACCGTTATAGTCCGGTCGAAAAAAATGCCTAGCTCTTATGTTTGCTGTTCAAAAGATAAGGCATTACATCATTGGACAAACTATTCATGTCATATCCCGAGTTAATCCTCTTCGGGTACTCATGAAAAAGCCTAGCACACTCAATTCTCGGCTAGCTACATGGGCCATTCTGTTAGCCCAATATGATATGGTATATGTTCCTCAAAAATCTGTCAAAGGTCAAGCACTGGCAGATTTCTTAGCGGCACATCCTGTACCAGAAACATCTAAACTCTACGATGAAATTCCAGACGAGACATTAGAATCAAATATAATCTCCGAAGAATTTCCTACTTGGCGTCTATTCTTTGACGATGCATCCAGGATCGGACCAAAAGGTGCCATTGTAGCAGGAGTTGGAGTTGTTCTCGTTTCTCCAGACGGATCAGCTATCCAAAGAGCCTACTCTCTAGATGAACCATGCTCCAACAACGTAGCAGAGTACAATGCTCTACTTATTGGCCTTCAGTTAGCCAAACAACTGGATGTCAAGTATCTCGAAGTTTACGGCGACTCTAAGCTGGTTGTCAACCAGGTTAGAGGAACCTATGAAGTTCGCCATCAAGATCTGGTGCCTTATCATGAAGCTGCAATCAACATGGCTACATCATTCAAAGCGTTCTTCATCGACTATGTCCGCCGAACTTGCAACCATTGGCCCAGCGTCCGTTAATGCCACAGGCTCAGATGTTTCGGCAGCAGGGACCGCCGATACAGCAACACCAGCATAGACCACCCCAGCATCATCAAGGCAGGGGCCAGCAGCAGCACCAGGCTAGGCCACAACATGGGAACCAGCAAGGAGGTCGAGGGCAGGCATTCATACTGTCCTTGGAGGGGGCATTAGCATCGGGAGATGTTGTGGCAGGTAACATTCTCGTCGCCTCATATCCCGCAGTAGCATTGTTTGATTCGGGAGCATCACACTCATTTATATCTGCACAATTTGCGACACGGCTAGGAATGGAGTTCAAGGCATTGCCAGGGAGGTTGAATATACTCACTGGCAATGGGCTCGTAGGAGTTAGTAGAGTTATTCTAGCGTGTAGTGTTGTAGTTTGCGGGCATTCCTTACCCGTCCAGTTGATAGAATTTTTTGTTGGAAATTTTGACGTTATCTTAGGCATGGACTGGCTGAAAGACAGTCATGCGACAATAGATTGTCGTAGTGGGAGTGTATCTTTTGATATTCCAGGCATGAAGAAATTCACCTTAGTCAGATCAGAGGCAACTCAGCAAGGGCAGGGAGTAATAACAGCAATAGAAGAAGTTCAAGTTCCGAAGGTAGTTGAAGAATTTCTAGACGTGTTTCCCGAAGAACTTCCAGGTCTACCACCGGTTAGAGATATTGAGTTCAGCATAGAATTGGCACCTGGAACGAAACCGATATCAGATCGAGTTTACAGAATGGCGGATTCGGAGCAGGCCAAGGTGTATCAGCTCATAGAGGAATTGAAGGAGAAAAAGTTTATCCAAGCTAGCATATCACCATGGGCAGCACCAGTGGTACTTGTGGGGAAGAAGGATGGATCATCCAGATTATGCATCGATTACAGGAAGCTTAACGCGGCAACAGTAAAGAATAAGTACCCACTACCCAGGATCGACGACTTGTTTGACCAGTTGAGCACAGCTAGAGTTTTCTCCAAGATAGATCTTCGTTCAGGGTACCATCAAGTGAGGGTTCAAAAGGAAGACATTTCCAAGACAGCATTCAGGTCGAAGTATGGACATTATGAATTCTTAGTAATGCCGTTTGGTTTGACCAATGCTCCAGCTATATTCATGGATTTGATGAACCGTATCTTTATGCCGTATTTAGATCAGTTTGTCGTAGTATTTCTCGACGACATTCTTGTATACTCTGCTAGTGAAGAGGAGCATGAAGACCACCTCAGGAAAGTGTTACAGGTTCTGAGAGAGAACCAGTTGTATGCCAAGCTCAGCAAGTGTGAGTTATGGTCGGATCATATTTCATTTTTGGGTCATATCATATCAGGAGCTGGAGTAGCAGTAGATCCCAAGAAGGTAGAAGCAGTAGAGAGTTGGCCAGTACCCAAGATCGTAGCTGATGTACGAAGTTTCTTGGGATTGGCAGGATATTACAGAAGATTTGTGTCAGATTTTGCAAGACTTTCAGCACCCATGACCCGCTTGACACGGAAAGATGTACCATTTGTCTGGTCGGCAGAATGCCAGTCATCGTTTGAGAATTTAAAGCAGAAGTTGATATCAGCGCCTATTCTTACATTGCCAGTTGGACCCCGAAGTTTTACCGTATATTGTGATGCGTCAGGTAAAGGACTTGGATGTGTCCTTATGCAACATAGGAAGGTGATAGCATATGCATCTAGGCAACTTCGAGACCACGAGAAAAATTATCCACCTCATGATTTAGAGTTGGCGGCAGTAGTATTTGCTTTGAAGCTATGGAGGCATTACTTATATGGTGACCGAGTAGACATGTACACAGACCATAAAAGTCTGAAGTACATCTTTACTCAGAAGGAGCTGAACATGAGACAGAGAAGATGGTTAGAGCTGATCAAGGATTATGACGTGGAGCTTCAGTATCATCTAGGCAAGGCTAATGTTGTTAGCACCCTGAATTTCGGGTTGATTTTTTTTTGATTGATTTTTAATTTCAATAAATAATTTATTCTATTATTTTTTCCTTAAGTGTGCTTTCCCGTGCCATTGATATTTGGAGTATCAGGGATGTTCAACTCTGGAAATCTTCTTCACGAGTTTTGGAGTGGACACGATTACCTTCATGACGGTATATGGTGTCCTACCCAAACTTGTTCCCTTGTGCTCTTTTTGCTTCGCTGAACTTCGGGTCGAATTAGACCGTTTGATTATTAATTGATTTTCCTACTCTTTTTCTTGATCATTTTTAGCACGTTACCGTGACTTTTAATTTTGGAGTGCAAGACCAGTCAGTTTCTTGAAACCAACTTCTCATGCTTGATATACTCGAGACGCTCGTCACCCATGACCTTCGTGTCCTACTCAGACACGTCATTTTGTGCTCCATTTGATTCGCACAACTTTTCTGACACGTGACCCGATTTTATTTCACTCCACGGCGTCATATTCATTTTCTAACTTGATTTGTGGGTCCCCTGTCGACCAAAACCTGTCCGTCCTAATTATGGACATGGCCCACATTGAGCCTACTACCCGTCCGCCACTTGTGTCCTATTTATTGGAATCCCCATGTGCTACTTATTTTCCCATGATCATCAACGCCTATTTTTTAATTCAATTTTTGCACAATGTCCAGTTTTGACCCAATCCGGCTCCACCGAGTCCAGCCCAGCTCCATGTTTCTCTCCATCATGACAACCTCATATTTCTTGCCCAAAAATATCAAGTGCTCATTTTTACCTATTTTTAAATATTTAATGGGAAATTTTCCATTGATTTATTTCCCTTGGAATACCCTATTTCTCCATTTAATTTCTAGCCATTTGATTCCCCAAATGAATCTCACCCATTAATTTCCCATGCAACTTTTCCCAATCCCCTTGGCCAACATGGCCGGCCCTAACTTTCATGAGAGAACAACATTCTCTCTCTCATTAATTGTTTCCTTTATCTCTCTCTCTTCCTAATAAAAATTTTCTTATTACAACTCAACACCACACCAACACAAAACCGACAGCAGCTTTCTCCCTCACCCGACCTCCTCCCTGTGGCCGACCACCCTCACTCCGGCCACCCTGGCCAGCCCGGCCGTCGGCCTCCACCATCGACCACCCAACCGTCAACTTCTCCTTCTCCATCTCCTTCCACATTCATTCTAAGCCACCACCATCATCCGTTCATCCAAACGACTCCGGCCAACCACGCTCGACGTGCTCCGTCACCGTGCTCTCCGCCACTGGCCGCATGAATGTCGCCCCTCGTCACACCTCCGCACGCAGCCCCGCGCGTGCGAGGACAGCAGCTACGGCAGCAGCATAGCCGCGTGCGCGCGCGTGCGGGCGTGGCCGCCACCGCCGCCGTCATACCGTCGTGCTCCGACGACCCCCCCCATGGGTGCGCCCTACTCCGGCGAGCCACCCTGTGGCCGCCACTCTCTTCCCCGACGCGCCGAATAGCCGATTAGTGCGTTTTGCACGACGTCCCGTCGTGACGAGCTCGGGAACGAAGCTGAAATGTCGCCCCGTCGCAGCAACTTCGCACACGTTTTTCCGGAGATTCGACCGTTGGATCGGCAATTTCTTCGCTCCGTCGTAATCTTGGTATATCCACCTTCATCTCTGTCAATTTTTGTCCGTTAATTTTATCGTTTGATACATCAAAACCGGCCACCAAGTTGACCGTTTAAATTGTATTAAATTTGGACAGTTTCGCGGGGCCAACTTCGTCAGCTTGTATCTCCTCCACCGCAGCTCCGTTTGGCGTGCTACCTATTTCGATACGAAGCTGGTATAACCCTCTTGCTACCCCTTCAGTTTCGTTTCATTGTGAGCTTGTTTGATTGGTTGAATTCGACGCCAAAGTTGGCCGTCCGAATTCGTAATTTCCAACTTGTAAAATTCTATTTTTGAACACGGGACTCCAGATTTCATTTCTGACACCACCATTAGACTTGTGGCGTCGTTCTGGCATGTTTTCATATAAAATTTCTTAGATTTGGAGAACGTGGGCCTGGGCACGTTTTTCGGTGCAAAGCGGGTCCCACTTTCTGGGTCAACGGGACTTTTTGACGCCGGCTCATCGGAATCCAATTCCGGAGATACCGTTGAGTTCGTATCATCATTCTGGACTCGTTGACAGGTAGTTTGCTAAGTTTTGAAAACTTTGGCTCCGGCATGCATTTTCGTGCAAACCGGAATTCCAAGTTCTGTCATCGGGCCAAATGGAGATCGGGTCAACGGAATCGAATTCTGGAGATACCGTTGGGTTCGTATCGATATTCTGGGTTCGTGGACATATAATTTGTTATATTTTGTAGACTTGATTTCTTGCACATTTTTCGGTGCAAAACGGCTCCGACACGGACACCGTTTTGACCCGAAATTACCTTTTTGTCCTTGTGTCCAAATTGGACCGTTGGGTAGGCTATCCTAGCTAATTTGACCATTCTGGACACGTTGGCAATGTTTATTTCATCGTCCGACAATGTTTGTTGATAATTTCTTTGAGTTTAACCTTTTTATAATTAATTAATAATTAATTCATATAATGTTCGTATTTCGGGATTGGTACAACGAAACTGAGATCAGCCAATTCCAGTGATCTCACATCGCTGAAATTGACAAGTTGGACATGTGGATCACTATAATAAGATTATCAACCTTACCGATAATCTTCTTATCTCGATTTGCGTGACGTAAGTTTCGACGTACAAATAACGAAGTACACTTTATATTAGACTAGAATTGACCCTGTTTGACCAGAGTTGACCAGTTAACCCAAAGTCAACTGTAAGTCAACACTTGACCTAGTTTGACTAGATTATTGACCGGAGTCGACCTAGAATTGTTTTGACTTAGAAGAACCTAGAATAATGTAGATTGATTATAGAGATTCATTTATTTTCAACTTGAACACCTTGTAACCTGTGTTGCTTTAAATAGGACTCTGTGGCTTCAGTGGGACCCCCCTATACTTATCAGCTGTTCAGGTTATCGAGACGAGTACATTCTCTGATCATTTCATATCCTGCTTAGAATTATTTCCTGTAGTAGATTACTTTACTTGTACTGTCACGTTAGTCACACGGATTGGTACTATATGGATCCTTTCTTGAGATATTATCCTTAGGGAGCATCGGGTACTCTATGTTCTGTGCGTTTCACTTTCATAGCGTATCATATGCTTCTTGGTTCTTTGATCACTTACGACATGTACCCTCATGATCGTAGAGTCTTCCTGGAATCTTACACTGTTGGATTACCCCCAGAATCCCCATTTTTATGGGACTTACACTGTTGGGTTACCCCCCAGAATCCCCATTTTTATGGGACTTACACTGTTGGGTTACCCCCAGAATCCTCATTTTTATGGGACTTACACTGTTGGGTTACCCCCCAGAATCCCTATTTTTATGGGACTTACACTGTTGGGTTACCCCCAGAATCCCCATTTTTATGGGACTTACACTGTTGGGTTACCCCCAGAATCCCCATATTATGGGACTTACACTGTTGGGTTACCCTCCAGAATCCCCATTTTTATGGGACTACTATGTATCACCTTCGGGGTCTACCACCCTTCGGGGGCTTATCACCTTCGGGGTCTATCACCTTCGGGGTCTGTTACATAGCATCATATAACATAACCTGGCTGGATCCTTGTGTATTGATCGGGGGTACGGGGGGAGTATTACATGTTCATATTGTACTCTGACTCACTAGTCACTGCTAGTTCCCTATGTATAGTAGATATTTCTATTACAGCTCTCTCTCTGTTTACATACAGCATTCTTTCAGTACTTGTATCTTACTTTACTGCATGATTACATTTTCTAACCTGCTATGAACTATTGAGATGTATTGTGCTCGCTCCAGTCCTGACTGGACCAGTTGATAAATTTTACAGATAGCCTGGAGGTGCCTGCTAGCCTAGAGGAGACACATTAGAGGTTGTTTAGGTAGTTATTTCATTTTGTCTGGAGTTGTATTTACTTTGTGGATTACTGTATCTGTATTTAAGTTTTGAGATGTATTTCTGGATTTATGTATCTTAGACACTTAGACTTCTATCTCCTATAGCTCTTTTGGATTTCATGTTTTATCTATCCTTATCATGCTCTACCTTAGATGTGATTGAGTTTGTATCTGCTATGTCACCACCATTCGGGGAGTATAAACTGTTTAGTCTTATACTGTTAGATGCATTGAGGCCTAGGACAGCGTTCTACCGCCGACACTGCGGCGTAGGCTGGGCGTTGTTACGTTCTCATGCCCTAACTCTAGGGCACGGGTCGTGACAAATGTGGTAGCAGACGCTCTCAGCAGAAGAGGCGGCGCATTTATGTTGACAACGCAGAAGCACATCTTAGAAGACCTTCAGGAGATGGGCATCGAAGTTATACTTCCTAATGATATAGAAATTCTGGCGAGTCTACAAGTTCAATCTGACTTGGTAGGCAGGATCAAGGCGGCCCAGGCACAGGATCCAAGGATTCAGAAGCTTAGGGCAGAATGTGAGTCAGGGCTCAGAAAAGTGATACAAATTCATGAAGATGGTACGCTTAGGTTTGGATCGCATCTATGTGTACCTAGTGGAGATATCAGACAGGAAGTAATGACAGAAGCTCACAGTTCTCGGTATTCTATACATCCTGGAGGGACCAAGATGTACCAAGATATCAAGCAACACTTCTGGTGGAACGGGATGAAGAGGGAGATAGCTAGGTTTGTTTCCCGTTGCTTGATATGTCAGCAAGTAAAGGCAGAACAGCAGAGGCCAGCTGGATTATTACAACCGCTTCCTATCCCGGAATGGAAGTAGGAACACATCACAATGGACTTTGTGACCGGTTTACCGAGATCACCAAGTAGTAAAGATGCTATTTGGGTGATAGTAGATCGGCTTACAAAGGTAGCACACTTTCTTCCTTTCAGAGTAGGGCAATCTACAGAAAATTTGGCAGAGTTGTATATACAACAGATAGTCAGGCAGCATAGAGTCCCTGTCAGTATTGTGTCAGACCGAGATACCCGTTTTACGTCACATTTCTGGAAGAGCTTGCATCATAGTCTGGGTACCAAGTTAAGATTTAGCACGGCTTACCATCCGCAGACGGACGGGCAATCAGAAAGGACAATTCAGACTTTGGAAGATATGTTACGAGCTTGTACCCTAGATTTTGGAGGATCTTGGGAAAGCTACCTGCACTTAGTTGAGTTTTTATACAACAACAGTTATCAAGCCAGTATCCAGATGGCGCCATTTGAGGCACTATATGGTAAGAAGTGTAGATCGCCACTAGCATGGGATGATATCGGGGAAAGGAAGATGCTAGGCCCAGAAATGATTATCCAGACGGTTGAAGGGATTAAGGGAATTAGAGAGCGACTTTGAGTTGCGCAGGATCGACATCGTCATTGGGCGGACCAGCATCGTAGGCCGCTAGAGTTTTCTGTTGGAGACCACGTGTTCTTGCGGATCTCACCTACCCGTGGGGTCATTAGATTTGGCGTTCGCGGGAAGTTGAGTCCACGATACGTAGGCCCATTTGTTATTCTTAATAGGGTAGGCGATATTGCTTATCGTTTGTCCCTTCCACCTTCGTTACGAGAGGTGCATGACATATTTTATGTATCTCAATTGGGAAGGTATGTATCGGACCCCAGCCATATCCTTGATCATTCAGAACTGGTTGTTGGTACCAACCTGTCTTACGAGGAGCAGCCTGTGTCCATCTTGGACCGAAGAGAGAAGATACTCAAGAACCGAACAATTAACCTTGTCTGGGTTGCTTGGGGTCATCACTCTTTGGGAGAGTCAACATGGGAACGTGAGGATGTTATCCGATCACGGTATCCATACCTGTTTGACTCACAAGGTATATCTTTTTCTGTGTACCTTGATTGTCTTGATTCCCCATGCTTATTACCTTTTGGGTAGAATTGCTTGATATCGTAGATTGTTGAATATAGATATGTTACTTGCTATGGACATTGTAAAATGATTGCTTGCTTAAATTGCTTGTACTAGTTTGGCCTTGATATTCCTATCCTGCTTGGATTTGAAATTTCGAGGACGAAATTTTTCTAAGGAGGGTAGAGATGTCACTCCCCGTTCCCAGTATACGTATTTTTAATACATGTACTGCTTTAATATATTTATTTAAATATTTATCATGTATTGTTCTGTATTTTAATTCCTTTAATTCACGCAAATTAAAATTTCTGCAATTAATTTTCTGTATTTTACTTTCTGCTTTTATTCTCTGCTTTAGCTTACTTTAGGTTTGGACTAGGTTGGTTTATTTTTGGGTTATGGTGGTTCATCATGAACCGAACCCACCTACCACCACCCCTTCCATTTAAAGCCTCCAAACTCTTTTTCTCTCTTCATTACTCTCCTTCACCATTACTCTTCTTCTTTCTCATTACTCTTTCCACCTACCAAACCCATAGGCAAGTACATCTTGCTTCTTCATGAGGACCCATTTTTATGGTTCCATTCTCTTCCCCTTGTGATTCTAAGAGAGTTTAGAACTTGGCATTTTTCGTTTTGAAGTTTTATTTTTAGTAGATCTAAAAATTAGTTGTTTTCGGACTTTGGTGGTTTTGATCTATCAAACTTCTTTGTTTTCAAGTTTTGATGGTTCCATGTTGTAGAGAATTTTATTCTACCAAAATTTGACCTTTGCAAAGTTGGATTTGGACTTATTTTGACCAAGTTATGGATTTTGAAGCCTTGGGTGCAACCATGGAGTTCTTGCTGTTTTGGAGAAGACAGTGAGCAGTGTACGCGAGCTTTTTAGCTAACGCCACTGAGCTGCACGCGCTCTTTAGCGCAGCGCAGTCTGCCTCATACGCTGCCTTTTGGCGGCGTATGGTCTTGTATACGCTACCTTGATGAGGAGTCGTATGGACTTGCATACGCTGTCTTGAAGAGAAAGCGTATGGAGTACATATGCTGGCTTGGATGGTAAGGAGTCGTATGGAGTTCATACGCTGCCTTTTGGAAGCGTATGGTCTTGTATACGCTGGCTTGGATAGTAAGGAGTCGTATGGAGTTCATACGCTGCCTTTTGGAAGCGTATGGTCTTGTATACGCTGGCTTGGATAGTAAGGAGTCGTATGGAGTTCATACGCTGCCTTTTGGAAGCGTATGACTTGCGTACGTTGGCTTGGATAGTAAGAAGTCGTATGGAGTTCATACGCTGCCTTTTGGAAGCGTATGACTTGCGTACGCTGGCTTGGATAGTGAGGAGTCGTATGGAGCCCATACGCTGCCTCTTTGACCTGAGCGTACGCTGACTTGAGCGTAGCCTGACCTGAGCGTAGCCTGGCTTGAGCGTAGCCTGACTTGAGTGCAGCCTGTGTATATTGATATTTTATTAGATATTTAACGTCCATTTTTTATCCTTACGCCGTTTGGCATAAACTTGATATAATCATGATATGTTAATATTTCTGTTAAATATAGATTGTTACGTGGGATGTACCATGTGTCGTGAATTGAGTTATAGATACCCCGATTGACTGGAATTAAACCCTGAGAGTTGTAGACTCGACCCCACTGAATACTAGTTGACTTTCATGCCTTGTCACCATTGATAATGATTGTGACCATGATTAATAATTGATCATGCGTTCCTAGTTGGAACTAAGAGACTGGCTAGTCGTCTTTGAATTGAATGAATGAGACACGTTCATATTAATTATGAACTATTGAAATCGACTGGCTAATCCCGAATATTGGCATACAGGCACATGCAGGCTTCAATTCATTTATTATTTATTTATCTTACCAAAGAAGCATGTGTACTTTATGGTCAAGGCATGATTACTCCGTGGTTAGTTTTGATTGTTGCATTACACTATGTAAGACCTACAACCTGACCGCACTGGTATCATTGTAGAGTTGCGCATATCATACCCCGTACGAAAATACTCATTCTGAATGACCATGATCCACGGCATGGTACTTCACTCAACATAGAGACTATTAAGTTAAATAAAATAATGATTGCATGGAGAGAATAGATTTCCGAGTTCTTATATGGCAGCCCTCTTGGGACTAGTAGTGCCCGACAGGCCGGTTGGTCCCCACAGATGCTGCAAATCTGCCACACAGGCAGGGAGCGGTATCTGGTTATATTATCTCTTGAATATTGTATACTAATGACGGGCGTCCCGCTGGGACTCGTCTAATTCATGAATGGCACAATTGATTGACTGGGTAAACTAGCCTTGCTTGTGCATAGTAAGAACTGAGAAATCTTTTATTGCATAATTCTAGGATAACTTGGAACACACAGTAGCAAGCCGTAGTAGTTGAATGGCTGTTTAAATTGATTTGTTTGTGTACTGTACCTACTCTGTTGCCTAACTAAGATGATCAGAATATCAGGACATGACGGGCTAACTTCTGTCCTTGTTTGGTTGGGAGGTTGGTTCGAAGTGTCGTGATGTTATGAGAATCCTAGTGGCAAGCAGAGATCTATTTATCATATTTCTCATTACTGGTTTTAGTTCTCATGTCGTGCTTCCTTGTGGTACTTGCTATTAGAGGTCTAACCTCTCTGGTTTTGCATGGCCAGATTTAGAGCCGGTTCCCGAGGACTCACCTTACTTCTACCTCCAAGATGGTCAACACTAGAGAGATGATCGCAGGAGGACTCGAGTGGGTTTTTTACTTCCCCTCTCGTTTTGTTATCTACTTTATACCTTACCGTTTGGCACCGACATGTTAGTCGGATCGTCTTGTACTTACTTTTACATAATTGTAACTAAGTCAGGCTGCAGCTGATAACAATTGTGTGTGCCTTGCTACATCATCTGGCTATGTTTTGTAAAGCCAGATATCAAAGAACATTTTGACTAAGCGTTTGGGACGCCTCACTGCTTTATCTTATATGTTCTCTATTTTTGTTTCGTGTTTGAATGATTGAGACAATAGATGTGAAGTGACCATAGTGAGACTTTCATGTAGTATGCACTCCCTCGTCATGTAGACAGCATTGATCGTATTATACGGTATTCATCTACCCGTAATACGTAGCTGGCTGAGTCATTCTCCCGCTTTCCAGTATTCTGGTTCTGGGGCGTGACACCACTGATGTGTCTGCATTTTTCCCTATTTAAAAATACGTTTATTTTATATAAAAATATCTCTACCTCTCTCTTTTATATAATATATATACATATATATATATATATATATATATATATATATAATGTAACTCTCTCTCTCTCCTACTCTCTTACTTCCCACACAAAGAGAACCCCCTCACCTCACTCTCTCACTCCCTTCACAGCCGACTACCCCTCCCTCTTTCTATTTTTTTGTCTCTTAAATATCTCCATCTTTAATTAATATACACACACACATATATTATTATATAATCTCCCATCACTCTCTCTCCTTTCCCATCACTCACAAATGCACACCCCCTCCCTCCTGTGCACGAACAACACACCCTCCCCAAAATTTTAAACACACACACACACTCCACTTTAACCATCACCATCTTCATTTCACATTTTCTTCTCCTCCTCCTTCTTCTCTTCACCATGGTCACCTACACCACCACCACTACCGAGCACATCACCAACTCCACCAGTCTTCCTCCTCTTTTCCCTGGCCTTCTCCTCCTCCTCCCAGAGCTCGCCCCCCTCGGCTGAGCTCGGCCGGCGTGTGACAGCAGCAGCGACGAGCTACTGAACAGCACGCGCAGCATGGCGCAACAGCAGCTGTGGCGCCGGCGGCCGCGTACCGCCGTGGCCGGCCGCCCCTAGCCGTGGTCGAGCTCGGTGGCCCCCTGGCCTGTCCTGAGCAGCTCACGTAGCCGCAGCAGCTGCGACAGTAGCACAGCAAACGCAACGGCAGTAGGGCGCGCGGCGGTAGCCCGCGGCCAACAACCGCGCCACCGCGGCCAACCGCCGCCGCCATGGCACTCCTCCAGCTCTGGCGAACCCCCGGCGAACTTCCCGTGGCGGCCAACATCCTCTGGGATGCGCCGTCCAGGCGATTCGTGTATTTTGCACAGAATCCCGTCGACGCGCACGCGAACGAGATTCAGAATGTACGTCTCGTCGCAGCAACTTCGCACGCATTTTCTGGGAAATCCGACCGTTGGATCGGTGATTTCTTCACTCCGTCTCAATCTCGGTATATACCCCTTCATCCTTCTCAAATTTTATCCGTTAGTTTCGTCGTTTGATACCTCAAAACTGGCCACCAAGTTGACGTTTTAAATTGAACTATTTTTGGACAGTTTCGTGACGCCAACTTCGCGGGTTCGTATCTTCGTCATCGCAGCTCCGGTTGGCGTGCTACCAGTTCCTGTGCGTAGCTGGTATAGCCCTCTTCCTCTCTCCTTTAAGTTTCGTTTCATTATAAGCACGTTCGGTTGGTCGAATTCGATGCCAAAGTTGGTCGTCCGAATTCTTTAAATTTGCACTTGTTAAATTCCATTTTTGAACCCGGGACTCCGGATTCAATTTCTGACACCACCAGTAGACTCGTGGCATCGTTCTGGCACGTTTTCATATAAAGTTTGTTAGATTTGGAGGACGTGGGCTCTGGCACGCATTTTGGTACAAGTCGGATACCAATATCCAGGTCAACGGGTCATTTTGAGTTCGGCTCATCGGAATCCAATTTTGGATATACCGTTGAGTTTGTATCGTCATTCTAGACTCGTTGACATATAATTTGCTAGGTTTTAATGGACATTGGTTCCGGCACGCATTTCGGTGCAAGTCGGATACTAATATTCCGGTCAGCGAGTCATTTTGAGTTTGGCACATCGGAATCCAATTTCGAATATACCGTTGAGTTCGTATCATCATTCTAGACTTGTTGACATGTAATTTGCTGAGTTTTGAGGACATTGGCTCCAACACGCATTTTCGTGCAAATCGGATTTCAATGTCCCGGTCAACAGACCAATTTGAGATCAGGTCAACGGATACAATTCTGGATATACCGTTGGGTTTGTATCGTCATTCTGGATTCGTGGACATATAATTTGTTAGGTGTAGTGCACTTTTATTTCAGCACGTTTTTCGGTGCAAAGTGGGTCCGACACGGACACCGTTTTGATCCAAAATTACCTTTTTACCCCTGTGTCGAAATTGGACTTATGGACAGGCTATTCTAGCTGATTTGACCATTCTGCACACGTTGGTAATAGTTGTTTCACCATCCGACAACATCTGTAGGTTTTCACCATATTATTATAATCTTTCTCCTTTGGTTGTATTTTGAGATCCATCGATTCCAGTGATTTCACGACCACTGAAATTGAATGGGTTGACCCTGTAGATGTTTGTAGAGACTAGCTTTGACCCACTTTGACCATGGTTGACTACTTTGACTGAACGTCGAAGTAGAGTCAACATTTGACCTAGGTTAGACTAGTTTTGACCCTGGTTGACCACAGTTGACTATTTTGACCAAAGTCAACCGGAAGTCAACCGTAGCCTAAAATTGACCAGAACTGAACCAAAGTTGACCAGTGGACCCAAAGTCAACTGTTAGACAACATTAGTCAAGTTTGACCTAGAGTTGACCTAGGGTTGACCAGAGTTGACCAATAGACCAAAGTCAACTGTAAGTCAACCATTGACTTAGATTGATCTAGTTGACTTGCTTTGACTTGCCTTAACCCAGTTTGACTTAGTATGACTTGATTTTACTTCCAAACCCTTATATTGATACAGTATTCCATCTATAGGTCCTCGAGACACTGTTCTTGGACTCAGTTGACATATTCCACCAGATCTCAGGCGAGTGCATTCTCTGATAACAATTCTGTTTTATGATATCGTTTATGTTTCTTGTATTTAGTGTAGATACCCTTGTTCTCTTGACACATTGTTCGCACGGATTGGTATTTCTCTGGATCCCGTCATGAGATGTTATTCCTCGCTTTCCTTGGTATATCTTGTGTAAGTGTTTCTTGTTTCATGTGTATTATATAGACACGATTCCTGCGAAGGCTAGCTACCCTCTCGGAGAATCGCGTGTCATGATGTGTCATGGTTGGATCCACTATACTAGTCGGGGACGGGGAGTATTAGTGTAGATGTGTGGTCATTATCCGCCTTGTTTATTCTTGTAGACCTTGTTTGATAGCCAATCCTACACTCCACATATGATTGGCCGGATCATTAGACCTTGTGCAGACCCAACCCGGCCACATGTTGAAACTAGTACTCACACACTTAGACAGATGATTCTTGATTCTTGTACATGCTATGATCAGTTTTACTTGCCTTGTTTTAGCTCTAGATTTACAGCTTACCTTGCCATGATACTCACATGTACATTTCGTGATTCCTTGTATATTCTCCCTATTTACTGCTACATTTTCAATATCGTCTAATTAGAACTGTTATTTGAGATTTGTGCTCGTTCCATCCTGACTGGATATGTTGACAAAATTTTAGGAGTAGTTGTGCCCTCAGTATGGGACTTCATGATGTTGCTAGCTGAGGTGGATCTCACTATTCTTCTATGTGAGTTGCCTAGTAGTTATCCTTAGTTAGTCTTGTTGTTCCTTCTTTATTTTCCTATCTTATGATCATTGTAGATTCTAGTTGTTCTAGCGATATTGTTATTATTTCTTGTCTTATCTTCCTTAGTTTTCGTGATGTGACATGAGTACATTTCTAGTTATGGATCATTAGATGATGTAGTTAGTTTAGTATACTTGACAGCGCTCTACCGCCGATACCGCGGCGTAGGCTGGACGTGGCCTACGTATTCGTACCCGTATATCCGGGTACGGGTCGTAACACATTTTTAGTGGTGGCCCATGCAGGTCAGTCTTTGTAATTAATGCGAAGTCGTGGTAGTACTTGAGCTTATCTGTACTACTACGAGATTGCCCAAGGATTAAGGTTGAGTCATGGAATATTTTAGGATTTTGGTACTCAGTCATATATTAGGAACTCTTGGTAGATTCTAGGAATGACCCCTGGGAATCTTATTTTGAACTTTTCGAAACTTTTCCCATTCATTCTTGTCCGTCCTGATTTCTGAAATATTTGTCCGTATCAAACTTTATTCCTTCTTGGAATGAGTTTGTGGACCCCAGAGGGAAGGTATAAGTTGAACTTATATATCTTCTAGGTTGAGACGGAAATATGATTTGTCAATCTCATATCAGGTTGAGATTGTTTTAGATTATATTCCAATGATTTCCTTTTATCTTGACCTAGATAGTACCTTTGGACATCTCCTGAGAATTTTCTTCTAAACTCTACCTCGGGATCTGTTTCCGCTAGTTCCATCTACTTATCTGTAACGCCCCAGAACCAGAATACTGGCGAGCAGGGACGTACATAGCCAGCTACGTATATTGAAGTGCAACCCACCTCGCTATACGGTCACGGCTGTCTAGATACATGAGGGTTTAACTACAAGCCAACAGTCTCCTATGGTCATGAACAAACCTATTGTCTCAATCACAAGCAAGCAATAGTAGTTACAAGATGTCAGAGCACCAAATATATAATAGCAAAGCGTCCCATACATTACATATTGGATGATCATGAAGCTAGTCGTACAAAATGTCAGGCCTAGCAAGAGTTCAGTCATACATGATCAACCCTAGGATCTGTCAATCATGTTACAGCCCGTAGGCAGACAGTAAGTAAGGTACAATCGAGCTAACACGTGCTCGCCGGCTAAACGCCTCAAAAGAATAATTTTACAATAAAGTGGAAGGACAAAAAGAAACCCACTTGTTGCCAGGGTTACGTCTGGTGGTCACCATCTGGCTGGAAGACAGGTGGATCCTCTGGTGCTGCTCCGATATCTGGCCACACAAAACCAGCTGGGTCAAACCCCAGAAAGAGCAAGTGCCACAAAGGAGGCTTCACTTAGAAACTAAAACCAGCATATCACAATAGAATGTTAAAGATAATAAATAAGAAATGATAATAATAGAGATAACAACAGTAAACTGAGTTCGAGGAAACCATTCAAGTAGCCAGGTCACAACCCTTAAACCAAACAAGGACCGGGGTTGTAACCCTTCACCTGAATAGAAACCCGTCTCAAATACTATTGGTACAGTAACAAGACAATAAACGAAGAGAGGACACAGAACTGCTCCGGGAGCCAGGTTACAACCCTTAAACCAAACAAGGACCGGGGTTGTAACCCTTCACCTGAACAGAACTGGACCCCTGATCTTTATTGTTAAGGCAGGCACAATAAGCAGGACGATATATGATAAGATAACCATGGAACTATTCAGATAGCCAAGTTACAACCCTTAAACCAAACAAGGACCGGGGTTGTAACCCTTCATCTGAACAGAACTTGGTATCCCATCATTTATCGGTACAAGAAATCATGTCATGTTACAATCTTGTACAGGATCAGGATAAGACTAAGCTGGAATAAACTTCATCCAATCAATCACGGCCAATCAAGAGTACGGCTTGATACTTTTAACTAACTAGGGTTATCACAGACCTAGTTACTAGCAAGATGCAATGAGATTATCCCAACAGCCACAAGCCCTGCAGACCATCCGGTTATCCAGGTCGAACGTTTATGAAGAATGCAACACGTGACTGTGTGCTGGAAATGTGTCCTACTCGTCGGTAGGCTACAAGTCCACTGAATGTGCCCAGATAACGGGATTGCCTGTAGCTGGGAATCTCTTCATGAATACTGAATCATTCTAGTTAATTAGCCTTAGTCAATTTCAGTAGGTATCCCTGACCGTGGTACTCAGGGACCCCCATCCTAGACATGATGCAAGACAGTTACCAGTTTATTTGTACAAACACAATCGTCCACGGTGTCCAGGTCCTTCATACTTGTCATGTCAGGCTAGCTGTCATAACAGCATGTTGAGATATATCATGTCAGTTTACTTGTCAAGGGTACGCCACAGCGGGCCACTATCGTGATCTATTCTTATATTATCATGAATGATAAAAACTTGCATAAAATAACTAGTGACATATTCTTGAAGCCAAGGAAAAGATCTACAACTTTCATGTTTTGAGTTTTTCAAGATTCTAGCTACAAAACAACTTAAACAGGCAAAAACAGCGAAATAGAGCAATTCCGACGCATGGGATTCCTGCACAATCGGCGCATGGGATTTCTGTACAAATCGGCGCATGGGATTCCTGCGCAAATTGGCGCATAGAATTCCTGCGCAAATCGGCGCATGGGATTCCTGCACAAATAGGCGCATGGGATTCCTGCACAAATCGGCGAATGGGATTCCTGCGCAAATCGGCGCATGGAATTCCTGCACAAATCGACGTATGGGATTCCTGCGTAAATCGGCGCATGGGATTCAAACTCACGTTGCGTCTTCAGTATATGCGCGTAAGGAACTTACGCGCATGACACGCTCGGAGTCAAATAATGCGTTGCCGGGACTTCACGGCGCATGGCCTCCCGGCGCATGGGGTTCATCGTCCCCAAACAGCAAGTTCAGCCATGAAAGTTCCGAAAACTTGCCATGGCCATAACTTCCTCATCCGAAGTCAAAATCAAGCGAAACAAAAGCCAAAACTGCATGAAATTGAATTCTCTACAACATGGAACTACTAGTTTTTGGAAATACCAAGTTTTTAGAGATCAAAACCGAGAAAACTATACAAGAAAGAACTTAAAACTTAGATCTACAAAAATATAACCATCAAAACCGAAAACTTCCAGTTCTAAAGAGGCTTAGAATCTAGTAAGGAAGATAATGGAACAATAAAACATGAGATCCATCATGAAGCAAGTTTGCACTTGCCTAAGCTCTCCCCCTCTCTCTCCCTCCTGGTGGTTGAAAAAGTAATGGTGGAGAAGTAGTAATGAAGAGAGAGAGAGTGTTAGGTGGAAATATATATGAGGGTGATGGTGGTAGGTGGGAGGGTTCACCTTTGGTTCATGATGAACCAAAGCAAACCAAGCCAAGCCGAACCAACCCAAGAATAAACCAATCAATGAAATGCTAGAATAAATCAAGCAGTGAGACTTGCAATACGGGTCAATTTACGTATACGTATACCAAGATACGCAGTACGAACCACAGGCATTACAACTCTACCCACCTTAAAAGAATTTCGTCCTCGAAATTTAATTAAGAGGCTAGAGGGACAAGGACAAGCTATACTAATCTCAAGCAAGCTATACTAGGCAATCAATCAATCATGCAAGCAAGGAATCGAAGGCATGAGGTATAAGGAGGACATTATACCTCACGAGTCAAACAGGTTGGGATATCGCGATCGGATATCATCCTCACGCTCCCACGTTGACTCACCCAATGAGTGATGACCCCAAGCAACTCGGACTAACTTGATAGTCTTGTTCTTGAGTATCTTCTCTCTCCGGTCCAATATAGACACGGGTCTCTCCTCATACGAAAGGTTGGTACCAACAACCAATTCCGAATGATCTAGGATGTGGCTCGGGTCCGGGATATACCGCCGTAATTGGGATACATTGAACACATCATGCACCTCACGTAGCGATGGTAGAAGAGCGAGACGATAGGATACATCACCTACTCGCTCCAGAATATCGAACGGCCCTATATACCTAGGACTAAGCTTTTCGCGTACGCCGAAACGAATGACGCCACGGCTAGGCAAAATCCTCAGGAATACATGGTCGCCGACCGAGAATTCAAGGGGTCGTCGATGGGAATCGGCCCAATGACGCTGGCGATCTTGGGCAATTCGAAGATGATCTCTGACTCTCCTGACCACTTCAACGGTCTGAGCAATCATTTTCGGACCGAGCATCTGTCTCTCTCCGACATCGTCCCAGGCTAGCGGGGATCGGCACTTCCTACCATACAGTGCCTCGAACGGTGCCATCTGGATGCTGGCCTGGAAACTGTTGTTGTACGAGAACTCTACCAGGTGCAGGTGATCTTCCCACGAACCACCGAAGTCGAGCGTACAAGATCTCAACATATCTTCGAGAGTCTGGATCGTGCGTTCTGACTGGCCATCTGTCTGTGGGTGATATTCTGAGCTGAACTGGAGGCGAGTCCCCAAACTCCCTTGCAGGCTACGCCGAAAGTGCGACGTAAATCTGGAATCTCTGTCCGAGGTGATACTGACTGGTACACCGTACAATCTGACAATCTGTCGGAGATACATCTCCGCTAGCTGAGCCGTCGACTGACCAACTCTGAACGGGAGAAAGTGAGCCACCTTCGTGAGCCTGTCTATGACAACCCAAATAACGTCTCGACCAGCTGGGGATCTAGGTAATCCAGTCACAAAATCTATGGTTATGTGCTCCCACTTCTATTCTGGAATTGGCAAGGGCTGAAGTAGTCCAGCTGGCCTCTGATGTTCAGCCTTAACTTGTTGGCAAACCAAACATCGAGAGACAAATCGGGCTATCTCTCTCTTCATGCCATTCCACCAAAAGTGCTGACGAATATCACGGTACATCTTAGTACCGCCGGGATGAATGGAATACTGCGAACTGTGAGCCTCCGTTATGATCTCCTGTCTGATATCTCCACTGGGTACACAAAGACGCTTTCCATGTCGAAGTGTACCGTCTTCATGGATACATAACTCTAGTCTACGTCTTGCCTCACACTCTGCTCTGAGTCACTGAAGCTTGGAATCTGCTGATTGCGCCATCCGGATCCTCTCGACTATAGTGGACTGAACTTGCATGCTGGCCATCAATGCCACACTAGAAGGGAGGACAACTTCTATACCCATCTTCTGAAGGTCTGCTAACAGCTCTGGTTGTGCTATTAGAAAATAAACTTCGGCTCTCCTGCTCAATGCATCTGCAACAATGTTGGCCTTCCAGGATGATACTGTAAGTTAACATCATAATCCGCAAGTAGCTCTAGCCACCTTCTCTGACACATGTTAAGATCCTTCTGGGTGAAAACATACTTCAGGCTCTTGTGGTCGGTGAAAATCTCTACCCTATCTCCATATAGGTAGTGCCTCCACAACTTAAGCGCAAATACTATTGCTGTCAGCTCCAAGTCATGGGTTGGGTAATTCTTCTCATGATCACGAAGTTGTCGTAACGCATAACCTATTACCTTCCCATGCTGCATCAGAACACATCCTACACCTCTGCCAGAAGCATCGCAATACACTGAGAATCCTCCGGTTCCATCTGGAAGCGTGAGAATAGGAGCCGTCATCAAGCCTCGCTTCAACTTCTCAAAAGAATCCTGATATTCTGCTGTCCAAGCAAACTGCACATCCTTGCGGGTCAACTGGGTCAATGGCGCTGAAATCCAAGCAAAGTCTGAAACAAATCGCCGGTAGTAGCCGGACAATCCAAGGAAACTGCGAACTTCTGCAACTGTGCTAGGCACTGGCCATGTTTTAATGGCCATGATCTTCTGGGGATCCACTTTGACTCCTCCTCTGGCGATGATATGACCCAAGTACGAAATACGATCGAGCCAGAACTCGCATTTACTGAACTTGGCATACAACTGGTGCTCTCTGAGAATCTGAAGGACGATTCTGAGATGCTGCTCATGCTCCGCCTCACTCTTGTTGTAGACCAGGATGTCATCTAGGAACACAATCACGAACTGATCCAAATAGGGCATAAAGATGCGATTCATGAGGTCCATGAATACAGCCGGCGCATTGGTTGCTCCAAATGGCATAACAAGGAACTCCCAATGCCTATATCGGGATCTAAAAGCTGTCTTCGGGATGTCCTGCTCTCTAACTCTGATCTGATGGTATCCTGACTGCAAGTCGATCTTCGAGAACACTGCTGCCCCCTTGAGTTGATCAAACAAGTCATCTATCCTCGGGAGAGGATATCTGTTCTTGATTGTCACTGAGTTCAAGGTACGATAATCTACACATAATCTGGACGTACCATCCTTCTTTTTCACAAGAAGCATCGGGGCTCCCCAAGGCGATCCACTTGCACGAACAAATCTCTTGGTTCTAAGTTCTTCAATCATCTTGTACAATATCTCAAGCTCTGACGGCGCCATCCTGTAGACTCTCTCTGACACTGGGGCTGTCCCGGGAATCAAGTCGATAGTAAACTCGATCTCCCGTTCTGGCGGCATCCCTGGAAGCTCTTCTGGAAAAATGTCTGGAAACTTTTCGACTATCCGAGGTAACTGTACTGCTGCTACTGCCATCCGCAATACTGGAGGAGAAGGTTCAACTTCGCCTCGGGAAAAAGAAAACTCTGGCTCGCCTGGGATGCTAAAAATAACCCTGCCGATATGGCAGTCTATCCTAGCATACTGGTCCCTCAACCAATCCATCCCTAAGACCATATCATAATCGGCCATCGGAAACTCTATCAATCTAACGAGGAATTCTCTACCGCTAACTACGATCCGACATGATAAAAATACCATATCTACTCCCACAAGTCCATTACCAGTAAGTATATTGAGCCTCACTGATAATGACTCGGGCTCCAATCCTATCCGTGTCGCGAATCGTGCAGACATAAATGAATGCGAGGCACCAGAATCAAATAATACTGAAGCTGGAAAGGAATTAACGAGAATAGTACCTGCCACTACCTCACCTGGTACAATTCCTTCTTCTCCCATGGTTAAAGCCAGCACTTGACCATGTCCCCTGGGTGCGGGTCCCCTCTGTTAAAAATTCCTCTGCCTGCTCTGGATCAGGGCTTGGGCTTGGGCATACTGCTGCGGTCTCTGCTGCTGGAATGCCTGGGCCTGCGTCGGCAATGGCCTCAGAAACGGGTACTGCAGCTGATGTTGCTGCTGGACTGGTGCTGGTCCTCTAACTGAAGGACTAGAGAAGGCCGACGAACTCTCCCTGTTCGGGCAGTTCCCAACCCTGTGGTCCGGGGCACCACAAACCAAGCACAAACCCTGTGCTCTGCGACACTCTGATACCACATGTCCTGGCTTCCCGCAGTGTGAACATCCCACTACGGAAGACTGCTTCTGCTTCTGCTGCTGAGGGTGCATCGGGGTGTAATGCTGAACCGACGTCACTGAGGCCGCCCGCCTCGGAGCTCCAATGGTCAAAGCCCTGGCTACCGAGGCTGGTGCTGATGACTGATTCATCTGGCTATGGGATCGCTTCCGACCTCCGGTCCTATCCACGATCCTCTGGGAGGTATATTCATGCCTCCGGGCTGCCCTCAGTACTGCATCAAAAGTCTGATGCTCAAACTGCTCCACTGCCAATAGAATCTCCAGATGAAGCCCCTGCTGGGCTCTATCGAACTCGGTCGCCACCAAGGTAGGAGCAAACCGACTAAGTCTCGAAAACTCGGCCGCATATCCGTCGACCGTCCTGTCCATCTGTTTCAGATTGGTGAACCTCGTCTGTAGATCGTACCGAGCTACAGCATCGAAGTACTTGGTCTGGAATCTCTCTCTGAATACTGCCTAGGCAATAGGGGCCACTAATCAAACGGCCTGCGCCGCCCACCAGCTGCGGGCAAGATCCAATAACTGCAGGCGCACCACGACCACCTTCTCGGCTTCTGGAGTCCTGGCTGCTTCTAGAATCACCTCGGTGTCCTGAAGCCAAGCATCAGCAGCGATAGCATCTTCACTGCCGTCGAAGAAGGGAGGGTTCAAGCGCTTGAAGCTGTTGGCCGCGCTATTACCCTGATGACCTCCTCTGGTTAAAGCGTCTGCCACCGCCTGGTGCAAGGCATCTCCTCGACGATACTGTGAAGCTAATAGCGTCCTGATGAGACCCACCAAAGTGCCATCATCATGCCCTACTGGCTGGACGGGCTGAACTGGTGGTTCTCCTTCGGTGGGCACGACTCTGGAGGCTACTCCTGAATGCTGGGCTTGATCTCCAGGTTGCTGTTGGTCCGCGGAAGGTGCTCCGCCTTGCTGATCGGCAGGTCCAGGAACAATGTCGCTGAAGAAGACGACATAGGGAACAATAAGGAAGGACCAGGACAGATCAACGATACAATCATGTGATCAGGTCAAGATTTTCAGGGATCAAGAGGATACGAGTAGAGATCAAGGACGAGTACTGATTGAGACATCTATTCGGTAAACCCTCACATATCTTGATTTACAAGACCTGCATGGGCCACCACTAAAACCATGTAACGCCCCAGAACCAGAATACTGGAGAGCGGGGGCGTACATAGCCAGCTACATATATTGAAGTGCAACCCACCTCACTATACGGTCACGGCTGTCTAGATACATGAGGGTTTAACTACAAGCCAACAGTCTCCTATGGTCATGAACAAACCTATTGTCTCAATCACAAGCAAGCAATAGTAGTTACAAGATGTCAGAGCACCAAATATATAATAGAAAAGCGTCCCATACATTATATATTGGATGATCATAAAGCTAGTCGTACAAAATGTCAGGACTAGCAAGAGTTCAGTCATACATGATCAACCCTAGGATCTGTCAATCATGTTACAACCCGTAGGCAGACAGTAAGTAAGGTACAATCGAGCTAACACGTGCTCGTCGGCTAAACGCCTCAAAAGAATAATTTTACAATAAAGTGGAAGGACAAAAAGAACCCACTCGTTGCCAGGGTTACGCCTCGTGGTCACCATCTGGCTGGAAGACAGGTGGATCCTTTGGTGCTGCTCCGATATCTGGTCACACAAAACCAGCTGGGTCAAATCCCAGAAAGAGCAAGTGCCACAAAGGAGGCTTCACTTAGGAACTAAAACCAGCATATCACAATAGAATGTTAAAGATAATAAATAAGAAATGATAATAATAGAGATAACAACAGTAAACTGAGTACGAGAAAACCATTCAAGTAGCCAGGTCACAACCCTTAAACCAAACAAGGACCGGGGTTGTAACCCTTTACCTGAATAGAAACCCGTCTCAAATACTATTGGTACAGTAACAAGACAATAAACGAAGAGAGGACACAGAACTGCTCCGGGAGCCAGGTTACAACCCTTAAACCAAACAAGGACCGGGGTTATAACCCTTCACCTGAACAGAACTGGACCCCTGATCTTTATTGTTAAGGCAGGCACAATAAGCAGGACGATATATGATAAGATAACCATGGAACTATTCAGATAGCCAAGTTACAACCCTTAAACCAAACAAGGACCGGGGTTGTAACCCTTCATCTGAACAGAACTTGGTATCCCATCATTTATCGGTACAAGAAATCATGTCATGTTACAATCTTGTACAGGATCAGGATAAGACTAAGCTGGAATAAACTTCATCCAATCAATCACGGCCAATCAAGAGTATGGCTTGATACTTTTAACTAACTAGGGTTATCACAGACCTAGTTACTAGCAAGATGCAATGAGATTATCCCAACAGCCACAAGCCCTGCAGACCATCCGGTTATCCAGGTCGAACGTTTATGAAGAATTCAACACGTGACTGTGTGCTGGAAATGTGCCCTAATCGTCGGTAGGCTACAAGTCCACTGAATGCGCCCAGATAACGGGATTGCCTGTAGCTGGGAATCTCTTCATGAATACTGAATCATTCTAGTTAATTAGCCTTAGTCAATTTCAGTAGGTATCCCTGACCGTGGTACTCAGGGACCCCCATCCTAGACATGATGCAAGACAGTTACCAGTTTATTTGTACAAACACAATCGTCCACGGTGTCCAGGTCCTTCATACTTGTCATGTCAGGCTAGCTGTCATAACAGCATGTTGAGATATATCATGTCAGTTTACTTGTCAAGGGTGCGCCACAGCGGACCACTATCGTGATCTATTCTTACATTATCATGAATGAGAAAAACTTGCATAAAATAACTAGTGACATATTCTTGAAGCCAAGGAAAAGATCTACAACTTTCATGTTTTGAGTTTTTCAAGATTCTAGCTACAAAACAACTTAAACAGGCAAAAACAGCAAAATAAAGCAATTCCGGCGCATGGGATTCCTGCACAATCGGCGCATGGGATTCCTGCACAAATCGACGCATGGGATTCCTACACAAATTGGCGCATGGGATTCCTGCGCAAATCGGCGCATGGGATTCCTGCGCAAATCGGCGCATGGGATTCAAACTCACGTTGCGTCTTCAGTACATGCGCGTAAGGAACTTACGCGCATGACACGCTCGGAGTCAAAGAATGCGTTGCCGGGACTTCACGGCACATAGCCTCCCGGCCCATGGGGTTCATCGTCCCCAAACAGCAAGTTCAGCCATGAAAGTTCCGAAAACTTGCCATGGCCATAACTTCCTCATCCGAAGTCGAAATCAAGCGAAACAAAAGCCAAAACTGCATGAAATTGAATTCTCTACAACATGGAACTACTAGTTTTTGGAAATACCAAGTTTTTAGAGATCAAAACCAAGAAAACTAAACAAGAAGGAACTTAAAACTTAGATCTACAAAAATATAACCATCAAAACTGAAAACTTTCAGTTCTAAAGAGGCTTAGAATCTAGTAAGGAAGATAATGGAACAATAAAACATGAGATCCATCATGAAGCAAGTTTGCACTTGCCTAAGCTCTTCCCCTCTCTCTCCCTCCTGGTGGTTGATGAAGTAATGGTGGAGAAGTAGTAATGAAGAGAGAGAGTGTTAGGTGAAAATATATATGAGGGTGATGGTGGTAGGTGGGAGGGTTCACCTTTGGTTCATGATGAACCAAAGCAAACCAAGCCAAGCCGAACCAACCCAAGAATAAACCAATCAATGAAATGCTAGAATAAATCAAGCAGTGAGACTTGCAATACGGGTCAATTTACGTATACGTATACCAAGATACGCAATACGAACCACAGGCATTACATTATCTTTGATTTGTTGTTGACTTTTGAATCTGGATGTTCGTTCGTTGTTGACTTCGATTTTGATCTTGTTGAAATCAGTTTTTATAAATTGAGTTAAGATATTCTGATAAGCATATTCGATGAGAACGATAAATGTCTACCTTATTTATGGAGTTTAGAATTTATCGCAGTCATACTAGCTAGCACGACAGGGACGGGGAGCCTGATGATGGATATACTATCCTAGTTATGGAATTTAGATTTTCTTGCAGCCATACTAGTTGGCGTGGTAAAGAATCTAGATGACATAATTATAGGGTATATACCCAAGTTATGGACTCCATTGTTTATTGCAGCTATGCATACAGGCGTGGCAAAGATTCTGGCAACATAATTTCAGGAAGACGTATATGGTTATCAGATTATATTTTAAATTGGATCACTTTGTTATGACCGGATGAGCAAGAACAAATTCTTATCATCATTTTTTCGTCTTGGTCAACTCTGTCTATCTACATCTTAATTAGGATTTTCTCAACATAATTGTTGTGTTCCATCTTCCTATGATTTGACTAAACTCTTCTTCGCTAACCACTTGGATAATTCTTCTTGTCCTTCTCGATAATTGTTGAAAGTGCCTCATGGGTTGACTCAAGGAAGGTTCGAAAAGTAATTTATCCTTGTATTACGGAATCGGGAGTTTGCATCCAGAGAAATACTGGCGAGGCATGACTTCGGATAACGGCATCATGGTTAAATATGTTTCTCGAATTCTACCTGGACCACTCCCTAAGCATTTTGACTAACATCTTCTCCCTTATTTTGCAAAAATTGTTTAGAAATATTTTACGGATATTAGCCAAGTTAAGTTCAGGAACCTATATTATCTGGCGTGGCAGCTGTGCACTGCAGCCATCTGTTGTATTATGGAACCAGGAAGTTAATCGCAGCCAGATGCACACTAGCGCGATAGTAACTTCATGTGACATAATTATGGAGGTATATGGTTCTTGAATTTTACTTTGACTACGTCCTATGCATCTCGTTGGCCTCGTACTATTCTTAGAAATATTTTGACAATCTTTTCTGTCTTGCTTGACCCTTACCTTGCTTGGATATTGATATGGATTGTTAGACCCAGTCCTAGGCCCTGTTACCTTCTATTTTGATGATTGGATAGCCAGACCTAGTTAACAGATTCTGTAGTATAACTATAATGTGTTATTATGTGTGATTGTGATGAGTATATTTTCTTGGGGATTCATTGGGTTAAGCTTATAGGACAGATATGACTGACTGACTATAGTGGACTTAGAAAGCATTAAGAATGATTAGTTTGATAGTATAGAATGGTTTTAAGGTATCTAAGAAGGAGTAATGAAATCTTATATTTAGTGACTACGGATTTAGGACTAGAATCTTGTGCATAGATTTGAGGATTTATATTCAGGAGTTCTTGAGTAAAAGAGAGAAGGCTCAATGCCCAGAATAGGTTTTGAATGTATAATTTCATGGAGCTTGTGATTAGTAGGATAAAGATACTTAGGACGGGATAAGGAAACAAACAAATTGCTATTGAGATTGGAATTTTGGTTGATGGCCAATCATTGTTGATATATACGCATCTCGAGGATGACCTATATTTTAGAGTATATGTAAAGGTTCTTATTGATATGAAGATTCTAAGGGGTAAAATGACATAGTTTTTATAGAAGAAGTTTGATGAACCTGAACCAAAATACCTGCAGAGAGAAACAACATAGATGATCACAAGGGTAGCAGATTTAGTACTGTAGCCATAGCAGTTGCAGGTTTTAGCTTGACCTATTGGATGATTTTAATTTCGAGGACGAAATTTTTATAAGGTGGGTAGGATTGTAAGCCCCTGAATTTAGGGCTTATTTTTTTTTTAATTTTATAATTCAATTAGTTGTAATATACATTATTATTTGATTATTATTTGATTTAATGCTCTTTACCGTGACTTGGATTTCTAGAGCATCAGGGATGCCAGTCTCTGGAAAATTTCTTCTTGAAGTTTGTAGTGGACAGGATTATCTTCATGTTGATATATCGTGTCCCATTCGAACTTGTTCCCTTGTACTCTTTTTGCTTCGTACAAGTTCGGGTCAATTTAGATCATTTAATTATTAATTGAATTCCCACTCTTTTTCTTGATCATCATATGCACGTTACCGTGACTTTCAATTTAGGAGCACCAGACCTGTCGTTTTCTCAGAACCAACTTCTCATGAATGATCTTCTCGAGATGCTCTTCACCTATGACCTTCGTGTCCCACTCAGACACTCCATTTTGTGCTCCATTTCCTTCGTACAACTTTCGGTTCAATTTAGGCCAATTAATTATCTACCGTAAAACCTGATTTAATTTCCAACTTAATTTTCGGGCTCGACATCGGTCCAATCCAGACGACCCAATATATGGCCCTGGCCTGTTTTGAGCCTACTATGCACGTGCCACTTGCGTGCCACCGATTTGATCTCCCTTGTGCTCCCATTCCATCCGTAATTTTAATTGGTTTAATTTATAAATTAATTAAATCTTGGCTTCGACTTTGTCCAAACTTGGCCCAACGTCCGACCCAGTTTGGCATGGACCCTACCATGACTGCCCATACATCCCACTGATGTGTCTGCATTTTTCCCTATTTGAAAATACGTTTATTTTATATAAAAATATATCTACCTCTCTCTTTTATATAATATATATACATATATATATATATATATATATATATATATATATATATATATATATATATAATGTAACTCTCTCTCTCTCCTACTCTCTCACTTCCCACACAAAGAGAACCCCGTCACCTCACTCTCTCACTCCCTTCACAGCCGACTACCCCCTCCCTCTTTCTATTTTTTTGTCTCTTAAATATCTCCCTCTTTAATTAATATACACACACATATATTATTATATAATCTCCCATCACTCTCTCTCCTTTTCCATCACTCACAAATGCACACCCCCTCCCTCCTGTGCATGAACAGCACCCCCTCCCCAAAATTTCAAACACACACACACACTCCACTTCAACCATCACCATCTTCATTTCACATTTTCTTCTCCTCCTCCTTCTTTCCTTCACCATGGTCACCTACACCACCACCACCACCGAGCATATCACTACCTCCACCAGTCTTCTTCCTCTTCTCCCTGGCCTTCTCCTCCTCCTCCCTGAGCTCGCCTCCCCCCCCCCGGCTGAGCTCGGCCGGCGTACGACAGCAGCAGCGGCGAGCTGCTGAACAGCGCGCGCGACATAATGCAGCAGCAGCTGCGGCGCCGACGGCCACGCACCGCCATGGCCGGCCGCCCCTAGCCGTGGCCGAGCTCGGTGGCCCCCTGGCCGGTCCTGAGCATCTCACGCAGCCGCAGTAGCTGCGACAGTAGCGCAGCAAACGCAACGGCAGTAGGGCGCGCGGCGGTAGCCGCCGCGCCCAACCACCGCGCCACCGCGGCCAACCGCCGCCGCCATGGCACTCCCCCAGCTCCGACGAACCCCCAGCGACCTTTCCGTGGTGGCCAACGTCCTCCGGGACGCGCCGTCTAGGCGATTCGTGCGTTTTGCACGGAATCCCGTCGACGCTGCGCGCGAACGAGATTCAGAATGTGCGTCTCGTCGCAGCAACTTTGCGCATGTTTTTCAGGAAATCCGACCGTTGGATCGGCGATTTCTTTGCTCCATCTCAATCTTGGTATATACCCCTTCATCCCTTTCTAATTTCATCCGTTAATTTCGTCGTTTGATACCTCAAAACTGGCCACCAAGTTGACGTTTTAAATTGAATTATTTTTGGACAGTTTCGTGACGGCAACTTCGCAGGTTCGTATCTTCGTCATCGCAGCTCTGGTCGGTGTGCTACCAGTTCCTGTGCGCAGCTGGTATAACCCTCTTCCTATCTCCTTTAAGTTTTGTTTCATTATAAGCACGTTCGGTTGGTCGAATTCGACGCCAAAGTTAGCCGTCCGAATTTTTAAATTTGCACTTATTAAATTCTATTTTTGAACCCGGGACTCCGGATTCAATTTCTGACACCACCAGTAGACTCGTAGCATCGTTCTGGCACGTTTTATATAAAGTTTGTTAGATTTGGAGGACGTTGGCCCTGGCACGCATTTCGGTGCAAGTCGGATACCAATATCCGGGTCAACGGGTCATTTTGAGTTCGGCTCATCGGAATCCAATTTCGGATATATCGTTGAGTTCGTATCGTCATTTTGGACTCGTTGACATATAATTTTCTAGGTTTTAGTGGACATTGGTTCCGGCACGCATTTCGGTGCAAGTCGGATACCAATATCCCGGTCAACGGGTCATTTTGAGTTCGGCTCACCGGAATCCAATTCCGGATATACCGTTGAGTTCGTATCGTCATTCTGGACTCGTTGACATATAATTTGCTGAGTTTTTAGGACATTGGCTCCGACATGCATTTCCGTGCAAATCAGATTTCAATGTCCCGGTCAACGGACCAATTTGAGATCGGGTCAACGGAATCCAATTCTGGATATACCGTTGGGTTCGTATCGTCATTCTGGATTCGTGAACATATAATTTTTTAGGTGTAGTGCACTTTTATTTTGGCACTTTTTTGGTACAAAGTGGGTCCGACACGGACACCGTTTTGATCTGAAATTACCTTTTTGCCCCTGTGTCCAAATTGGACTTATGGACAGGCTATCCTAGCTGATTTGACCATTCTGGACACGTTGGTAATGGTTGTTTCACCATCCGACAACATCTGTAAGTTTTCACCATATTATTATAATCTTTCTCCTTTGGTTGTATTTTGAGATCCATCGATTCTAGTGATTTCACGACCACTGAAATTGAATGTGTTGACCTTGTAGATGTTTGTAGAGACTAGCTTTGACCCAGTTTGACCATGGTTGACTACTTTGACTGAACGTCGAAGTAGAGTCAACATTTGACCTAGGTTAGACTAATTTTGACCCTGGTTGACCACAGTTGACTATTTTGACCAAAGTCAACCGGAAGTCAACCGTTGCCTAAAATTGACCAGAACTGAACCAAAGTTGACCAGTGGACCCAAAGTCAACTGTTAGTCAACATTAGTCAAGTTTGACCTAGAGTTGACCAGAGTTGACCAGTTGACCAAAGTCAACTGTAAGTCAACCATTGACTTAGATTGATCTAGTTGACTTGCTTTGACTTGCCTTAACCCAGTTTGACTTAGTATGACTTGATTTTACTTCCAAACTCTTATATTGATACAGTATTCCATCTATAGGTCCTCGAGACACTGTTCTTGAACTCAGTTGACATATTCCACCAGATCTCAGGCGAGTACATTCTTTGATAATAATTCTGTTTTATGATATCGTTTATGTTTCTTGTATTTAGTGTAGATACCCTTGTTCTCTTGACACATTGTTCGCACGGATTGGTATTTCTCTGGATCCCGTCATGAGATGTTATTCCTCGCTTTCCTTGGTATATCTTGTACAAGTCTTTCTTGTTCCTTGTGCATTGTATAGACACGATTCCTGCGAAGGCTAGCTACCCTCTCGGAGAATCGCGTGTCATGATGTGTCATGGTTGGATCCACTATACTAGTCGGGGATAAGGAGTATTAGTGTAGATGTGTGGTCATTATCCGTCTTGTTTATTCTTGTAGACCTTGTTTGATAGCCAATCCTACACTCCACGTATGATTGGCCGGATCATTAGACCTTGTGCAGACCCAAGCCGGCCACATGTTGAAACTAGTTCTCACACACTTAGACAGATGATTCTTGATTCTTGTACATGCTATGATCAGTTTTACTTGCCTTGTTTTAGCTCTAGATTTACAGCTTACCTTGCCATGATACTCACATGTACATTTCGTGATTCCTTGTATATTCTCTCTATTTACTGCTACATTTTCAATATCGTCTAATTAGAACTGTTATTTGAGATTTATGCTCGATCCATCCTGACTGGATATGTTGACAAAATTTTAGGAGTAGTTGTGCCCTCAGTATGGGACTTCATGATGTTGCTAGCTGAGGTGGATCTCACTATTCTTCTATGTGAGTTGCCTGGTAGTTATCCTTAGTTAGTCTTGTTGTTCCTTCTTTATTTTCCTGTCTTATGATCATTGTAGATTCTAGTTGTTCTAGAGATATTGTTATTATTTCTTGTCTTATCTTCCTTAGTTTTCGTGATGTGACATGAGTACAATTCTAGTTATGGATTATTAGATATTGTAGTTAGTTTAGTATACTTGACAGCGCTCTACCACCGATACCGCGGCGTAGGCTGGGCGTGGCCCACGTATTCGTACCCGTATATCCGGGTGCGGGTCGTGACACGCGTCCTTTGACTTGATTCAGCCTATGAAGGGGTGCTAATCACCTAAGATCTCAGCAACTGAAAGATCATCTCCATTGCTACGTGTCAGCTCTGCCCAGCCCACAAATATAACAAGAAGAGTTCAATTCCTCAATCAGAGCGCATCGTCCATGCGCCTCCATCAACCTACCACGTGGCACCCCCACGTATAGGCACATCCTACATATGCACGCATGAGCAGCCAGCCTGCCAAGCTATAAATAGAGGGATCATTTCCTTCTAACAGACACAGACAGAGATCTACATACATCGTACAACCATCGATATACAGAGAGACAGATACAGACACTCAATGTCTTCTTCCTCTCCGCAAGCTCCAGCACCCAGAGCAACTCAAACCTTCAGAGAACGGAGAACCGTCGTCAGATCGTCAATGGAGTCAACGTATTACCACTCGCTCCATCGGCACAAGGGACCCAGATAAACAAAAGTGTACTCCTAGGACTACGTCTAAGTCCTACATTGTAACACTGTTCTGTTTGTATTGAAATTACACCAAAAGATTTTAATGGCAAACAAAGAGGACAATAAAGTTCCTTAAAGGACTGACTGCAACATTTGCTCAGAGGATAGCCCTACTTCTTGCCCAACCGAAGATCCCTACCTTTAAGGACGCTATCTTGGCAATGATCAGGAAGAAACATGTATCAGACTGCAAGTAGGGACAAGTGGCCGTCATGAAGAGAAGTCAGGACTAGTGGCCACCAGTTTGGGCGACACAGGTCCGAAAGGGGAGTATTGGCAACAAAATTGATAGTACTACAACTGCAGGGAGATGAGCCATCATCGGCATGCTTGCACCAAACCACCTAAGAAGGGAGATTCAGGTGGTAGATACGGGCAATTCGGTGGACGGGGAACATTCGGAGGACAAGACCACGGTCGTGGAAGGTCGACGAGGTGGTCGAGGAGGCTATCAAGCAAACCTACAGGTAGCAGGAGGCAATGAACGAGTGTCACGACCCGCATCCACTTTTTGGGATACGAGTGCAAGCCAGCCTACGCCGCAGAGTCGACGGTAGAATGTTGTCTAGCTACAATTCTTAACATCATAAATAATGCTCATTCACAAAAATTAATTTAATTTACAATATTCTCAAGTTTTATATTTTGCAGAAAAATATAAACACTTACAAATATTGAAATGAATTACAACTCATCTATCTAGCTAATCTCTAGGTTTCTGCCTGCTAGTACACGCATATCTTCCAATGCCAAGTGAAGCCACAGCTAACCTGAAAAATGTTAGTTTCCAGTCAGGAATGGAACGAGTACAATTCACTGAATACAGTTCCAATATATGAAAATGATTATACAACAAAGGTTAGCTATTAAATATATGATTTGAAAAATAAACACAGAGTGACAAAGTAAAACTAATCAAAGGAAAATAGTAAATAAAATATAAAGACAATACTCACCGACTGACTGAAGTACCTTTGATATGTGATTGATTTCGGGACAATTGCACGACACTGTCTACAATATCTATACTGTATAATGTAACACTATCTACATGGTATATGCAATAAAGAAATATTGTCTACATGGTATATTGCAATAAAGAAACATTTTATACATGGTATAATACAATAGTAATTACTGTCTACACGGTATACACTGTATAAGGTCAGATCACACATCCTTGGTACTTTACCTCCTCGACACGACAAATTATAACCAACATAAAAGATGAAAATTACATATCTAATGACTAACAATTAGATATAGTAAAGATCAATATCAGAAACAAACAATAAACTGTACTCGCCTGAGGTCCTTTACTGGTGAAACCGATAATCCAAACCACTCAGTGTGCCACAATAGTCAAACTCGTACAACAGTCTCCAGATGCTGAAATAGACATTACTAACATTTTCAGAATAGTCAAATTAGCTAGAATTGCCTATCCATATGTCCAATTATGGATACAGGGGCAAAACGGTAATTTTAGGTCAAAACGGTATCCACCGTTGGACACATTTTGCACCGAAAAGCGTGCCAGAGTCAATAGTCTCAAAAGTAATCAAACTACATGTCTACGAATTCATTTTGATGATACAAATCCAACCTTATGTCTAAAGTTGGATTCCGGCATGCCGTGCACAAAATTGCCCGTCGAATCGGATCGTGTGGCCCGTAAAACGGCGATCTGTTCAACTGTCTCAGAATCTGACCAAACTTGGCATACATGACCAAAAAAATGATATGGTCCTGTTGGCATAAGTTTTGTCTCGATCTGACGAACGTGCACAAAGTAATTAGGAAATTTGCAAATAGACCGATACGGTGAATTTCGACGGATACGCATCAAATCTGTCGCACATACGCGACCAATTTGAATTTCGTCAAAGCCCACACGTCCACGAAGCCGATACGCACCTTTCAATGCTTTCGCCTCGCGGCCACGTCGCCCGGATTGGCGGGACGCACGTCGTATCGAAGGAATTTTCTAGATTTTTAATATTTTAAAACAGTTTTTCGCCAATCTTTGGAATCGATTTCTTGGCACGTAGTCGATGAAATCAATTTCCGTAAACTGGGTTTCAGTGCCCTATAGGTTGTCTAGGACTGTTGTTAATTGGTTTCCTGAGTGTCTCGATGGATTGACCATGTGTGGCCTTCCAAGTAGGTTGTCTGGGTTAAAATTATGCTATGTTCTAGAGCAGTTTTTTGACGATATTTGGATCGATTCTTCTACCGATCCAAACCCTAATTTCGTAAACTAATTGAAAGGATTTATAAAGGTTAAGGTGGGGTACATACCAGAGAAATCAAATAAGAAGACGATCATGCGAAGGTAGAGAAATCTCTCCGCCAAGTCGAGCTCGCGACTGTGCTTGCTGCGCTGCCACTGTTCTGTTTGGACCCGCACGTGCGGCTTTTGTCGGCTCTCTGGTGCTGCTACGGTGGCACGCGATGACTGGAGGGTGCGCCCAGGGAAGGAAGGTGGCGCGGCGTAGGTTTGAGGTTAGGGTTTAGGTAGTATTCGAGAGATCTCTCTCTCTCTCTCTCGCGTGTATAAGTACGGGTTGGGGTCGGCTGTTGTTTGGTTTATTTTTTTCTTTTTCTTTTATTTTCCTTTATTAACAAACATACATTTGAATATTTATATATTCTTATAATATAACAAATCTAATAATATGGTAACTCCTAATATATGGTATACCCATATATGTATAGATCTTAAGCCACATAAAATCTAAATATAATTTAAGCAAACATTATAACTACTAGCAATTTTATTAAACATTAAAATATAAATAAACATTTTCTTTATAAACATTATATATATATATATATATATATATATATATATATATATATATATTCAGTAAAGCTAAAAATCTCGATAATATATTTAAATAAATATATAGAATGACATAAATGGCTAAAAGTCGAAAGACTATACTATGTACTAGCACACCTCTATACATTCAACACCTCAATTCGGTTAATATCAAAATAACTTATATTACACATATACTATATATATATATATATAACAACTCAAAATATTAATTATTAGACCATTAAACAAATTACGAAATACGTACATTCATACAAAACGTATATCAACACGAACGTCTTTGGTCGCACTACATGACTACATGGACTTGGGTTTGGTCTGAGTCAAGTCCAGACTGGATGGGTACAACCAAATTTTCCAAAGGTCTTAATATTAATAAGTAACTACTTAAATTATTCATAGGATCAAGTCGCAACTTGGCCTAGTTTTCTTAGTTAGAACACACCTATGGCTCTGTATTCCCCCTAACATGACTAAACACTAGTCAAAGTACGCCACATCACTATCCATGCCATGATTCCTAGTCGTCTTGTACTTCAAAACTCATCCATGGCTAAAGTCATCTACCGTAATAATTAAATATTTAATTATTCATAAAATTCTAAAAGTCACCATTTAAATCAATTATAATAAATAAAAATTTATTTCAAAAATTTTGGGAAGAGCAGTTACAAATCTACCCACCTTAAAGTAATTTTGTCATCGAAATTCAAATTCCTAACCATTTTGTAACTACTAACCTCTAGGACTTCTACCCACCTTTGGTCACACTACTCCTTCAAATCTCCTGTCACTAAAACTTTATAATCTTCCAACTAAATGCTAAAATTGCTACCAATAGACATCTACTGTACATGGCATCTATAATCCTCTCACATCTATCAAGCAACCCAAAATTTAACAAGTAACAAATTTACATAAGTAGCTAAAAAATATTGATAAATTCCAATAAGCATGACCATTCGTCGCTCTGAAATATGAAGGACAGGAAGATAAGGAAGAATAATCGAGAACAATATGAAGTTTCAAAAGCGGTAGAGAGTATCCAATTATGCAGATAGAAAGAAAGTTTATGAACCATTAACTTATTTGCTAGATTGGGCTACTCTAGTCTAGTCACTTGCCAAATCGAAGAACCCTTCGTTTCTTAGAGGGGCTTGCAATCCGTACAATACTGAAGTTTCGTTCTCGAAACTAATCTAAACAAGGTTGCATAATAGAACAGAATTTGAGAAATCAAGATTATGATCTTTTTCGTGGCTATTTAAACGCACGAGCAAGGGATATAAATGTAATACAAGATCGTATCACGACTTCCCGATAGATGGAATAAGGGTTACGAATGATCTCACAATCTAAGAGGTGGAGACTACATAATAGGTATAGGGACCTATTTCAAATAGTTTGATTTTATAGTCCAAATATGGTGGTATGCATGGATAGATTTTACTGGGTCTTAATGGGTTCCCTAATTGGACATCAATCATTGGTTCGATGAACCCTGGATTTCAATCGATATTGACTGGACAAGATCCCAATGATAAAACTATTTTTACTAGGTTAGGATAACCTAGAATAGGTTTCCACCCAAGTGGTTGAACTAGATGGGCAGTCAGATTGGTTAAATAGGTTCTGTAAGCCTTGAAGGTGCGCCTTCCGTGACTTTTGTGTTTAAGTAGCACGAGAAGACATAATCTATGTTGATACGGGCGACGCCTAGGCGTGCCTAGGAGACCTAGGCGCGCAGAATTTTAGTACTCCGCCTCAACCAGGAGATTTCAGGGCAGGGTTCGGCGGTGGGCGCCTAGGCGGGTGCCTAGGTCCGCCCAGTGGAAGTCAAAGTCAGGCGCCTAGGCGGTGGGCTCCATGGGCTTTTAATAATTTTTTTCAGGTTTTAGGGTTTTCTTTCAAGTTATTGCCTTATTGGAAAGAAAATTATTGCTGCTGCTGTTGTCCTTCCTCTTCTTAAAGAAAAGAAGCAAAGAAGAAAGGAAAAAAGCAAAGAAATAAGGGGAAGAACGGGGGAAGACCGCTACTGCTGCTGCTGAGCTGCTCGGCTGCTCCAACTTCAGGTATTATTCTTCTCCTTCCTCTTCTTCTCCTTTGTCCTCATCTTCTCTTCTCCTTCATCCTCTTCTTCTCCTTCCTCTTCTTTTCTTTCGTTCTCTTCTTCTCCTCCGATCCTTTTTTTGGTCCACTAGGACCACTACTGCTGTTGTTGTGTTTTTTGGTCGGCTAGTGCTGACCGCTACTGCTGCTGCTTTTTTTTTGCTGCTAATTTTGTTTGTTGACCGCTATTTGCTGATCACTATTTGAGAAAAAATATACTGATTTGTTTTGTTGCTGGTGATTTTTTTTGCTGCTGGTGATTTTTTTCATTTTTTTCTTCAGAATTTGAATATGTCTTCTAGTGGTTCCACTCGTTTGAAACCATCAAAAGATCCCGGATGGGATTATGGACAACCATTTCTCAATGACAAGAATAGCGTAAAGTGTGATTTGTGCCAAGTAATAACAAAGGGAGGATTTAATAGGCACAAACAACATCTTGCGGGCAGTTATCCAGATGTTAAAGTGTGCTCCAAAGTAACTAAAGATATCCAAGAAATAATCAAAAATTATATAGCTGAACAAAAGTTGAAGAAAGAAAAAAGGGAGAGGATAAAACTTGCTCCAATAGCAGCGATTAATATATTTGATGGTGTTAGTAGTACTAGTACACAAGCAAATAGAAATGATGAAGAGGTTGAAGCATTGGAAAGTTGTCGTCTAAGCTCAAGTGGTGGTACTACTAGTAATTTGGCTCCTAAAGGACCCAAGAAACATGGTCCCCTTGATAGCATGTTCCTCCCAAATTTTGATAAACCTGTGCAAAAGCCCCTTGATAATGTTCACAGGGAGAGGGCTAGGAACAACACCTGTGATTACATTGCTGATTTCTTTTATGTAAATGGGCTTTCTTTTAATGTAGCAAAGAGTTCTAGTTTTACTAGAATGCATGCAGCAGTTGGACAGTTCAGTGAAGGTCTAAAACCTCCATCATACCATGAGTTGAGGGTTACAATTTTACAGAAGAAGGTAGAAGCTATGAAGGAGTGGATAGACTCATTTAAAGTCCATTGGAAGATTTATGGGTGTTCTATTATGACAGATTGGTGGATAGATGGAAGGGGCAGAACACTCATCAATTTTCTATTGAATTGTCCTAAAGGAATAATTTTTCTGAAATCAATGGATGGTTCCGAATTTGTCAAAGATGTGGAATGTTGAAAGAAGTCATTGAAGAAGTTGGCAAGGATACTGTTGTACAAGTAAGCTCCTTATCCTAACATTCTTTCTAAATTGTAATATTAATTTATTATATACTCATTAAATAAGTTTTGAATTATTTTTTTTCTTATGTAGGTTATTACAGATAATGCATCAAACTACAAACGTGCTGGAAAATGGTTGATGGAAGATAAGAACATATTTTGGACTCCATGTGCAGCCCATTGTGTTAATTTGATTTGTCAAGAAATTGTTGCTCATCCAAAGGTGGATGCAGTTGTGAAGGAATGTAGGACAATTTCGATATTTATGTGCAATCATACCAATGTTCTACATATGATGAGAAGATTCACTGGTAATAGAGATTTCTTGAGGCCCGCAGTTACTAGATTTGCTACCAGTTTCTTGTCAATGGAAAGCATTTTCAATCGGAAGGCGGGTCTACGAACAATGATACATTCAGAGAATTGGACGAAGAGCAAATGGGTGACAACAACTGACGGAAAGAGGGCGGCCAAGATAATTAAGAAGTCCTCCTTTTGGAACAGGTTAGTATACAATTTTTTTTCTATCAATAATTTGTTCTTTCTGAGTTTTGACAAGGTTTGATTCTAATTTGTTCTATTACAAATATAACAGGTTGTACTTTGCTTTAAAAGTGCTTGCTCCATTGTTGGATGTTATTCGATTGGTGGACATGGAAGAAAAGCCTTGCATGGGCTATATTTATCATGCAATGGAGGACTGCAAGAAGACGATAACTCCAATTTGGGGGAGAGTGACAACGGATTCTTGAATGAAGTATTGATGATTCTTGATCATCGATAGGTTGATCAACTCCATCAACTTTTGCATGCAGCTGGCTATTATCGTAACCCTAGCATTTATTTTATTAATCAAGGAGAAAGGGATTCAGATTTGGAAAGCAATAGTGCAATCAAAAGGGACCTATTTGATGCAATCAAGAAGCTAGTTTCAGATGTAGACAGACGTGACAAAATTATTGATCAACTATCAGTTTATCGAACAGCTAGAGGCATGATGGGTGACCCAATAGCTGTAGGAAAAAGAACAACATCAGCTCCAGTTGAGTGGTGGATTACTTGGGGAAGTGAAGTGCCAGAACTTCAAGATTTTGCAAAAAGAGTACTTGGTCTTACTTGTGCTGCATCTCCATGTGAAAGAAATTGGAGTTCATTTAACAATATAAGTCAAATTATTATTCTAGTAGGTAATATATAATTTTTGATAATTAATTCTTTCATTTTCTGAATATCATCTACATTCCAAGAAGATGAACAGGCTAGAGCATCAGAAGTTGAATGATATTGTGTTTATCCAATACAATACCAAATTGAAAGCTCGTTATTTGAACCGGACTAGCTTGGCGGGAAGAGATACGGATCCAATTGTTTTGAAGGATATAGAAGAGTGTGACGAATGGCTTGTTCCTTATGATGCGGCCAATGATCGTGTAGGTGACACTAATCTTATATATGGACTTGTTGAAGAGGCTGAAGGAAATGAGGAGCACGGTCCTAGGACGAGCACGAGGACATACAAGAGGAGAAGAACACAACAACAACAACAACAACAACAACAACAACAAAGCAGCCAAAGGAGGGGAAATAGAATTCGTAGTGTTGACCAAGATTCAGAATCGGAAGATGATAAAGAAACATCCAATAAAGAGGAAAACTCTAGTGATGATGGGCCTCAATCAGCTGCAGAAGAGGATTTAGAATTTTAGATATTAGAATTGTGTGTTTTGTGTTATTGGGTTAAGCATTAACTTAAGTTGGAACTTTGAAGACTTTCTTGTGTTACTTTATTAATTATGAATGCTTGTTGAACTTATTAGTTATCAATTATTGCTATTATTGTTGCTTGCTTGCTTGTTGCTTCTTGCTATCATGATATCATCAAGTATTATATTGACATGTTGCATGCATATATTTGCTCAAGATATGTTCTCAAATTGTATTTAATCGTTATATTTTTCTAATGATCATTCAGGATAGCTGCAGTGAAGAAAAGATGGATCAAGAAAGATGTATCATCTATCTATAAAAAAAGCATGAGGTAATATTTACATTGCTTGCAATAATTATATAAACTCAAAGTCAATTACATTTGCTTCATTGCTTGCAATATTTGCTTTAGCCTTTACATTGATAGTACAAATATAATGTTTACACTTTACATTGCTTCACATTTGCTTGCAAAATTCTGCTACTGCTGCCTTCTCCTTAATGTTGCTGCCTTCTCCTTAGTCCTTACTGCCTTCTCCTTAATTCTGTTACTACTGCTACTATTGCACATAGGAAAAAAGCAAGGAATTCTGGGCGGGCGCCTAGGCGAGGTGGGCATGGTCTCACCTCGCCTCACCTAGCACCCAGTATAATATAGGACACAATTGAGTGGCACACTAGTGACATGTGCATAGTGGGCTTCGCGTAGATCACAACCATATATTGGGTTGAAAGGTTTGAGTCGAGGTTGAGTCTCTAATTATAGTCGAAAAGTATACTGGTATTATGGTAAGGGTTATAGCTAGTCCTTTTGACCTGAAAGTCGTACCATAAAAATAGAGTACAAAGGGACGTGTTTGAGTGGGACATGATATACCTAGATGAAGGTAGACTCGTCTACATCTTGTATATAAAATTTGTTGGGAGGTAACAGCTAGTATCATGCTCCGAATATTAATGTCGCGGTCAGGGACACCAAGGATCTAATATAAAAGTGAGTGTTTATAAGGCACAATTTTTTTTGATCCTAGTGGGAACCAACTTATTTGTTCAATCAATAATACTAGTAAATCCTAAAATTTAGAGGCTGACTTTCTATATACTTCAGGAATTTATTTCTCGAATTTAAACCAAGACAAAGTTTACGGTGAATGGAGTTAGAGCAATTCAAGTCGTGATCACGGGGTAATAGATAAAGCGATATGATAGATATGGTTCAAGTTTGAAGTTCGTTTTCCAATTTCATGTAGACGGAAAGTGATTCCGCAATATCTTTCATGGCCATAGATGATATGGCGAGCTAAGGGTAACATTCTGGGTATAACTTCCCTCAAATACCAACGTTTGTTTTTCCAAAATAAGTAAGGGAGAAAACAATAAAGAGTTCAAGGGAGGGAGAATCGAAAGTGAATACGAGATTCCAAGGAAGATTGAATAACTCAAAGGGGCTATCAAGGCAATTGCAGATGAGATCCTAGAGACATCTACATCTCAATCCACGTAGATTAATCACAGGGAGAGCGAACTGAGTGCACTAAGGTTGATCATACCGTAATATATCGATTCTGACTAGACAATATGTTAGTAGGCGCCCCCAATAAACATATGTCTTGAATCAAGCTCGATAAAAGAGTAAGCTTGCAAAACTAGGCTGTAATAGCAGCATTGGTCAAGATAGTCAAAATACAAGTATGCGAGATTTTTTGAAAGGAGGCACAAGTAGTTCGAGTTTTATGAGAATCAAAACCTTACCGGGTGTTCTTGCTTATACATGTAGAACCCTAGAGGGGGGTGAATAGGGTAATTAAAAAATAACTACAACAATTGATACAATAAGGACAATTGAAAGTAAAGAGTTGAAAGATCAAACGTAAACGCAAGGATGTATCCTGGTATCCTCTTTTGAGGCAGTCCAGTCCCGGAACTCTCTCCGGCTTAAATCTACTATTTAACCAAATAGTACACACGAGTTTGGATCCGAAGAACTCGCCAACTTCAACACGAGTTTGGATCCGAAGGCTCGCCAACTTCTACACGCGAGTTTTCTTACGAAGGCTCGCCAACTTCAAACAAAAGAGAATGAGAACTTGTTGATCTTCTAACACATGAAGATCGAAATGTACAACTCTTTAATACTCTAGCACTTTGGGAGAGGATGACAATGAAAAGCTTGGAAGAGTATTAATGGTGGAGCTCTTGGTTGTTGGAAAATTTATGGAAGAGTTGGTGAGGAAGCTCAAGAGAGAGAGAGCTTCCTTTTATAAGAGAACCAAGAGTGGTGGCATTTAATGCTCAGAATGCAGACAGACCGGCATGCCGTCGGTATGCAGCGGCATACCGTCGGTCTACCGGCCAAATAGTAACGGTCATATTAATGACCGTTTGAGAGCATTAAATGCGGCCATTAATGCTAGTCAGAGCAATTCGAAAACCAAATATTTGAAACTCGGTATACCGCCGGTATGCCGGAACATGCCGCCGGTATGCCGACAATTTGCCACAGCAAGTTTTGAGTTGCTAAAAATGGTATACCGCCGGTATGCCGGAGCATGCCGTCGGTATGCCGACAATTAGTCACAGTAACTTTTGGGTTGCTAAAAACGGTATACCGTCGGTATGCCGGAGCATGCCGTCGGTATGCCGACAATTTGTCACAGCAACTTTCTGGACAAGAAAAGCGGTATACCGCCGGTATGCCGGAGCATGCCGCCGGTATGCCGACTATTTGTCACAGCAACTTTCTGTATTCTAAGAACGGTATACCGCCGGTATGCCGGAGCATACCGCCGGTATGCCGCTCTGTAGCTATTTGATTTTTGACTTATTCTTTTTACTGTCATCCGTCCTTAGGTGTTTACAGATATACCTAGACCAGTACAGACTCGAAGACTCTAAGCAGGAAGACGCCGTCTTATGCAGGGAACGCCGGTAACTGCTACAGTCTTCAAGGAAGAAGGAGAAAGCTCTTGAACGGAAGAACTCCATGTAGTAGATCTTCTGAGAATATATGAAACTGAAGAACAGAAGACTAAACTACGAAGATGCTGTTAATTACTCAAAATAAAATGTGCCAACGAACTCCCCCATTTTGATAATTGACAAAATAGAGAGATAGCATCTTCAGGGAGTAGCTCCCCCGTAGGTAGACAGCTCCCCCTCAATACGATTTCTCCCCCTTTGTCACTTAGTCAAAGATGGGGATAAACAATAGAAACAGTGCATAATAAAAAGACACGAGTATATAAAGAGAAGCATGCATTAATATATAGAAATAGGGAGTGAATACATGCTGGACCCATACATAACATAGTGATAAAATAAAAGACTCTCCACAACGAGAGCCGGACACTAGAGACAACCATAGATAAAGTCCCCGAAGGACAGCAAACAGCTAGTAACAACCACACACCGGTCCCCGAAGGACCACAAAAGATAATATAAAGACAAACACATAAAAACTAGAAACACCGACATTGTTAGTGGGTGGTTATTGCTGGTAGTCGAGCGCAAAGTGATGCACTTTGCGCTTTGACGTGAGATGGAACTTTTACGTGTCATGCATGGAGCCAAACAAAATCAGCCTACGTCTAGCGGTTCAGCGAGCTCGTTGGTCCAACGGTCTCGTGTGCATCGGGCGCGAGATAGAACTTTTGTGTCGAGCTTGCACAAAGTTAGCGCACATTTAACGCGTCTATTGAGCTTGCGGTCATGCGACTCACAGTTCAACGTGGTTCCGCAGGTCGAGCGGGCTTCGAGCACTTTGCATGGTTTTACGAGTTTAGCGTCGGGCTTCAAGTGGCATGCGGGTCATGTAGTCTCGTGGGTTCAACGGGCTTAGCTCACTTCACGTCGTTCAATAGGTCATGTGGTTTTACGGGTTCTGTAAGTTGTTGTTTAGCATATTTTTTTGTTTACTATTGTTGTGAAGCGGTTCAACTTCGTAGTTACTAGTTGCCCTATTTGATAGGGAGTTACTATTGTAACCATCCATATAATGGGGAGTTATTCTCTGGTTATCCACCCACATTGTTAGTGGGCGGTTATTGCTGGTAGTCGGTTTCCTCCCCTATATAAACTCAACGTTTTTACACTTGGGCATTTGACAGAAGGGTTGATACGCACAAAAGATGAGGTGTGTAGCACTACAGCAATCAACCGTAGGAGCAACAATGAGTGCCAAAGTCCATGCTCTGTCCGATATCAAAGAGGTGACAATGGAGCGCTCGAGTGGTTCATCTGAACTTGCTGGTTCCTGGGAGCAAATCAACAAAAAATGGTCGAATATCGCTTTGAGCAACAGTGTTTTCATTACCCCTGCAAGGAGTTTCATCAATGACATCCTGATTTCAAAAGCTTTGCTCTCACAGAAACTCTGTTGTGAAAAGGGAGCTTTGCTTTCATAGCAATTTTCATTGCTTGATTGCTCTGGGGTATATCCGATGGTTGTGCTTACGCACTATTGTTTCCAAAATTACTTGCTCTTATATTTCCTTTTAAAGTGTCTATAGGATTGAATGTAACAAAATGTGTATATAATTTTGTAATACAACATTTGGTTTTGTTTGCCAACGTGGTGAATAAGTGTGTTCTTTCTGTAATAAAATCCCAATTATGCTATTTTGCTAATAAACAAAAATCTCTATAGTTCAGTTGTGAAAAGAAGAGTTTTGCATTGCACTTGCAACCAATTAATTGAGATTATATGAACAAAATCAAACTGTAAAAAAAAGCATTTCTTTGTGTTGAAACATCCATCAATTATAGATCATCAACATAAGTAGAGAAAAACCAATAGCATATGATGGCATATGACATAGAAAAGAAATAGAAAGGATTTTTTTTTAAACTCACTTTCAGCCGTGTCCTCGAATTGGAAATACATTTCAACTTTGAAAACCCCCGTGTCCGTCAGCAGCTGGATTCGAGTCCTAAGAGATCGATTTAGCAGTAGATGAAAAGAATATCAAAGAAGAAGAAGAAGAAGAAGAGAGAGAGAGAGAGTACTGTTTCTAGGGTTAGGGTTTCATCCTCCTTCGATTTCTCTCTTCTTCGATTCCCATTTCTTTTCGAGGGAGAATGACACGCCTGGCAGGTGGGAGGATTTATGAAATGCCCAAAAACTTAAAAAGTTTTATGTAAAACCCACCGCTAAAAAAACTTTCATCGCGTGCCCAGAATTAGAGAAACTTATCCAAAGCGGGTTCCAAATGACCCTTTTGTCCTTCCTTTTAATTTATTGAAAACACCCACGAAACTGCTCTTAAAAAAAATGTTTCGATACTTCATCTTATTCCATACGCTGCTCACTTTCGAATCTAGGTTTTCTCCTCAAAAATCTTCAAAAACTCGTTGGAAAATTTCGGAAAGACCGGGACAAACGACAAAAGTGCTAAAACGGAGGTCCAAACATCATTTTTTTGCGATTCTAAAATTTTGAAAGGCCGTCTAACGGTGAAGCAGTTACTTTCAGTCTCCTCGACGATACGCTCATTTTGCGACAAACGGGACCTCGTTTCGACCTCCCAGTCAAAAGTTATGACTCTCCAAAGTTTCAGCTAACCATAAAATGCAGGAGAATGGCCATTCTCCGTGTTAGAACACAAAAAATGTTAATTTCGCATGAGGGTGGTTATTCTCCGTGTTAGTAAAACGGAGAATGGCATTCTCCGTCTTAATTTACACGGAGAATGACCATTCTCCGTGCTAAATTACACGGAGAATGACTATTCTCCGTCTTAATTTACACGGAGAATGCCATTTTCCGTGTAGTTTATCACGGAGAATGGTCATTCCAGTGTTAAAACACAGGAGAATGACCATTCTCCGTGTTAGAAACACGGAGAATGCCATTCTCCGTGTTAAATAAAACGGAGAATGTTATTCTCCGTGTTAAATAAAACGGAGAATGTTATTCTCCGTGTTAAATAAAACGGAGAATAGCATTCTCCGTGTAATTTAGAACGGAGAATGGTTATTTCAGTGTTAAAACGTAGGAGAATGGCATTCTCCGTTTTTAATAAAACGGAGAATGACGTTCTCCGTGTTAAATAAAACGGAGAATGGTCATTCTCCGTGTAATTTAGCACGGAGAATGGTCATTTCAGTGTTAAAACGCAGGAGAATGGTCATTCTCCGTGTTAGAAACACGGAGAATGTCATTCTCCGTTTTAAATAAAACGGAGAATGTCATTCTCCGTTTTAAATAAAACGGAGAATGGCATTGGTCATTCTCCGTGTTAAATAAAACGGAGAATTGTCATTCTCCGTCTAATTTAGCACGGAGAATGGTCATTTCAGTGTTAAAACGCAGGAGAATGGCCATTCTCCGTGTTGGAAACACGGAGAATGTCATTCTCCGTTTTAAATAAATTCGCCGTTTTAAATAAAACGGAGAATGGCATTCTCCGTGTTAATTTACACGGAGAATGGTCATTTCCAGTGTTAAAACGTAGGAAAATATTCTCTGTGTAATTTAGTTTTTTCAGGAATAAAGAGTTTCGTTCTTCTTTCAAAGCGATGATAATTCTTATGGAAAAGAAGAAGAAAGATCTTCTCTCCACAATTGACGTCGATGAAGATGATGATGATGGTGATGATGATGACGAGCGATGATCTGAGTTCGACCGAAGAAAAGCACACCGAACTACGAACGATCTTTGCGATCTCTGTTGAATATGAGAGCAATGAAATTCAGATTTTTCGTGAAGAAGAAGAAGACGAAAATCGCAATCCAGATCTGAGTTTTTTGAATTCAAATACATATAGATGACCAATTCGCGCGGAGGGGTAGTTTCGGTATTATAAAAATAGCAGTTTCCAACGGGTGGCATCTAAAAGGGAATCTTGGAATATTTAACGTGAAAATACTTAATTCTGGACATTTCATAAAACTCATCCAGCGGGTGGGCATTTCATAAAAGTACATCCCGAAATTGGGTTTCTCAGCAATTTCCAGTTTTGAAATTTAGGTGCTTCTCTTCGTGGGCTTAATTAGCAATATTTGTAGAAGTCGATGGACCCCACATTTTGTTTATGGGCCACAGTAACGACCTTTTTGTTTTTTCCACTATCTTTTAGGAAGGAAGAGTATAAGCGCACATCTAAAATTACTTAGAGCTAGCTTAAAAACAATTTATTTGTAAGTTTTGAATTAAATTATTTTACTTAGGACTGTCCACTTCCACCTATATAAAACTTTATTACAAAAAATGAGTCATCGAATCCATTAAACCCTCTTTCCGCTCCTTCCGAAGAACATTTTGGGCCTTCCGAAACGCTCTCGATAAGCGATCTGACACCCCCATGTCGACATTTTTCATAACATGACTGTTTAAAATTTTGTCAGTCCATATTTTATAGTGGACTGTCAAAGATTTTGACAGTCCTAATTTGATTATTACCTTTAGGACTGTCAAAGAATTTGACAGTCCAACCCTATTGAAAGGACTGTCAAAATTTTTGATAGTCCAACCTATTGGAGGGATTGTTAAAAAAATTGACAATCCTAAATGAAACATGCTGTAACAGCAATTTTTATTTAGGACTACAGTCCTAAATGAACATATTTCCATGCTTGTACGGATAACATAGACTAGTATCATATTAATCAACCAAACTATGTATTATGTATAGAAAGTGTACATACATATTTCCTTACATGAAGTAGAGTTTAGCATCCTGCTAATGTCGTTGAACTGACGTAAGATGCAGCACCAAGCTCGCAGTAAAGGTATGCTAGTATACCGCTTCCCCAAGATATTTTTTCCACCGTGATTAGGTCCACAAAGTTTCAGAGATATTTGGCATGTATCGACGTTCCGGACTTTTCCGAAATGCGACGGCCCTATAATGAATTGCATGTACCCCAGGACAACCGCATAGTTATCATCATCATTACCATTGAATGTCGTATCCAAATATCTCAACGGAACTCCGAACGATTTCTTGAAGCCGGTGATGGTTGTAAAAGTATCTGTCTCAACTCCAAAAAAATTGGAGACATGTTCCATAATCTCATAGTACAACTCAATGTCGCCCTCGGGATAATCATTCATCATTATACGCCCATCAACCCTAACACCCAAATGTGATGAACGTCATTCAGGGTGATCGTCATCTCACCTCCTTGGAGATGCAAAGTGTTGTTTCTGGATGCCATTGTTCTAAAAATGCAGTTATGAGTGCATTTTTCACCATTTTATATGAGTATTTAGCCAAATTTTGGAAACTGGTGGAGTTAATTTTGGCCTTGGCATGTTCCCCCAACTCGTCGAACCCCATGTATTACACTTCTTTCTGTGGTTGATGACCGTTAACATACGTGAGCTATCCTAAAAATTAAACAATAGAATGAAAGTATAAATATAAAATCTAATTTTTCAAAAGAAAAATTAATTTATAATAACGTAATGAACTTGCCAGATTGTTCCATATTTGATATGCAATGTGGTTCTCGATCAACGGCAATAGAGAGCAGCCGGTTGGACGCATATCTTCGGCTGGATGAGAAGGTCTAGAACCATCATCCTCTCGGACAATATGTACGTCATTATCGGAGGAGGAAGAAGAAGAAGGATGAGTAACTGCTTTCTTCGAACGAGTTGTAGTGTGTTTGGTTCCAGAGAGAGTGCCTCTGGTTCTGCATATAGTTATTGGTTTCTTAATAACTCTCTCAACTTGGCTAGCCTTGCGCTCCAATGCAATAGGGCGTTTTCTTTTACTACTGGCATCAAGGTACTTGTTCTTCAAGTCGCTTCTATAAATAAATAAAAATATTATAAGTAAATTAACAGATAATTAATCTTAACATATGGCCAGTAGAAAATTTATAAATGGATTGGAATAATACAGGACTGTAGAAATTATCTACCGTCCTAACAACATAAAGGACTCTAAAAAATTTCTACAAACCAACGTTCTTCGAGCCCGTGGCTGTGGCAAAAATCCAACCCAAAAATTCAAAAATTAATTCAAAAACACATAATTGTTCGTCCAAAGCCTACATTACGATATTAAATTATAACAAGAGTTAGGGAAAAAATTGCTATAAAATGAAAAATAACAAAATACCAAATGAAGAGATGGACAAGATGGAGGAAGAAGCTTATGAACAAGATTTGTACCTAGATTGTGAAGAAGGTTTGGGTGCCATCTCCAAAATTGGGAAGAAGATTGGGAAGAATATTAGGGCTTTGGAGAAGATGGAGGTGGTGGAGAAGAAAAAGTTTATATGAAGAGAGAGAGAGAGAGAGAGAGAGAGAGAGAGAGAGAGAGAGAGAGAGAGAGAGAGTAGGTTTGAGAGGGTTTAGTGGCCAGGTGGGGTATTGGGGGTGGGCTAGCCCCAAGCAATAGAATAGCTACCCTGACTAATTTTTCATCTAAACTAGGGTAGACCCAATCCTGGGCTATCCATGAGCATGAATGTGCCCTTATAATTTGCCAAGAGTAGAATTTGGTTGGGCCAACATGTATATTTAGCAAATACAAATTTTTAGGTGACATTTGCTAGACAGAATACTATATAGCTTGGAATTTTACATTCTTAGAAATCAAATAATTAATTTTTTTGGAAAATTGTATTTTCATGTTTGGTGAATATATAAATATTTTCGGTAGAAAATAAAAAAGATAAAAAATGAAAATAAAAATAAAAAATGATTAAAAAACTAAGATAAAACCAAAAGTAACAACAAAATTCTTAAAAAATTATGATTAAAAAGATAAAAAGATAAAAAACAATAAAATCATTCTTAAAAAATGAAAAAGATAAAAAATAAATCTTCAAAAAAAAATAAAAGATAAAATACTGAAAGACAAAAAAAATTGAAAAAAGAATAAAAAACAAAATGTGCCCTTGACTAAACTCTCAAAAGAATATACAAATATGAAGTGGGTGGAGAAGGAAAAACTCATGCTTCCGGACCATAGCCCTCCTCATGTGAACCATCGAGAGAAGATACGAAATACCCTAGGGCTCCGCTATGAGATATGGTAAGTACAAAATAAGAGGGATCAGAACTCCAAATAGCAAGTGCCAAGTCTTAGTGTCCCAAAATGCAAATTAATTATTCATGTCATTTTGATCAGCATCAAATGCAGGTAAATATAACTTACATCACTACAAATTAGCCACTCAGTGAATAATTGAATATGCAGTCTAATATCTCGCATGAACTAAAACTGACATAAGCTTATTACATCCTGATTAGATTGACCATTACTAGGTAGTAGGTACAGCTGAAAATTGAAACAAGTTCTTCACTTTCTTCCTGAGTGCAGCTTACTGGTGATGATGGCGAATTACCCACAGGTGATAGGTACGTACCAGCTTGAATCAAAAGATGATAGCCTCATGAACGATCAGAGGATGTGGAGGATCCTCTTTGACCATCCAAATAAGTGACAGATGAAAGTTGCTCCTCTAAGTCATTAAGCATATCAAGGTATTCCTCAAAGGCAGGATGAGACTGTTGATAATGGAGATCATGACCAGAGAGGCACTAAAATTTTGTTAAATTATTAGCTCATGGCAAAAAATTTAAAAGAGAAGGTACTTGAAGAGTTGTGTTGTATGCTCTCCATAGTCGCAAATCATGTTGGAAGAGATCAAATAGTACTTGCAAAAAAAATTATTAGCTAAACAATCTTCGATAACTAGTTTTTTTAGCAATGATTGCACTAAACTAAACTGATGGGTCGATGTTTGCCAAATAAAGAACCTTTATGTCTAGAGCAAGGTTCAAAAACTCGGTATTAGTTTCTGTCTCGGATCCTCCCTTTGAGTATTGGTTTGGACTGTTTCAAGCGGTTTAGGTGGTTTTGAATGGACCAATTGTGGTAGTTTCGACAGTTTGGGGCTCCAATTTATTAAATCTGGAACAGCTGAAACGTATAGGTTTCGGTTAATACTTGAAACCTTGCTTTGAAAATAGTAAGTCTAACCCACACAGTAAAACCTTGTTTCCGCAAAATCTAACTCAAACACATGCGCAACGCTACTTTTATACCAAATATAACCTTGTTTCTGATACTTAGAACCTTCTGCAGGTAACCTATTGATGATTTTTTTCAAATGTCACACTTCGCACTTGTATATACAGTGTTCATTAATATGGAATTCCAAATCAAACTACATAGGCTCACTAACTCTAATACACAATATATCTTATAACTCCCCTCAAACTAGAGTTCCTATATAAATTAGAAAATCAAAACATTAGTAGACATAATCAGTCAGCATCAGCAAAGTTGCCATCATGAATAGAACCAAAAACATCAACGGACAACATTTACAACGGTCGACACACGACCTATAGTAGAAAAGCAGCAGTAGAAGAACACGAAGACGGGGGCAGAGGCCGGAGCATAAGGATGCACGACAGAGGAAGCCGTAGTAGAGGTTGATGCACGAGGACACCCGACAGAGTGAACAGCGTTAGTCACGTATGACAAAGGCAAGAGCAGAGGTTGACGCATGAGGACACACGACAAGAAGGTATAGGCAGTTGGGTGCCAGAAAATCAGTTTTTTACAGGTACATCCGAGTAGCAACCTAAGCAACACAAACAGCTGTAGAAATAGTAATAGACTGAAGATCACAGGAACAATGCGGCTATAGCATGTAAGCTTCTTAATTTTCCACATGAAATAATTAAATTTAGAAAGCAACAGAACTTAAATTTAGAAAATCTCAACGACTAGAGAAAGAATTGCTCAAACAAGCCTACAAAAGATGTGTTAAACAACATAACCTTTTTTTTTCAAATATAGTAATCATAACCTTTTCACATATACTACCAAAGAAAAGATGTGTTAAACAACATAACCTTTTTTTGACAGAGTAACTTATATTAAGATATGACTACTTTTAAATAATTCAAATATAGTAATCTTTTTTTTTTCAAATATAGTAATCAGATCACAGTAAACATATTTCCATGTGTGTCTAATAAAATATGTAATTATAGAAATGATCAGCATATTGAAATTGTGCCAGTGATGTGATTTCTTATTACCAATTTATGTAAAGTGATCATAGCAATTTATGCTTTTAAAAAAACAAGAATACCTCTGCACGCCTTAATAGAGTAACGAGGACTGCAATCCATTCCTTGAATTTGACAGAACACATATGAGCCAGAAGGAATTCAGCATCTAATCTACTCTGCAGTGTACCCATTTGGAGCTGAAAACAATTAGAAGTCTTAAAGATTAGGTTAGGTTAAATAGTAAATATTACTTTCCAAAAGAAATTGAACATGAAAAAAGCTCCATAAAAGAATTGACAAAAGTTTTTATGACCGACTGTTAACCTGTCAACCCTCTATGGTGGTGCCAAATTCTTAGCCAAGTTTGCTATGAGCATGAGATGTCATGCCATAAGACTTGGATGATAAGTGGGAGGGTAGTAGAACTGCCCCTTGACTATGCAATTTAGGCTCGCTCATGCAACCAAGGATTATCCTCCAAGTTCCCCTTGACTATAAAGAGTCTAGACAAAGACGAATGACGGTACAATTTGCTAAAGGGAATCGCACTCATCCCATGACAGATTAAGAGCAAGGTTCGAAGTATCGGTAGTGGAATCGGTATCGGAATTTTCCTATGTGTATCGGGATAGACAGTATCAGCAATATCGGCAATTTCGGATCGGAGTATCGGATTTGTTGGTATCCGAAAGCAAATAATTATTAGTAAATTATTAACATTTTAGAAAATATATTTTATACATTTAGGCATAATTTGTATTTCAAGTGTTGTTTCTTAGTAGTTTTGAAATTGAATGAATAGTAGTCACCTTTGTCGATTGGTTTACATACGATAGATAAGTTTTCTTCTTTTACAACCTTACTATGCCTTTACACCCTTGTTGATTGTTCTTTTTCATCCAAATTTTTCTTCTTCTCGAATTAACCGAAAAAGAGACCTCCAATGCCGATATCAGTCAGTATCGACCGGTATCGGATTGGGATATGCCAAACCATATCGGTATCAGTCATATCGGATCGGTATCGGCCGATACTGCAAACTATGGTTAAGACCTTGTCATATATGATATAACTGTTAAAGTTGAACTTTGGTGGAGGCGGATTAAGACCTTGTTAAATACTATAGCTAAATAATCAAGAAGAATAACATGTTTGTCATATATATGTGTGTGAAAGAGCGTGTATCTGCTCATCTTTTTAATTCTTAACATATATAAGATAATGCAACATCTTCGTATTTTGCAGGAAAATAATGACACAAGAAGCTGCAGTGTACATCATAGTTTTTCATTGACATCATCTTTCTGTACTATGAGTATCTATGTTGACGAGTACAGACACTGATAGGGTATAGGATACTGAAATTTTCATATAGGTATAGTTTTAGTTACCTATGTTGCACAAATACGGATGCGAATACAGGTACAGACATGATACGGATATGGACACCCATTTTCCAAGTCCATGCAACATAGATTAGTACATAAAGATAGGATACTAGGAATAGAAGAGTAAATTAGATGGAACATATGGCTAAAATTAATAGCTTGCTTCTAAAACCGCAATGCAAAAATATGACATGATAAAAATAAGGTAAATCGATGTTATACCTTTTGTCCTATCAGTTCAAGCCCTGAAGCAAAATTGTCCAATCGTGCAGATCCTAGTCTTTTACGTTGGAGGTGTTCCTGTACAAAGCTAGATGCAATCAAAGTCAGAAATCTAAATAAGTAAATAAGCATGATAGACAAAATATTCCCAGACAAAATCTCACCACTAAATCAAATTGAGTTCCCTTTACAAATTCTACAAGTTTTGACAGCTCTTTTCCAGACATTAAATAGCTTGTATGGTTCTTCAGGATGTTCTTAACAGAAGCAACATGTACACTGAGCTCTTTGAATGAATTACTGTTATAATAACAAGTTATCAGAGAAATTAATTCTCCAAAGGGTTCTATAACCAGTGGTTTAGGAAAATGATGAATGCACTGTTACGGTATAGCTTTTCGAGTCAAAGGATTGCCTCCTAGAGGAAGAACGGAACAGAAAATAGCCAAAAAATTTAGGGGCCAACTTATCAGACTCTGCAGAAGCATTTTCATAGTCTCTCCCAGATCTCAGCAAAAACCTTACCTGTGATTGATCAAGAATAATTATACTGTCCAAGACCTAAAAGCGTAGGCTTAATAAGGAGAAGATGCATGTATTACATGCAAAAATCATACCAGCTCCCCAACAAGTTCATATAAAGATTCATCGAGTGTTGCCTGCAAAAGCAAAATCATTATTTCACTAACCGGAAAGCTTTAACTCTGAACAGCATAAGAGCAAATCATGCTTACCTGTAATAATCGTAGTGCACAATATTGACTCACAATAGGACCCTCTAGCTTAGCAATCACCTGCGATTGCAGCAATTGAAGATCACTAACAATCATCTTGCTCCATATTTTATCCCAAATGTGCTACAACTGAATTACATATACTACACGAAATTGCTAGATATTTATCTAGTAAAATCACATATACTACCAAAGAAAAGAGTTGATCTATCAAAACGTTTTCTGCTTAAATTAGTAAAATAATGTAACAATTTTATGTGCTGTGGGGACTGGGCTCATGTGTTCCAATCTTGCAGAAATAAATGGAGCAGGAGGCAAGTATGACCTCGGTACAAATAGAGCAGGAGACAAGTATTGTAGTGTCATGTCCTAACGTCGTGTCATGTTCCTTGTTCGTGGGGAACATGGTTAAGAAACACTGTCGGTATCGATTGATCGGGACAGATTGAATCAAGATCATTTTCTCATTAAGGATTAGTTTTTTCGGAATCAGATCCCATATTCAGCGGATTGCGTCTCGAGGAAGGACCATACGGCCGAGTCGCGAGGAACCTTTCCGCTGCAACTCTTCCCCTCGCTCTCCTTTCCCTAAGATTCACCTTGAGTCATCAAAGCCAACACTAATTCAGAGGGGCTCGGCGCAAAGAGTTCCACAAAAGAAAAGAATTCGTCTTAGGTCGATCTCTCTCTTTTTCTCACATCTCAACTCATTCTTTTTCTTTGCTTAAGACAAAGGATTGATTTCTCGAGGATCGACCATTCAATAGCATGGCTTGTTTTCCTTGCCGTTTTTGTTGCCGCACTTGCTTCTTTCGTGTTGGTTTATGATTGCGTTTTCGAGAATGATTTCGATGGATTAAATTGCTTGCATTTTTCGAACTTTGTATTTTATATAGAATTATGATAGAAAGGGAAGACTATTGATCCTTTGCTTATGAGAATGCAGGTGATCGTATAGGCATCGCATTGTGTAGAAGACCTCTTTCTCTTGCCTTATTCTCCAACGGTGAGTGACTTGACCCTTCTCCCCTTGGCCCTCTTCTCTCCAATCAATCAACGATACTGATAATATGAAATTCTAGATATAGATGCGAAGACACAATGTTGCATGCTTGTTTCCATAAAATTGTAAATCGTAGCACAGTTGCATGCTTACTTATGATATGCCTGCTATATAACTGTAAGTCGTGAAACTGCTACATGTTTACTTATGATAGACCTGTTATAGAAGTACATTAATAATGATTGAAAAAAGTATTGCAACGGTAACGTGGAACGTGCTAAGGATCATTCAAACGGTAGTAGAATCACTAAGAATGTTAATTTCTTATCAAATCGTAGACCATGCTTGAGTAACTAGTTTTGTCTCACACGGTCATGGACAACTTGTGCACAAGGAATTTGGTTTCTGGAACAGTATCCCCCGGGGCCACGGGACCGATTTGGCCTAGGAGAAACCACGATAGTTGTGCTGGATGCTAGCATGGGTAATTCGTAAACTATCGACGGGGCTTGCTATCTGTGCTAAAAAGATCGTCGTCTAAACCAAGCTATAAGTCCAGGATGACTTGTCATGCCAGTGACCTTCACATATATACGCAGTTTTAGCTACTGATATCTGGTTGGCAGGAAAGAACATGGTAAGTTTTATACAGGTGTGGAGACTTTGTCGTGGGTAAGATTCAACATAATTTATATTTGTTATGCCATATAAAATGCTGTTATAAAATTGACTAGGATGGTCAGAAAGATCACGTAACTATGCATGCTTCACATTACTTCTATAGCAATTGAGATCGTGGGATTTAATCAGTCACTAATCGGTATACGGCAATGTAATGACCCTCGTCTCCACAGATGCTGCGAACCATGGAGCGGTACCGATAAACTGCAGGCGACGCTAGTACATCTTGAAGACTTGCTCGAGTGCAAAGGCTTGCTTATACATTTTGAAGGCCCCGCTCTTGCTTCGCTTGGATGGCTCAAATTCCAGGTGTTGAATGGTTTTGTTGTAAAAAGGGACATAAAGTGTGGCATGACTATCTTATCATGTGTCCATTTTGTAAGCCTGTAGAGCAACTCTCTACTTGTTCTCGAGTGTATTGTAAATGATGTTTAATAAAGAAAACTTTTATAATGTGCAAATGTGTTACTCAATCTTTGCGTACTCTACTGTTGTTTTACTTTAGATTACTTTATGACCGTGCCTTATGCAAGTGCGACTTAGGCTCGTACGGCATCACGTCCGAGGGACGACTATCGATTCTACGGAATCGGGACGTGACAAGTATGACCTCGGTACAAATGGTATATAACCCTTTTAGAAAAGAACCAAAGAAGCATATACAGTTTATAACACATGCTTATATAAATTGACTGGAACCTTCCCCTAGTGGAGATCTTGTTTTTAATTCATGCAGGCAGAAAAATGAAAAGCTTAGTTGTCTTTGAAATGTCAATGTTCGTTCAAGCCTTGTACTAAGGCTCCTCATACCCACTTCAGGCTAGGCCATGCTATTTATGCAAAGCTACAATGGCTAACCAAGGTATCAACTTTATTTCGGAGCTCATACGAAGCCTTCATACCGAGCCTGGCATAGATGTGCCAGTTTTAGTCAAGCCTTCAATCGTTGCAAGGTTATAAAAACTAATAAATAATAATTTTATACAATAAAAACATAACCTTTGACAAGAAAAACTTCCTAAGCAAATTAATAAATGACACAAGATCGTAGACAAGAAACGGATTTTCTAAATAAGCTATATTGTTGAAGAAAGATGTCCACATACCAATATATAGCAAGCAGCTGTCCCATACCATCTTTTTTGGAAGCATTCTTCAAATAACCTGAAAAGAAGAGTAAACATCAGTTATTCAAATAAACAAGGTGACTATGAATTAGAACCTACCATACATCCAACTAGGAAGATAAATATATTGATTAAATTTGAAGTAAACAAGAATTCGTACTCTAACAATACAAAAAATGTGACTTTTCATTTCAGTAACAATATTTATACTAATATGTGAAGTAGGTGTCTCTAGCAACATATTTCTATCCCCGATTTTAGACATTACTTTCTTTACTCCAACCCTAGGGTTTGTTTGGATCAAGTTTTTGTATTCCTAGGAATAGATTTTTAATTCCTTTCCAATGGGAAAGGAATTCAACATTCTCATACCCATGTTTGGTTAGGTTGGGAATAGGTAGTTCAAAAATTTAAAGAAATTCGTTCCCATGTTTGGTTCACACAGGGATAGGAATCTTAACTTATTTAGTTTCCTTTAATACCCTTTCACTAATTTCGTGATGATTCACATGTTTGGGATAGAAGTTGAAAATTTGAAAATAAAGAGAGGGTATAACCGTCCAAACAAAATAGCCAAACATCATTCCTAGGAAAGCAAATATATTCCCAAGTGGGGGGATATTGAGAGTATTAATGGGCTTTTAGTCCCACATCAGGTAGAATAATAGGAGAGGGGTTAGCCTCTCCTATATATGTGTAGCTCCACCTCAATAATAAATAAGTCAAATATTCTACTAAATTCTAGTTGATATCAGAGCAACCACCTCTCTCTCCACAAAACCCTAGCTGCCATCCCTCTCCACAAAACCCTAACCCTACTCCACAAAATCCTAGCCGCCACCCCCAAACCCTTCCCACCTTCTCCGCCCCCATCGCCCCTCCTCTGCCCGCCTTCCCTCCCCCTCTGCACCGCCAGCCCCACCTAGCACTGTTGGCCGCCCCCCACCGTCACCCCACCCCATCTCCTTTTACGTCGGCCTCCACCCCCTCCCTCCACCCCCTCCCTCCACCAACCCTTCTCCTCCTTCTCGTTCGGCCATGCGACCTCCAGTCGCAACCCGGCATGGGACATGAGTAGCGGCTCTCAGAGACGCCACTACCACTGAAGAAGAAACAATAAACGTAGAGAGGACGGTGACCAAAGATGCAGACGGTCTTGATCAGTCTTGTTGATGGAAGAGGAGAAGACGAACATGATGGAGACGATCTACGGCAAGCTGACGGCCAAAAAAATGAAAACTTTGGTGGACGATCTCTTCTCCAGGAGGCTGACCGAGACTAGTTCCCGTCCTGCACACACAGATGTGGATCCTTCACCATATAAAATGGCGAAGTTGGAGAAACTGGAAGTAAAGTTGGAGGGTACTTCTAATTATTTGAAGTGGTCGCGTTAGGCGATGCGGACTCTGAAGCCAAGAGGCTTGGTTGGCTATGTGAATGGCCAAACCAAGGCACCTGAAGATCATTCCTCATGGGAGTTTGCTGTGTGGGAGATTGTCAACAATATTGTAGCAGGATGGTTGACCACCTCCTTGACCGACCAAGTGTCGGGCAACATGGAGGAAATGGAGGGAGCCAGTGATATTTGGATGATACTGAAGGACATGTAATCGGGGATGGGCAACCCTATGAGAGTCTTCCAACTGCAGGATGAACTTGATAAGGTGGTCCAAGAAAATCACACCATCTCCGAGTATGCGGCTGTGCTGAAGAAGTATTGGTCAGATCTCGACCACTATGATCCTATTGGTGTAGAAGATGAGCAAGTGGAAACAGCATTTGTGAAGCATTACTAGAAGTTCATGGAGTATATCTCGTGACAGAGGATGATAAAGTTCCTGAAGGGGCTCAACCCAACATTCGAGCAAAGGAGGAATGTGCTACTCGCACAACCCGAACTGCCATCACTAGAGGAGGCCATTGCTGCTATGGCACAAGAAGAAGCACGGTTGAAGCTGATGCTCAGCACCACTAACACTTCGGGAGAGAAATCAGCTCTAGCAGTTTTTAACCCAAACCGTTCAGGAGGGAGAGGGTGCTACAACAGTGAAGACCCAGGACACTTCATCAGATTCTGTACGAAGCCAATGAGAGGCCAGTCCAACGATTGTGGATGCGGTCGTAGAGGACATAGAGGTGGCAGAGTAGGCTATGTCGGTGGCAGAGGACATTATTCTGGAGGGCACAAGGCAAACCGGACAGAAGGGGGATGTGAAAATCAATCATCCGATGTGACCCCTAGTGAGAGGGAGATGCTGAAAATATGGAGGAACATGAAGCTTGGAACCAGCAACATTTGTGCCAACACTGCTGGGACATCGACTCCAACCACCTCCGGGGGTAACATCACATACTATGCCTGTAAAAGCACAGGTATACCTGCTCATGCCCTTGTATCTACCCACAAACCAGGAAGTATAAATTAGATAATTAACTCTGGGGCATCCTTCCATGTTACGGGTGCCTGTGATGAGTCCCAAGATTACACTCATCTTATGACCCCTGAAAGCATTCAGATATCTGATGGTACTGCTAAAACTATTGTGGGTAAAGGGACTGTTGAATGCACCATTTCGATGTGTCTAACTGATGTCTTGTATGCTCCATCCTTTTCTGTTAATCTATTGTCCATAAGTGTCATTTTTTTTCAACTTAATTGTGTTTTCTTTGACATTCCAAAGGTTATTTTTTAGGAAAAGAAAACAGGAAGACAGATGGGGACTACCACTTGGCATAAAGGGCTATGATACTTGGATATGGGTGGGCTGGATGCAGCACTGGCAGCACTGGTGGATGAAGCACAACCAGAAGAGCCGCGAAGTACCGTAGAAGAAGAATTATTACTCCAATATTAGCGCATGGGACACTCTTCATTTAGTCTACTTAGTCGAATGTTTTCACCTATGTATCAAAAAGCTAATAAGTAGAAGTTGGTTTATGATGCTTGTGAACTTAAAAAATACACCAGAAGCTCTTATGTGAGTTCTGGAAATAGAAGTTTAGCTGCTTTTGATATGATACACTCTGATGTGTGGAGAACTTGTCTTACATCTGCTGTTAATGGTTTTAAGTAGTTTATTACCTTTATTGAATGCGATACTCGTGTCACCTGGGTATACCTAAGGAAGAGTAAGAGTGACTATGCATGCTTTCAAGACTTCCATCACTGGGTTTCAACACAGTACGGTGCCAAAGTGAAGATTTTGAGGTCTGACAATGGGACATAATATACCAACAAATCCATTGAGGAGTAGTTATTAGCCAATGGAATACATCATCAGATTTCATGTGCCTATGCACCAGCACAAAATGGCGTGGTAGGATGAAAGAACATGCACTTGTTGGAAGTGGCAAGATCGATGATGTTTGCTATGAATATTACGAAACACTTGTGGGGACATGCCATGTTGACTGCTGCATATCTTATCAACAGGATGCCCTCTCAGATGATAGGCTGGAAGACACCGTTTAAGATGCTTACAGGTGAGAACAAGTACATTGTTTCCCAAAAGTATTTGGTTGTGTTTGCTTTATGAAGGATAATAGACCTGTAGTAGGAAAATTGGACCCTCGGGCAGTGAAGTGTGTCTTCGTTGGCTACTCAGGGACTCAGAAGGGATATTCTTGCTGGAGTCCAGTGGAACGAAGACTCTTTGTGAGCATGGATGTTACATTCAGAGAGATGGAACCATACTATCATAATGGTTCAGATGAAGGCTCCGTATTTTGTGACACTCCTAACACAGGAGGTGTTAGGAGTGAGGGGGAGATAGTCCCAAAAGTGATTGTTGGGTCAATTCCATGCCCAATGATGGAATTTAGTCCAAGAAAAGCAAGAGAAGATAGTAAGAGTGAGGAAATTGATGACAATCAGGAGGAAGAAAGTGATGCACCAGTGCAGGGTGAGACTACAAAACAGGGGGAGGAACAAACTACAGAGCTCAAAGTCTACAGAAGAAGGAATCAGCAGTCCACTACTGTGCCTATTGTCCCTACTGTGCCTATTGCCCCTACTATGCCAACTGTGCCATGTCCCTCGCTTAACCCTGCCCTAACTCCTGAAAATGTGCCTTCTGCACCGGATCTCTCTTATTCGGATGCGGATCCCTCTAATTCGGATGGTATGATCTTTCCTCCACTATCTCATATTCCCTTAAGAAGATATTCTCGTAGTAATGTAGGAAAATCTCATATTCGTTATGGTTATGAACATGATGTTGCTCATTTTCTATCATACTCTAATCTATCCCCTACTTATGGAGCATTTATTGCATCATTAGACACCATCTCTTTGCCTAAATGTTGGCAGGAAGCGAAGAAAGATCCAAGGTGGAAAGCTGCAATATTGGAGGAACTTGGGGCACTGGAAAGAAATGGGACATGGAAACTTGTTCCATTACCTGAAGAAAAAAGGACAGTCGGGTGCAAATGGGTCTGCACGGTGAAGGAGATGCCAGAAGGAAAGGTGGAGCGATACAAGACAAGATTTGTTGCAAAAGGATTCAATCAGTCCTATGGCATCGACTATAATGAGACGTTTGCTCTTGTAGCAAAGATGAGCACTGTAAGAACCCTGGTCACTCTTGCAGCCAACCATAGATGACAACTTCATCAATTAGATGTGAAGAATGCCTTTCTTCATGGAGATCTACAGGAGAAAGTATACATGGAGACTCCTCCTGAATTTTGCACGAGGCAGTCAGCAAGAAAGTGTGCAAGCTGAAGAAATCACTGTATAGACTCAACCAATATCCTCGGGCATGGCTTGAAAGATTTAGAAAAGCTGTCATGGATATGGTGTACAGCCAGACTAATGCAGATCACACAGTCTTTTTCTGACTTGCGAGAGGCCATGTTACCATACTTGCGGTATACGTGGATGATATAGTGATCATAAGTGATGAGGAAGAGGAGATTACCCAGCTGAAGGAGAAACTTACCAAAAAATTTGAAGTAAAGGACTTGGGAATGATGAGGTATTTTCTTGGGATCGAGGTAGCTCAAGGAAAAGATGGGACCGTCCACTCTTAGAGGAAGTATGTACTAGACTTGCTCACAGAAACTGGTATGCTGGGATGTCGTCCGACAGTCACTCCGATTGACCAGAAAGATAAATTGGAGGCTGAGGCAGGAGAGCCGGTTGATCGTGAAAGAAATCAGAGACTTGTAGGCAGATTAATTTATCTAGATCACACTCGCCCTGATATCTCATTTGCTGTGAGTGTAGTGAGTCGTTACATACACGACCCAAGAAAGGGCCACATGGATGCAGTTTTCCTTATTTTGAGATATCTAAAGGGGGCTCCTGGAAGAGGGATATGGTTCAAGAACAATGGACACCTTAGTATTGAGGGATACTACGATACAGATTGGGCAAGTTGCATGGATGACAGAAGGTCTACCTCAGGATATTGTGTATTTGTGGGGGGTAACCTAGTCTCATGGAGAAGCAAGAAATAGTCTGTGGTAGCTCGATCAACCGCTGAAGCAAAATATAGAGCTGTGGCTCTGGGAGTGTCAGAATTATTGTGGGTAAAAACTTTGCTGACAGAGTTGAAGCTGGACCAAGCAACACTATTGCGTCTTCTGAGTGACAGCCAAGCAGCACTGAGTATAGCTAACAATCCAGTTCAGCATGACAGAACGAAGCACATCGAGATCGATCGGTTCTTCATCAAGGAAAAGCTAGAGAAAGGAATACTAAAGCTCGATCATGTTCGCTCAGAAAAACAAGTTACAGATTGTCTTACTAAGGGGCTTAATTCATTAAGTCTCGCTAAACTATGTAACAAGATAGGGATGATTGATATCTATCGCCCATCTTGAGGGAGAGTGTTGAGAGTATTAATGGAATTTTATTCCCACATCAGGTAGAATAATAGGGAGAGGGGTTATCCTCTCCTATATAAGTGTAGCTCCACCTTAATAATAAATAAATCAAATATTCTACTAAATTCTATTGGGAGCTCGGGAATAGCTTTCCCACATGGGAATAGCTTTCCCATATAAGCCCCTCCTATTCCCCCTTCATTCACAATCCTAAACATGGGTAAGGAATTCAAAACACATTCCAAGCCTCAAAAACTTGAACCAAATGCCCCCCTAAGTGGTAGAGGAAAGGAAGAGGAAGGAGAAGTCAAATGGATATCGCTGACCATCCATGTATTGCTCACCAGCAACATCCACACCTTGCTTGTGGCAATCATCAACCTCTGACCCTGTAAGAGTTCTATATTCACTTCTTTTTTCCTTCTTCCTCTACTCTTATATTTCTCTCCTTGCTTCTTGTAGAAACACGCGCACAAGCAAGAAACGAATACCACGAAGGGAAGGAAAATCATGCAAAGGAACATATATGGTTGACTTAATCAGAAACTTCTTTTCTAGCTATTACACAACTCCAGAAGCACAAAACAACATGAAGTAATATACTAATTTTGCATGCAAATGTACAAAAGACAATAAAAAAAAACATGAAGTTGTCACTCCATAAAAAGCGTAAAACAAAGCATAATACTCAATCCTCTTTGTGAAGTTCTCATTGAAATTATCCTCGCCTATATGCCTAAAGGTTATGGGTGCAACTCGGGCAGCTTGAGTCGGGCTTGAGGTCAACCCGAATCCAACCCGATGAATCATATATCTAGCCCGAGCCCAAGCCCGACCCGTCCTCGGGTTCAACATATGAAGCCTAAGACCAAGCCCGGAGGATCGGGATGGGCCGGGGCCATCGGATTTATTGGCTCTAATATGATATTTGAAATAATTTAAAACAAGAGTAATATAAAATACATAATCAAATAGCAATCAAGCTTCAATCATTACAAAATAAAACTGAAATGAGATTTAGGACAAGCAGTTGAAGAGTTTGGGTGAAATTTTTTAGGATTTAAACTTTTTATTTAAGAAGTATGAAACAATATATATATGTAAATTATACGTATGTCTGGTTTCGGGTAACCCGGGACATGAACGTAAGCCCAAAACGATTTTTGATCAGGGGTTCAAATATTTTAACCCGAGCCTGAACCCGAGTAACTTCAACCCAACCCCAACCCATTAACGGGTTTACCTGATCGTGTTCGGGTTTAGCCCGCCCGAGTTGCACCCCTACTAAAGGTATGATGAAAGGCCAACCGTAAACACCTCCCAGTAATGGTTTAGCATATGATAATACCAACAATCACAATACATAACTCCACATCCATTAGCAACGATTACACTAACTCTTCTGACTTGAGAAGATACATCTAGAAATTACTTGAAAATCTATGAACTGATATGCCAAATTGTCAGGAAATTAATGATGTCTTAACCAAAAAGTGTCTGAATTACAATTTAGACCGGTACGACATCACGTCCATTATCGACTTTTCGGTTTTACGGAACCGGGAAGTGACATAATAGAATCAGAGCATTGTTAACTTCCCTTGGACCATCATTCGATTCTTTCAATTCTAAGTTGCTTCCATGATCGAAAAATTCCTTTGACCCTCTATGACATTCTAGTGAAAGTTTCATACAATAAGTCTATATTTTGTTGATTACATATTGATTTTTTGAAAGCCCCTTGTCCGACGATTGCGTCTGTGGCGAATCCACCTGCCATGGTTGGAGTTTTGGACCTTTAGATCCTATAGAACAACCTTTGAATGGCTAGGTGTTGGCACCAGCTGTACTGATCTTCGGATCATCAATGCTTTGGCACTAGTTTACGATAGGGCTGGTCTGGATGGTGGGGACGGACGAAAATATAGAGGCGCGCGCGCGCGGGGAGACCCCAACCAAATATCATTCCGACATTCATAGCTTGACTTGACCCCATGTAGTAAATGATTTGTACTAGTTAGCCATGGCTTATAATGTACCACATTTACTAAATGGTTTGTACACCACATCCTCGTTCTCTCTAGTCAGTCAGTCAATCACGTTTCATTGTGAGTTATTTGCTTGACTTATGTGCCTCTTCAAAGTCTTATGTGCGTACGTGCTCTTAGCTATAACACACAAATATTTTGTAACTCAAGGTTCTAATTCATTATAAGAAGAGTCTCACTGATCAAAATAGTTCTATCAACCCAATCAACAAAAATAAAGGCAATATACAAAGACATGGACGTTCATGCATTTGTATTCCCATGCAACCAATGCCTACTCCTTTTCCTGGTGGTGCTGCTGCTGCATGTATTTCTATTCTCAGCGATATCTGCCATTGCAGCACTACAGGACAACTCCAATGACCTCTCATCCCTGCTCGCTTTCAAAGCCGCCAGCACTAGTGGTGGTGATGCTTCTTCCGACAACATCATCATAGCAAACTGGACCACGGACGCCCCCTTCTGCACCTGGATTGGCATCGGCTGCAGCCGGCGTCGGCCGGGGGTCATCTCCCTCAACCTCAACAGCTTCTCCCTGCAAGGCACCATCTCCCCTTACCTCTCTAACCTCTCATTCCTCTCTTCTCTCGACCTCTCCAACAACTCCCTCTCCGGCATCATCCCCGAAACCCTAGGCCGGCTTCCCCGGCTCGTAACGCTCATCCTCCGATGGAATCTCCTCTCTGGTCCGATCCCTCGATCAATATTCAACATGTCTTCGCTCGTCTCTATTGGCTTGTCCTCTAACAACCTCTCCAGCTCTCTTCCAACACTTATAGTAATGCTCCCACGTATAGAATGGATATCAATTTCAGACAACTTGCTTACTGGCCACATCCCAGCTGACTTTGCCCGATGTTCGACACTTCAACGAATTTGCCTCAATATAAATAAGCTAACCGGAAGTGTACTATCCTCACTCGGGAACCTGTCGAAGCTTGTGCATTTGTCTCTAGGAGAAAATCAATTCATCAGAGCCATCTCGACTTTGATAGGCAACCTCACGAAGCTCCAGTACCTATTTATGGGCATTAATAACTTGGAAGGCAAAATTCCCAAGGAGCTGGGGAATCTAGTGAATCTCTAGTATCTTTACTTGAATCGGAATTGTATTGATGGTTCCATACCAATTTCATTATGGAATGCTTCCAAGATGATCTTTCTCATGGTTTCGTTTAACAACCTCACTGGGCCGATGCCGACTACACTTGGCAACTCAATGTCATTCCTTCGGATGTTGCGCAAGGCCTCGAATGCTCTATCAAAAGGACTCGATTTCATCGCATCTCTCACCAACTGTAGGTATCCAAATATTATTCAAGTGTTGGATAATCAATTTGAAGGTGTTCTTCCTGATGTCGTTGGAAATCTCTCGGTGAATCTTCAGTATTTTCATATTTCCCAGAACCATATCAAAGAAAGCATCCATGCAGGACTAGGGAATTTGAGCAGCCTCATATCTCTAGCCTGGTCGGATAACGAGCTGAGGGGAACGGATCCTAGGACACTTTGGAGGCTGACAAAGCTCCAGAAGATGTATCTGGGTATTAATAGACTTACAGGATCGATACCATCCGATATCAGCCTAATGACAAACTTGGCAACAATAACCTTTCTAGAGAATAAATTGTCGGGAAAGATACCAGATTCAGTGGGCAACATTAGTGGGCTACAAAACCTTGATTTATCTGTGAACAAGTTATCATAAAGCATTACCTTGAGCTTATGGAGCCTAATAGGACTCATTACTCTGGACCTATCTCAAAACAGCTTTGACAGATTGCTTCCCCCCACAGATGGACAAATTAAAGGCCATAGATGCTATAGATCTATCGGGTAATCGCCTATCAAGTAATATCTCTAGTGCTCTTGGAGAACTCCAAAGTATTACATATTTAGATCTGTCAAATAATTCGTTCCATGGCCAAATTCCCCAGCAGCTTGGTAGATTATTCAATGTGAAATATCTAAATCTTTCGCATAATTATCTCTTTGGCATCATACACATGTTCTTCTCAAACCTATCCCACGTTAATAGTCTAGACCTCTGCTTCAACATGTTGGAAGGAGAAATACCAGAGGGCAAAGTATTCTCAAATGTCAGCATCACATCTATGATGGAAAATTGAGCACTATGCGGAGCACCTCAATCAAAATTTCCACCTTGTCCTGCAAATGTCACGACATCTACTTCAAGTGCAAAATTACGATTGCTCAAATATGTCCTCCCATCTATAGCTTCTGCCCTGGTGTTTCTTGCTTGCTTTTCTCTCTTGGTGAAAAAAATATGAGGAAGAAGGCCAAGACCTCATTTATGGAGGAGTCACAGTGTTTGAATTATCATAAATGGATTCCAACTTTGAGCTAGCTCGTGCAACCGACAACTTCACCGAAGCCAACTTACTAGGAAGAGGTAGCATTGGCAAGGTATTTAAAGGAAGCCTAGATGACATGTTGGTCATTGCAGTAAAAGTCTTGAATTTAGAAGTTAAAGGGGCTTCAAGGAGTTTTGATGCAGAATATCGTACTTTGGGCCAGGTTTGCCACAGAAATCTAGTCAAGATCATCAGTACTTGTACAAACTTGGAGTTCAAGGCATTGGTTCTCGAGTTCATACCAAATCAAAGTCTGGACAAGTAGTTGTACTCTGAAAACCAATGCTTGACCCTAATCCAAAGGATAAACATAATATTGGATGTGTCCTTGGGCTTAGACTACCTTCATCACCAACGTCATCATGTCATTGTACATTGTGATCTGAAGCCTAGCAACATTTTGTTGGACGGAAACATGGTCGCAAAAATAAGCGACTTTGGCATTGCCAAAGTGATGCTCATTGGCAATAACTCTACAATGCCGAGTAACAACATAGGCACTGTTGGCTATATGGCTCCAGGTACTTCTCATTATTTTCCAGTAATAACTTGTGTTAATTTACTATATTGCTAACTACAATCTGCGCAACAGAGTACGGGTCAACTGGAGGATTTACAATAATGGGAGATGTCTACAGCTTTGGGATTCTGCTGCTTAAATTAGTCACAGGAAAGAAGCCAGTTGATACAATGTTCAATGGAGAATTAAATCTGAGGCAATAGGTATGCAACGCATATCCCACTGCTGTGATGGAGATTGTAGACAACAATATCCTTACAACCGAGTTTACCAAACTACATATGCATTCAGACGGAGTGAACATCTTGCATAGATACCTCTTATCTATCATAGAGGTGGGCTTACATTGTTCGAAGGACTTACCAAAAGAAACAGATGAAAGATGTAGTCCCCATGTTGCAAGAGATAAAAAATGGAGTACTTGTCAACTAAAAGGAAGCCTTAAGTTGCGCACACCAAAAATCGGTGTCATATCCATGACATATGCATCATGTTGGACAAATAGTATGGACATTACAATCACACTCTATAGTATATATACATTAGGGCATGACAAAAATTTGTATTATTACTTTCTGTATCATACATGTCGTATCTTGTTTGTGCCTGCCCAATATTGTTGTCGAGTTATCGCAAAAGTAAATACCTAGATTTCTTTATAATATGGGGTTTTGTATATCTAAAAGAGGATGGATAAAATACTTAAAATAGGCATCCCACAGGTGGGTACACTAGTAGTTTATAGTTAAAACCCTTGTTTGGCATGCCATTAGCAATTAGTCCTTTTGCAGAACTTTATTAACATTCTACTGGAATTACCAAAGCACTTAATATTAGGTTTCGAACTAATCGATTTGTAATTTAACAAGATGAAAGATGAGTACTTGAGCGATTCAATGGTTGTATATATCGAAAAAGAAAGAGTAGATTTCGGTCCTCGATTCCCTGACCATATTGCTAGTTCATTATAACATATAACCACCACACTGGTTTAAAAGTACAGATGAAGTAAACATAAGTGAGATCTTGATACAGTTCAATAATCTACTTCTTGAAACTCACAAAGATATGTAGTTTGAAAAACATGGGTAGAGGAGGCAGAGAGATGTGTGCAGACGTTAATAACCTAACAATTTTGATGAGCATTCCTCTTCGATCCTCTAGCCATGGGATAACATTTTTGGTAGCATTCCTCCCTACGAAGTCGATCGGTATTGGACCCTTCCTATGAGCATTGGGATCGACATTATCATCAGTATCGACGCGACGGTTATCGGATTTTTCGATATCGTAAAACAAATAATTAACAATAAATTATTAAAAATTTAAAAACTAGGTTGTATACATTTAGTCACAACTTTAAGTATTTTGTGTATTGTTTCTTACTAATTTTGGAATTGAATAAAATAATAGTCACCCTTGCCGATTAGTTTACCTGTGATAGATAAGTTTTTTTTTTCATTTACGTGCTTTTACAATCTTACTATGCTTTTATACTCCTGTTGATTGTTTTTTTTTTTGTTGTTCAATTTTTTTGCCAAATTGACTAGAAAAGAGACCCCAATGTTGATATCGGTCTATTGGTATCGGTCGATAATTGATCGGAATATACCAAACCGTATCAGTATCGGTTGTGTAGAATTGGTATCGGCCGATATAGCAAACTTTACTGCTAACACAACTTAGCTCGACCCAGTGATAGACGATAGTCACTTATGCATGACGTCTGTTCATTGCATGAGAATGGGATCGTCGCTCGAGAGATTGCAGTCCACAATCTCCAACATGGCAGCAGGATGTGCATTGCTCACCAGCTGCCTCGAGCTTAATCCTTTGCGTCAGTTCATTTTTTGTCTTGTAAATGTTTCTGCAGTAAAATGCCAAAGCTACAAACATCGCATTTTCTGTATATTTTTCCTGTGGATGTGTACTCTGTTGCAAACAGCAAAGCCAAAAATGTTACAATGCAGTAGTGTCCAGAAATGTTACAAGTTGCTGTCGATGTACGCAAGTCGTGTTGTATATATTGTTGATAACAATAAGAGGATATAAGGAAAGTAGTGTAATATATATGTCTGAGAAATGGAAACCTTAATTAGAATTAACAAGGATACGGACACGATAAGAATTCGAAAAACGACACGATACATGGACACGGATACGACACGGTAAGGATATGACAACAGGGGCAAGACACCTAGTTTGCCGTGTCCTAATGTGTTTTGGAGTGCCCCTATTGTGTCCAATACATGTCCCTGCACAACACGGCTCGCGTTTTTTTGAGTGTCCATGCTTCCTAGATTGGCATATGCTCTACTGGTAAAGAATTCATTAAAAGATAATTATTGGTGAGAGATGAATTTGAGCATGAGTCCCTTTCATGCATACACACTTTGACGTGCGGCTAGTTTGAATGTTACACATCAGATAAAGTCAAGAGAAGCAAGATTCAAGACAAAGAAGATAATCTAACAAGCCACAACATTGATGATAAAAAATTCATGTAACAAAATGTTCATGCTTTGCGCATATTTAAGTAAAGGGCTATAGAAAGGCCTCTGCTCTCCTTATTTTCCCAAAAAAAGTTAATCCTTAATAGGCAAACCATCAAAGAAGATCATTCAGACATTCGAGAACAAGATAAAGCTAACCTTATGGCTCTGCTTTTGACCATTTGAATAATTACTCCATAATGAAAGGCATATATTAATGAACATGTTCAAAATCTTTGACTTAATAAGTATAGCATTGATGATTATGACTACTCACCTGCTAGATAAATTTCTAGATTGATGAAGCAGAGTCCACGTAACTAACTTTTTCTTTTCTTCTTATGTAATGAGTAGATAACCATTAGTGAGAGGACTAATTTAAACCAAAGCAAGTTAACTGGGATGCCTCCTATAAAAATAAATACAACCACAGTATAACTTTGCTTAGTACTTCAATCCTATTCTTTGCAATCTTGGTACGACATTCTTTAATTCATTTGAACTCTTTTATTTGGGACTCCCTCAAAAACATGAAGACGGACGGAGTCTATGATGATAATAATGAATGATTGTCCGGAAGGAAGAACGGGGACTCTGATGAAGACAATCAACGGTCTCTCAAAAACATACGTAGACAAAAAGTCAGTTTCACAGTTGCAACCAATTATACAAAACCAAATAGCCCCCAAGGGTGTTTGTATACGAGTGAGACACATTACCAAACCCGTCCAGCAGCCTTAAACGTCTTACACTAGTAGCAATCATACCTACCAAGTGGGTTAGTGTTAAGTAATTTAAGGGTGGCACGTTCCATTGACTCGTGTAAAAGCATATGCATGCATAATAAACCATGTCCACTTGGTTCCTTTCTTAGAATATTGTATTGTTTCTCTAGTAAGAGCACGTTTTCTTGAGAGTTTGCTTTGTCTACTCTACTCAAGAGGAGGAATCAACCTCTGTTCACATTTGTTCATTATATAGCCTCTTCACATCAACTATGTATGTACATTCAACTATCGATCAATCCCCCCAATAAAAAATAAAGTAAATATACAGAGACATAGAAGTGCATGCATTTCTATTCTCAGGCAACCAATACCTACTGCTACTGCAACTGCTCCTGCTCATTATTCCGTTCATGCCACATCCAGCAACATCAGCTGTCCCAGTGGATAACTCCACTGACCTGTTATCGCTGCTCGCGTTCAAAGCCAGCACGAGTGATGCTTCCGGCCTTATCGCAGCAAACTGGACCACGGACGCCTCCTTCTGCACCTGGATTAGTGTCGGCTGCAGCCAGCGTCGGCCGAGGGTCGTCTCTCTCAATCTCAGCAGCTTCTCCTTACAAGGCACCATCTCCCCCCACCTCTCCAACCTCTCCTTCCTCTCTTCTCTCGACCTTTCCAACAACTCCCTCTCCGGCACCATCCCCGATGCCCTAGGCGGGCTTCCCCGACTCGCGACGCTCCTCCTCAGCCGGAACCTCCTCTCCGGTCCGATCCCTCGATCGATATTCAACATGTCCTCGCTCATCTCCGTCGACTTCTCCTCTAACAACCTCTCCGGATCTCTCCCCACGCTAGTAATGCTCCCACGTATAGAAAGGATATCAGTTGCGGACAACTTGTTAACCGGCCACATCCCAGCGGACCTTGCCCGATGTTGGACACTTCAACGGATTCTCCTCGGTATAAATCAGTTAACCGGAAGTGTACCATCCTCACTCGGGAACCTGTCGGAGCTTGTGGATTTGTCCCTGGGACAAAATTAACTCACCGGAGTCATCCCGGCTTCGATAGGCAACCTCACGAAGCTCTGGTTGCTCTCTCTGGCCTTTAATGACTTGGAAGAGCAAATTTCCCAGGAGATGGGGAATCTAGTGAATCTCCAAGAGCTTTACTTGCATAAGAATGGTATTGCTGGTTCCATACCAATTTCATTATGGAATGCTTCCAAGATGATCTCGCTCTCAGTTTCTGCTAACTATCTCACAAGGCCGGTGCGGGCTACGCTTGGCAAGTTAATGCCATTCCTTTAGATCTTGCGCATGGCAGAGAATGCTCTATCAGGAGGGCTGGATTTCATCGCATCTCTTGCCAACTGTAGGCAGCTTGAAGTGGCGACTAATCATTTTGAAGGTGTTCTTCCGGATGCCTATGGAAATCTATCAATGAATCTTCAATATTTTCATGTTTCCGATAATAACATCAAAGGAAGAATCCCTGCAGGACTAGAAAATTTGAGCAGCTTGATTTCTCTAGCTTTGTTGGTTAACGAGCTGAGGGGAACCATTTCTAGGACACTTTGAAGTCTAAAGAAGCTTCAAGTGATGTATCTGGGTAGGAATAAACTTACAGGACCAATACCATCCGATATCGGCCTAATGACTAGGCTATCCAGAATCAGCCTTGGAGTGAATGAACTCTCGGGACAGATACCAGATTCGATGGGTAACATTAGTGGCCTACAAGTCTTTGATGCACCTGTGAACAAGTTATCATCAACCATTCCCTTGAGCATATGGAGCCTACCGGGACTCATTACTTTGAACCTATATCAAAATAGACTGGAGGGCTTACTTTCTCCGCAGATAGCGAAATTGAAGGCCGTAGAATATATATATCTTTGGAGTAATCGACTATCAGGTGACATCTCTAGTGCTCTTGGGAAAATCCAAAGTATTACATATTTAGATCTGTCAAATAATTTGTTCCATGGCCAAATTCCTCAGCAGCTCGATAGATTATCCAGTGTCAAATATCAAAATCTTTCACATAATTTTCTTTTCGGTGTCATACCCAAGTCCTTCTCAACCCTATCCTATGTTAACAGTCTAGACCTCTCTTTCAACATGTTGGAAGGAGAAATACCAGAGGGCAAAGTATTCTCAAATGTCAGCATCACATCTTTGGTGGAAAATCGAGTACTATGCGGAGCACCTAAATTACAATTTCCACCTTGCCCAGCAAATGTCATGACATCTAATTTAAGTACGAAATTGCGATTGCACAAATATGTCCTCCCATCTGTAGCTTCTGTCTTGGTGTTTCTCGCTTGCTTTAGTCTCTTCATAAATAATATATGAAGAGGGCTAAGGCATCATTTAAAAAGGAGTCACCGTGTTTGAATTACCATAGATGGATTCCATACTTTGAGCTAGCTCGTGCGACCGACAACTTCAACAAAGCCAACTTAATAGGAAGTGGTAGCATTGGCAAGGTATATAAAGGAAGCCTAGATGACGGATTGCTCGTTGCACTGAAAGTCTTGAATTTAGAACTTGAAGGGGATTCAAGGAGTTTTGATGCAGAATGTCATATTTTGGGCCAAGTTCGCCACAGAAATCTTGTAAAAATTATCAGTACTTGTTCAAACTTGGAGTTCAAGGCATTGGTTCTCGAGTTCATTCCAAATCTAAGTCTGGACAAGCAGTTGCACTCTGAAAACCAATGCTTGTTGACCCTACTTCAAAGGATAAACATAATGTTGGATGTGTCCTTGGGCTTAGAATACCTTCATCACCAACATCCTCATGTCATAGTACATTGTGATTTGAAGCCTAGCAACATTCTGTTGGACGTAAACATGGTAGCACACGTAAGCGATTTTGGCATTGCCAAACTGATGCTCATTGACAACAATTCTATAGTGACAACCACCAACATAGGCACCATCGGTTATATGGCTCCAGGTACTCAATATTTTCTAATATACACTCATTACGTTATGCTAAGTTACTGTGTCACTAACTAGAATCTGTGTGTTAGAGTACGGATCAATTGGAGGAATTACAACAAGGGGAGATGTCTACAGCTTTGGAATTCTACTGCTTGAATTAGTCACAGGAAAGAAGCCAGTCGACCCAATGTTCAACGGAGAATTAAATCTGAGGCAATGGGTATGCAATGCACATCCCGCTGCTGTATTGGAGATTGTAGACTGCAATATCCTTAGAATTGATTTCAACGAGCAACAACATTCAGACAGAGTGAACATTTTGCATAGATGCCTCTCATCTATTATAGAGGTGGGCTTACATTGTTCGATGGACATGCCAAACGAAAGACTTATGATGAGAGATGTTGTCCCCATGTTGCAAGAGATCAAAAAAGAAATGATTTAGGAAGAATCCTCTTAATATTTTTCTTGATAGTGTAGTGTTGGAGGATATATATTTTGGTTCTTTCTCATGAATAACTAATTATCTCCCACTCTTCCTAGCAAAAAGTTAATTACCTCAACTTATTTGTATTATAGATTGTGTAATGAAAGAGGATGGATCACACAACTTATGAACTCTATTTTCTTCAAAAAGCATGGTTTGGGACCTGACCTAAGCAATAAAATTAGAACTCGACAAGTGGGAGTGCCTGGTGATAGAACATATTCATTGACACAAAGATATCTAAAATATTGTTGTTGGTTTGATCCACATGTTTTTCATCCAAGTTTTGAAAATGGGGCTTGATAAATTTATGGTTAGATGCAAGCCAATCTTAGACTTATGGAAGACTCTCTTAGTCTATGAGGTTTCAGAAACAAGTACCACAAACAATACCTACCATCGATGGCAGTATTACAATGCAAGATGTGGGTACCATGACACACACACACACACACACACACACACACACACACACAGAGAAAATGACAAGGCAAGTACCATATCTTATTGACTTCATATCTAAAACTAAAAGCCTAAACTTTCTTTACTATATTCACAAATGAAATTTAGCTGAAAATTGTAGTTTAGGTTTAAAAGTGAAGAAAGATGAAGGAAAGATTTGATTTTTGAATTAGAAGGGTAGGGTTTCCTTACTATGTGTAGAACATTCTAGAGTGCGACGACTGTCATCTGTGTGTCGGAGAACCTTATAAAATTGCAGGCGGCGAAGCGGAGTTGATTTGAACTTTTTTTGAAGAGTAATAGAAAAGTACCAGAAAGATCGACTTACCAACAGTGTACCACCGGTGTGCTTAAAAGTGCAAAAGTGTAGTAACTTTTGGACGAAAGTGTGTGCTCTTTAAGCATACCGTCGGCATGCAATTGGCATGCCAACAACATGTTGTCGGACCTGGGTTGAGTGATTTTAAATATTTATTCTGGTTCGTTGATTCATTTTGAATGGTCATAATTATCTCAAAATTAAGGTGACTTAAATAGGGATTTCATAAACTAATCCTAGCAGCCAATACACCAAGGAAAAAGATTTCTCAAGGGGGCAACTTTCAAAGGAAGAAGGAGAGGAATTCGAAGAAGTGCTTTAGTTTGATTCGAAGGGGATTGCTGGAAGAGTTTCACATCGAACCGTTGTTGTGATCTCGATTTCGGTAAACCTATTTCTTAATTGAAATTCATTCCTTAATTTTTTTAGTAGATGTAGTAATCCATTTCGAACGGTAGAAGAAGCTTGTAGAAGAACCAGTGTACTTTTTTAATTCAGTAGTGAAGCCTTTTCCAAGTTGGACTTCGATCATCCTGTAATATTTCTTGTTAGGGTTTTCAACATAAAAGTGATTGTGTTTGCATTGTGCTTTATGCGTTGGATATTTTGATCATGTGTAGGTGTGCGCTCTACTTTCAATTCTCGATGTTTCTTCTAGTTTCGGAATGATGTTTATTATGTTGGTTCCATGTCTGTTCCCAACATAGCAGTATTAGAGCTATTAGTTGTAGGTGTCAATGTTTGATACTCAAAATGTGAAACATACGTGCATGGTTAACCTGAACGGTTCCAATCACCATTATCTCGCTTCCCTGAACGGTTCCAATCACCATTATCTGTGAAGCGAGATGAAAGATCTCTTATTCCTAAAAAAGTTGCATCTGCTAGTATTTGTGTCAGAGAAGGCTGACAAATTAGATAAGACTCGACATTCGAGCATATACAGGTCTAGGAGTATATCATGCAATTTGTGGATGAGAACATGTATAACTATATATTGAATATTGAGCATGCCAAAACTTTATGGAAAAAACTTGAGTCTTTGTATGCCAAGAAGACTAGAGTCAACAAACTATTCTTGATCCAATAGATGATGTGTCCAAGGTATAAAGAGGAGGCGTATATTACATATCACTTGAGTGAGTTTTAGGGTGTGGTCGACCAGTTGTCAATTATGGGTGTCAAATTTGACGACAAAGTGCAGGGTTTTGGTTGTTGTGCACATTATTGGACTCATGAAAAAACATATGAGTATCTATGATCACTTCTACTCCCGCAAGCACCGTTAGTCTAGAGTTTGTCAAGAGTGGGGTATTGAATGAGAAAAGGCTAAGAAAATCGACATGGGATAACAGTATAGGGGGTAATGTAGTAAGATGTGGGAATTGTTATTGCATAACCTATGAATAAATTGTGCCTAAACTTCAACGAATGGAAATGAGTTAAGTTGTTCAAGTAGAATGGTTACAATTTGATTTCAAGTGATTACCATATGGCTGGAAAATGAATGTTATGTTTGTGACTATTGGGGCCACCGTTGTAAGGATTGTCCGAAAAGGATGCTTACGCGGTGTGTGGAGAATGAATTTTGTGAGTTTACTGGCTTAGATCCCAGAGTGGTTGTTGGCGCTAAAAATATGATCAAGTTCTGAATCCATGGTCTTCAAGCCTCTCATAAGATATTGTCCGCAATTTGTGCGAAGCGTCAGAAGTATTGCACGAAGCGCTCGAAGGATGGCATGAAGAAACCCCCTATGGGGGTTTTGCTAGGACCTTCTTCTCGCGAGAAGTGCATCGCACTGTTGTTATTTGGTCTTCTGTATTAAAGTTCTACCGCTTCATTATCAATTCAGCTTATATTGTTAATGTACAAGTTCATGCCTGGAACAAGTATAACTTAGGCTTGTACGATATTACATTCACTATCGAGTTTACGATCCTACGGGATCGGAGCGTGACATGCTGGAATCGACGATTTGCACAAAATTCAATTTGGTTAGGAGTTTTTATCATTTCTATTTCTAGATCTAAATATAAGGTTTTCGGTAGATTAACTAGTCATATACAACTTCTTCGAATTGTTTAATATTAAAAGAAAATCTAAAATTTGACTATGTTGTAGTTTTTCATATCAGTTTTTTTAAAAATCAAACGGATCATGTTTTCGAGTTTGACATCTCCTGAAATGTCAAAAATATTGAGATGCGTTCGTTTCGCCGACGATTGGCACTCAAAAAACCTTACATAAATTTAGTTTTCATTTTTTGCTATTAAGATACAAATTATGAAATCTTATCTCAATATGGTTCTAAAAAAACTTGAGTGGATTTGGAAGTTGAAGCCGTTCGAAAACCATTCACGAAGTCGCAGAACACCTCCTAGATTTCTCTCTCTTTCTCTCTCTCTCTCTGATTCTCTTTTTCTTTTTCTTCCAATTAAAATGCAGCAAAGGATAAACATAATGTTGGATGTGTCCTTGGGCTTAGACTACCTTCATCACCAATATCCTCATGTCATAGTATGTTATGATCTGAGGCCTAGCAATATTCTGTTGGACGAAAACATGGTCGCAAAAATAAGCGACTTTGGCATTGCCAAACTGATGCTCACTGACAACAAGTCTACAATGTCGACTAACAACATAGGCACTGTCGGGTATATGGCTCCAGGTAATTCTTATTATTTTCTAATAATTACTTGTGCTAATTTACTATGTTGCTAACTACAATCGGTGCAACAGAGTACGGGTCAACTGGAGGAGTTACAATAAGGGGAGATGTCTACCGCTTTGGGATTCTGGTGCTTGAATTAGTCACAGGAAAGAAACCAGTCGACACAATGTTCAATGGGGAATTAAATCTGAGGCAATGGGTATGCAATGCATATCCCACTGCTGTGATGGAGATTGTAGACAGAATATCCTTAGAAGCGAGTTTACCAACCTGCGGCAGCATCAAGACGGAGTAAACATTTTGCATAGATGCCTCTCTATCATAGAGGTGGGCTTACATTGTTCGATGGACTTGCCAAACAAAAGACTTCTGATGAGAGATGTTGTCCCCAGGTTACAAGAGATTAAAAATGGAGTACTTGTCAACTAGAAGGTAGCCTCACGGCGCACACCAAAAATCGGTGTCATGTCCATGGCACATGCATAATGTTGGACAAATAGTGGACATTACAATCACACTCCATAGTATATATACTAGGGCATGACAATTTGTTACTGTGTTGGTGTATGTATCATACGTGTCATCTTGTTTGTGCCTGCCCAACATAATTATCTTTTCGGAAGTAAATAGCTCATTTTCTTTATAATATGGGAGTTTGTATATATAAAAGTGGTTGGATAAAATACTTTAAAATAGGCATCCTAGGTGGGTACACTAGCAGTTTATAGTTAAAATCCTTGTTTTGCATGCCATGAGCATTTAGTCCTTTTGCTTTGAGAACTTTTGCTTACTTTTCTAGACAATTCCAAGCATATAGTCCTTTTGCATTAAGAACTTTATTAACATTCTACCGGACTTTACCAAAACACTTAATCTTTGTTTTCTAACTACTTGATTTCTAACTTAACAAGATGAACTTGAGCGATTTAATGGTTGTCTACATCGAAAGAGAAATATCAGAAATGATCGATACATATTAGATAATATATGCTTTTGCTTCTTTGAAGGATCGAAGAGTCCAATTCTGTTAGTAAGTTGGATTATTACACATAAATAAACTACAAGACAAGTGGCCTTTTGGGACGGCTGAAACCGTGTTAAAAAGTGTCTAAACCGTCCTAACTTATGATTTAGGACAAATTTTGGAACGAATGGAAATAGTGCTATTAGAGTGGCATGGCAAAGAGTTTTGGGATGAAAAAATCGTCCTAACTGGATTTTAGGATCGAAAAAAAAATCGTCCCAAAATAGTTTGAATTATATAAATTTATGACGGATTATTAGACCGTCCCAAAATATAAGCATTTTTGACAAATAAAAACGTCCTAAAAATTAGATTGAGAACGATCACAAAATGATGTAATTCATTTTTAGGACAATTACATATTCGTCCCAAAAAGTAGTAACAATTGTTCTAATTATTATTTCCATGTTCTTGCTATAAAACAAACAATTAAAATACATATATAACAAAATCCACATATAAATAACTATATAAGTTCACTTGCATATTGTAGTATTGCATTAGAAAAAAAAATTAGTCTTTATAAAACATCATTAAACGAATATCTCATCTACTAAATAAATCCAATGCGCTTTACATCATTAAGCATCCTCTAATCAATTACAAAATGAACTAAAAACTCTTTACATAATTAAATTATCTCTTATATTCTTTTATACTGACCAACAACAAATATTTGCAACAGAAACACCAACTAGATAAAGTAAGCAAAAATCTGTTGATCCTGAAGCAGAGCACACTACAAGAAAATACATATTCCACGACATACGAAATATGTAGCCTAAAGACAGATTTGTGTCGCCAAAGAGTTACATTGTTCGATGGACTTGCCAAACAAAAGACTTTTGATGAGAGATGTTGTCCCCAGGTTGCAAAAGATCAAAAAATGGAGTACTTGTCAACTAGAAGGAAGCCTCACGCTGCGCTCACCAAAAATCGGTGTCATGTCCATGGCACATGCATCATGTTGGACAAATAGTGGACATTACAATCACACTCCATAGTATATATACTAGGGCATGACAAAAATTTGTATTATTACTGTGTTGGTGTATGTATCATATGTGTAGTATCTTGATTGTGCATGCCCAACATAATTTTCCAATTTTCTGAAGTAAATAGCTAGATTTCTTTATAATATGGGGTTTTGTATATCTAAAAGTGGGTGGATAAAACACTTTAAAATAGGCATCCTAGGGGGAGCAGTTTATAGTTGAAATCCTTGTTTTGCATGCCATGAGCATTTTGTCCTCTCTTCGAGAACTTTTGCTTACTTTCTGGACAATGCCAAGCATATAGTCCTTTTGCATTAAGATCTTTATTAACATTCTACTGGACTTTACCAAAGCACTTAATCTTTCTTTTCTAACTACTTGATTTCTAACTTAACAAGATGAACTTGAGTGATTTAATGGTTGTCTGCATCGAAAGAGAACTATCGGAAATGATCGATACGTATTGGATAATAGATGCTTTTGCTTCTTGGAAGGATCGAAGAGTCCAATTCCGTTAGTAAGTTGGAATATTACACACAAATAACCTTGCGACATCAAGAATAAGAAGGCACAAATTAATTGAACAATAGTGAACAAGAACAAATATACAAACATTAAGCATACTTCCTTGCAATACTATCACATCGTAAAACTACATTGTTGTAGCAGAGATATGCTTGTTCGATGTCAAGAAGACTAGACTAGTGCAACATTAGCGGACCATCACATCCAAAAATCAATTTAGATTGGGACCCAATTGCCTTCCATTAGAAGGCCTTCAAGTAAGTCTCCAAGTCAATAAGGGTGAGGGTGCTCTATATTTACATGGTTGGATTGGATATTGTGGATCTCAGAACTGGACTGGTCTAGATTCTGTACTCATTAAAGAAAATGGAATCATTAGAAGACATATCCCCAAAATTAATTCTTCGGATGGGGTCCTTAGTCTAGAGAGAGCAATTGGTGGTTTGAGTTCAAGAAAGACAAGTGCTAACTTGGCATCATTAGAAAAGATCATCACATCCCATTTCATTACAAGACCTTGAAGTTTCCAAATCAATGTTGATGTTGGCCTATTGGCATCAGTAAGGTGACCTTCAACATCATACCCAAGTCAAAAGATAAGGATTGGCTATCTACGATGATCAGTTCAGACCCTAGATTTTGACCATAATAATAGCATAAATCTAGGTATTCTGCTTCTTTTCCTTTTTGAAAGGCATGAGCTGAAATAAACCAAATTTTTAGTCTACTCTTAGTCATTAAAATTGTTATCATATAGATTTGTATAATACAAATCTAGATACAACATCATGTTGTAATATTCGGTTTTGGTTCCTACATACTCTCAAGTTGGTTCCTTCACACGAAAATAGCATTTGAAGATTATATTTACTGTAGTAACAAAAGTAATTGCCCTTTTGGTAGAGGCAAAATGAGTGAGAAGAAATGAAACTGAATCAAAACAACAAAAGAAACAACATCATTACTCATAAATGGATGCCAAGGAAAGACAACCAAAAGAAGAAGAATCAAATCCATTGATCCCCCAGAAATTGCATCATTCATTCATACTCTTCTTCATCGTGGAACCTCAAGTGCTTCACCTCAGGAATCGACAGGCCCTTCAGCAACACCGCGCTCGGAGAGATGCTCTCCTTCACAACCTCCTCCTCTCGATGACCCCATCGTCGTCATTGCTGTCGACAAATCGAGTGTGCATCCCCGTGAATTCTAGAACCTCGTCCTTCTCCTTGTTCATAGACATCTTGCTTATCCCCTCGCACAAGTTGTCATTGAAGCACTCATCTTTCTCTTCTTCATATTTTTCCCTCTTTGAAGTCTCCTTTCTCTTCTCCTTTCTAAGAGGGTTTCTAACCTCATAAGAATCTTCATCCTACATCAGGGCCACATATGATGGAAAGAGATAGAAACTACTATTGGAGAAGTTTTTTTCTAAAATGAATTTGTACCATAGAAGCATGGGAGATAGAAACCTCCATTGGAGATGGCCTTACGCTTCAAAAAGAAGAAATTAGTTTTTGATTAAAAAAAACCATTATTAGGTATTGTAAGTGGTTGGGATTATTTGAGCGATTTCATTTTGTATATTTCACCTTAATAAGTGTAAAGAGTCAACTCTCCGGACAAGAGAGCAATATTATTCTACTTACAAAATTTTATTACATAAAAGATTGAGACTTGTCTTGATAACCATAGCTACAGTTGTTATCACATACGTACTTGTTGTTGCTTGATGTCCGTAGTAGGTTACGATTCATATTTTTGTTGAATCTTGTCTTGATGACCATAGCTACAGTTGTTATCATATTCTTATTTGTTGTTGCTTGATGTTCATAGTAGGTTACGATTCATATTTTTGTTGAACCGGTTGTCAACGTCCATTCCGTGTCTCTTTAATCCCCGAAAGAAAAGGCCATTATATATGGTGGAGGCCTATGTGGGAGGTGAAGTGTAGTGTCAAAAGGTTAGATTGGTCAAGAACCCATAGCTCCTATAGGTATCAAATGTAATTACACTCCCTTGAACAAGAACAAACAGAAAAAAAAAATCAAAGAACCCTTTTAGGGAAAAAAATCCAAATCAAAAATTAAGAACCCTAATTTTTAGGAAAAAATTACACTCCCAACAAAATCTTTTTTAGGGAAAAAAAAATCCAAATCAAAATCACTCACTTAATCAAGAGAAGTCAACGATGATGCAGCCCTTTTCGGATCATCGCCGACGTGGACGGAGACGTCGAAAAACCCTAAAATTAAGAACCCTAATTTTGGAGAGATGGATGCATGTATGGTTGTCAAAAATTAGGATATTTTTGAATTTAGGGCATAAAATAAGCAATGATCGAGATTTTAGGACAAACCGGTGGTGAAGGCTACGCCGGTGATAACCTTCCCTCTGCGGTGGAGTCTGTAACCGAGGGAAGCAAGGAACGGGCTGAGGGAAGTTGGGGAGCGGGGAGCGGGCTGAGGGGAGTTGGGGAGCGGGGAGTGGGCTGAGGAGAGTTGGGGAGCGGGAGGAGAAGGAGAAGGAGAAAGAGAGAGGGTTTAGAATTTTTCTTAAGTGCGGGAGAATTACGGGAGAGTCGAGATTTCGACTTAAATTTTCGTGCTTCTTTTATAACGCTCGTATCACTGGAGCACTATCAATAACATTTTTAATGTAAACCGTCATAGATTATAGTCTTGCTGAACATTGATAATGCTTCCACATCAGCCGTCATGAAAACCACTTATCAAGCATCATTAATAGGTCTTTTTGTTGTAGTGGTGTAACTCCAAGTTGACTCTGTTTCTTCTGCTACGAATATCAAATTGAGATAACCATTTTGAGAAGCTGTCATCTTGCCTTGTACGAGTATAACTCCAGACTCGTACGTCATCATGCTATAGCGATGACGATCGATTCGGTAAAAATTTATGCGAGGACGAGCAATTTTCCAGGTCGGTACGTGACACAGTAGTGGGTACTGTAGTAAGATGTGAGAATTGTTATCACATGAGCTATGAAGAAATTGTGCCTAAACTTCAACAAATGGAAATAAGTTAAGTTGTTCAAGTAGAATGGTTACAATTTGATTTCAAGTGATTATCATATGGCTGGAAAGTAAGGATTGTCCGAAAAGGATGCTGACTCAGTGTGTGGAGAATGAATGTTTGTGTGTTTAGGGGCTTAGCGCCCTGAGTAGTTGTTGGCACTAAAAAATGACTATGTTCTGAATCCATGATCTTCAAGCCTCTCATGGGATAGTATCCGACATATGGCGTGAAACGTCAGAAGTATTATGCGAAGCGCCCGAAGGATGGCATGAAGAAACCCCCTATGGGAGTTTTTGCTGGAACCATCTTCTCGCGAGAAGTGCATCTCACTAGTGTTATTTGGTATTCTATATTAAAAATTAACCACTTCATTATCTATTCAGCCTATATTGTTAATGTACAGGTTTATGCTTTGTACAAGTATAACTTAGGCTTGTACGACATCACATTTAGTATCGACTTTACGATCCTTCGGGATCGGAGCGTGACATGATGGAATCGACAATTTGCATAAAACTCAATTTGGTTAGGAGTTATTATCGTTTCAATTTCTAGATCTTAATCTAAGGCTTTCGGTAGATTAACTAATCATAAACAACTTCTATGAATTAACCTACCGAACATTAAAAGAAAATCTAAATTTGACTATGTTGTCGTTTTTCATATCAGTTTTTCAAAAAATCAAACAGATCATGTTTTCGAGTTTGAGATCTCCTGAAATGTCAAAAATATTGAGATGCGTTCATTTTGTGGACGATTGGCACTAAAAAGTAAGGTTCAAAGTATCGGGATCGGGATCGGTATCGGACAGTTTCTAAGAGTATCGGTATCGGCAGTATCGGCTGTATCGGTGGTACCGGATCGGAGTATCGGATTTTTTGGTATCGGTTGTATCGACGATATTAAATAATTATTAATAAATTAGGGAAAAATAATTTACATATTTAAACACTATTTAAGTATTTTCTATGTTTTTCAAGTATAATTGAATTAAACATTAAATAGTGTACAATAATAAATATTGTTAAATAGTATATATATCCAATAAAAAAATATTGCAATAATATAAATTGTTAAATGGTATATAATATTGTTAAATAGTATATTATAATCTGAATAATTTTCTGCCTTTAGTGTTGTTATATGTAATTTGCAAATGATTTTTCATCTATTTATAGAGATTTTATTGCAAATGTTACCAATTTTCATTACTGATTTCTAGATTTGACGTGAAGAATCTTTCTTTACCCTTTTTTTTCGAAAGTATATTTTTGGCCGGAGTAAAATTCGTTTTTGATATTTTCTGGTATTTTGAATTCTCGTATCAGCCAGTATCGGCCAGTATCGGCAAGTATCGGTCCGTATCGGCAAGTATCGGCCCGATACGGGCCGATACCATAATTTTTTCTCCTGGATCGGCCGATACCGATATTTTTGGTCGGTATCGGATCGGCCTAGGCCAAATCCGATCCGATACGGCCGATACGTATCGGTATCGGCCGATACTTTGATCCTTGCTAAAAAGATCTTACATTAATTTAGGTTTCATTTTTTGCTATTAGAATACAAATTATGAAATCTTATCTCAATATGGTTGTAAAAAACCTAGAGTGGATTTAGAAGTCGAAGCTGCTCGGAAACCATTCTCAAAGTCGCAGAACACCTCCTAGATCTCTCTTTATCCAATTCTCTCTTTCTCTTTCTTCCAATTAAAATATAGCAAAAAAATAGGGTTCATCCTATTTATATAAGCTCACGGACTCGATTTCCCACGTGGTAGGATCTGGGCCTGTAGTGGAATCCAGCTCAGGCTTGAGCCTTGATCTCAGCTCGGCTTCGGAGCTCGACTCCGACTCGAAGAACCCGCGGGTGTTGCACCCATGTGGAGGGGGTGCGACTGACAGTTGGGCCCATTGTCTGGTCGGAGTGGCTAAAAGGCGGCCCCACTAGGCGTGTGGGTTGGGCGTTGTGATTTTTCTTTTTAATTCATGAATTAAATTACTATTGGAAATTAATTAATAAATGGTTTTAGCCCTAAATAATTCGAAATAAATCCTAAAAATGATCAAAAAATCCTAATAAATTCTAGAAAAAATATTTAGGCTTTCTCAACCTAATGTAAAAGTTTGACGCAAAAATACATCTGTATGGCCCTGCACTAATTTTTGAAAGGTCATGAGTAAATATGTTTCTTATGTTTTAATTTCATAAAAATCTGGAAAATACTCAAAAAATTATAAAATAGACTAAAAAGTTGTCTAGACCTATTTGTGGGTTTCTAATAGCCATTTCTAACCTAATGTTAAATTATAGTCATTTTTAGCTTAGTGTTAATTTGTTGCAGTTATAGACGCACATACCCAGTTTCCTAAAAAAAAATTATTCCCGCTTTTAATTTCATAAATCATTTTCATATTTTCTTACAGTATTTTGGATAGCGAATACTACAAAGGGTATCAGCAGAGGATTGGGCTTCCCGTCGAAGTTACACGGAGGAGGGGAGGAGTGCTCATTTTGGTTTGGGGGAGGGCGGAGGGCGGAGGGGGGAGGGGGGAGGGGGTATCTAATTTGAAACAATTTTGAATGAATGGAAATTAGACTAGGGCAAGTTATACCCTAGGCGAGAGACAGGCAACGCCTAAATCCGTTGTCATATTGAATGCAAGCAATGTCCTGGTTGTCACCACTTAGCAGCTCAGCTTCTCGTGGATTACTTGCGTAAATTAGCAACGACACTGCAACGGATCCACGACACACTCGTATCTCGCTTGAGATTCATCGCCAATATGTTGCCTCTCCTTCGCTAATCAGCGACAACATGGGTGTATTGTCCATTTTTCGTCGATGTTGTGCTATATTTTTTGTAGTGGTATTGTGACTCAACAATTTTCATTGCAAGTAATCCCGTGTTTTATGAGTGCACTAAAGATAGCGAGATGGATTGTCATTTTTTTCATAAATTATTGGTGGAGAAACATATTGTCACTCAACATGATCGGTTTGAGAATCATTTAGATGATATTCTCACCAAACAACTTGTTCGTAGTCATTTTCTGATTTATGTAGCAAATTATGCATGTCGAATCTCTATGCTCTAGCTTGATGGGGGATATTAGAGTCATGTTTTATTTTCTTATGTGCGTACAATCAAATAGTTGTAGGTGTATTTTTCACCATATGCTAATATATGTTAAATACACATAAGGTGCAACTTAATTAGAGTTTTATGACCTTGCACTCTCGTCTCCTCTCCTCTCTTTTCTTCTCTCTTCTTTTAAAATTTACTTTTACATTACCATGTTTGGAAGTCCTATGTAATTTTCCCGGATATATAGAGTTCACAGGAAAGAATATAAATCTCGTTTGTACAAAACTCATTATAATCAAGTTGATGAGGATATTACTCAGCTATTGAGTTCAAGCCTTCCAAATAGCGAACTATTTTTTATTAACAACACCATGTTTGTCTTACAAAGTTAATCATGTTATCCTAGACCGATGAGCTCAAACCAAACTTTGACCCGCCACATACTCGATTAGCACAATATTTGGACCTGACCCAAACCTACATATGGACCCAAATCGAACTCTATTAGGACCCATGCATGAATGGGAGTCAAAGCTGACCTATGCCAGACTCAATTGAATCATTCCAATCAGACTTACACGAACATTATTCCCGTGGAATCTATTTTTGGTTGGAATAGGTTTCCGAGATTACTGGAAAAATGGAATTCTCGAGGCATTCACTACAACAAATATGTGTTCGCATTTAATCTCTTCGTTAAGTATCTCTTGTGGATTGTGTTATTTTCAGGTGACAATATCCAAGGACTATACTATTTTTCTTGATGGGGCTGGTGACAAGAAAGGCATTCACTACAACAAATATGGCCTACAATAGCAGTTATTTTCAGGTGACAATATCCTTTCTGACTTTGCTTCTCAGTTCAGCTTCATCGGCATCAGACCACCAACCATTCCCTTCAACCCATTTGCTATACCTGGACACAGGATCTCGAGTAATTCTACTAAATAGCTAGATTGTGCTTCAAGAATATGTGATCACAAGATATTGAACATTGCTCAACTAATTTAGAAGAGTATCTCATTATTAAGTCGCGGACAAAACCTGTGTATCTGACTTATATTTCCACTATCTGACATTGGACTGAATTATGATAATTGCTCTTAGGTCGAGATTCTTGTACAACTATCGTTTCCCAATCTTCATAAACCTGGATGCTACTTTTCAAGAGTGAGTTTCAAATGGCAGAATAAGAATAGTATGTTTTTCCTGAGTAATCCAGTTTAGTGGACATTCTCGCTTTTATTAGGTACATTTGAAGGCTAAGGTTAAGTAATTTTCTCTTCCTATATACATGAATTCTAGTAAAATATTACCGAGGTGATAGAGCATTCTTGAATTTTAGATATGTTTTCAAAATAAAGCTCATATGCTGCAAATTGTTAGCTTTTTTTTGATGGAATCAAAGTAAACATTTCTACCCTCTGAGCTTGATTTCTGAAGAGAGTACACATATTCTTCATTGGCAATTTTACCTGGAAATGGAGTTAAAGAATGTAAGTTTGCCATTAGATGACTATTTTGAATTGTAAATACCATGGGAGTAAAGCTTATGGAAATATCAAGGAAAGTAAAATATTTTACTTCCACGGTTCCTAAATCCTAACCTTGGGGAGAACGACATCATCACTAGTGAGTGCAATTGCGGAGGGAATGTTGATAGCTTCTTCCCCAGTGGTGGTGAGATAAAAGGAAATTCTTCCTTGCCTCTGTGCTGTAGAAGATGGTATCCATGACTTGTAGAGTGACCATGTTACTGTACTTCTTTTGAGCAAGTAACTCATTATTGCAACCTATATGCATTTGTTGCTTCTTATGACTGATCCCTTATTATGGTTCTGGTACTTGCACTTAATATTCTCTTTTATGTTGGAAGAGTATACGAGAGAGTGCCAGGTCTTAATAGTTGAGATTATATTTAGTGGCTATTTAATCAGCTTATCAGGATACATGATCCTATGTCAACTTATTTTTTTATATAATAATGTGTTTTCTTTTCAATTTTGTGCAGGTTGGCGGGTAAATTTTTTATGGTTGTGGATATCTAGAAGGAAAAAGACGATCGAGCTGCATTTTGGCCTACAAACATTTTTTATTATTTTGGACTACTAGGCGTACAACAACTTTTTGTACATCTTGAATGTTTTAATGACAACTACTTTTTGTATATCTTGAATGTTTTAATGATAACTACTTTTTGTACATCTTGAATGTTTTAATAAAAAATGTTCATATTTTGGCAAACCTTTTATACATCTTGATTGATCGAAATGGAAGTTGATATTGAAATTGTTGAAATCAAAATTACAATTCAGCATGAATTTCTATGGTTAATTGTATGTGATACAGAACAGGTTATTCATATATGAAATTATGTAGCAGATTTATAGCAGGTTATTCAGATATTAAATTATGTAGCAGATTTACAACATTCATAATATGCTATCATTCATCAACAATTCTTGAATGTTATAAACCATCCACAGCATTCATGAACGCTATAATCCATCTACATCATTGACGAACGCTATAAAGGATCCACAGCATTCACAAACGCTATAAACAATCCAAACGCTATAAACAATCCACAGCATTCACAGACGCTATAATCCATCTACAGCATTGAAGAACGCTATAAAGCATTCACATAATTCACAAACGCTATAAACCATGCACAGCATTCACGAACACTATAACCCATCTACAGCATTCAAGAACGCTATAATGTTATAGCGTTCACAAGCGTTCACATACTATAGCGGGGGCAATTATAGCGGACGAAGTACGCTATAGAAGACTTTTTATAGCATTATGCGCATGCTATTGTAGGCCATATTTGTTGTAGTGTTTCCCGAGAATCAAATTCCAAGGAATTAAATTCCCTGGAAAATTACATTCCCACGTTTGGTGACAATATAAATATTCTCGAAAAACAAATAAATAATAATAATAAGGAAAAAAAATGAACAAATATAAAAAGGGGTAAAAACGACAAAAAATCGATAAAAACGAAAAAAATGGTAAAAACGACAAAAAATCGGTAAATACAACATAATAACAAAAAACGACAACGATGAAAAACGACAAAAAATCAGTTAAAATGACCAAAAAGCGAAAAAAAATGTATAAACAACGAAAAATAACAAAAAAGGGTAAAAACAACAAAATAACCAAACACGACAAAAACGACATGAAATCGGTAAAAACGACAAAAAAATCAAAATGCGGCAAAAACGACAAAAAACAAAAAAATCGGTTAAAACGACAAAAATGACAAAAAAATCAATTAAAACGAGTAAAAATCGGTCAAAATAACAAAAAATCGGTTAAAACGACAAAAAAATCGCTTAAACGACAAAAAATAACCAAAAACGACAAAAATTCGGTAAAAGCGACAAAAATAATAAAAAAGACATAAAATCAGTAAAAATGACCAAAAAGTGACAAAAACGACAAAAAACGACTAAAAATCTGTAAAAATAACACAAAAAGCTACAAAAATGACAAAAAATTACTTAAAACGACAAAAATTGACAAAAAAGCGACAAAAAGAACAAAAAATGGGTAAAAACGACAAAAAATAATCAAAAAGTGACAAAAAAATGGGTAAAAACGATAAAAAACGATAAAAATCGCTTAAAAACGACAAAAAACGACAAAAATGACAAAAAAAGCGATAAAAACAACAAAAAAAGAAAAAATGTTCAAAACTAATCAAAATTGATCAAAAAAGAAGAAAATAATTTAGACAATTTTTTTTTTGCCCATGCAAAAAAAAAAAAAATACCCACCTATTCTCAAGGGGTAGAATTCCCATGTTTTGTGGGTAAACTATGTACCCGGGTATTTATAATTTCCGGGAATAAATTTTTTATAAGCCAAACAAACGTGGTAATAGATTCCATCTTAAATTTTTCCGGGAATAAAAAAAATACCGCGTACCAAACGCCCCCTTAGGCTGTTACCAAAAGCACCTTTGGGATCTGATTAACATTGCTTTTTTATTTTGCATTGAACTATTTTAGAAGTGTGTTCCATGGGGAGTAAGTCTTTTGAGGTTATACAAAGGTATTAATAAATGTTGATTGTTTGTTGTGAGTTCTTACTCGTGCATTTTATTTTCTTGATGTTAGTACTATACCTTTTGTTCTCGTAGAGTACAATTACTTGGCAATGTGGAGTTAAGGTTGTGCAGTAGATTCAAAGTTCAACTTGCTAAATCTCGACCCTTGCATTCGGGAACAGCAATGAAAAAGTGTATGCCTAACGTTATTTTATGTTCCTTGGCCACACAACGATTATGTATACCTTCCCTCATACTAGTGATTTATGTGTCTCAATCTGAATCTGGATTCGTATCCATGCAACCTAGGTGTGGAGGAAGTATGGAAGGTCCGAAATATACAGATACAAATGACAGTGATATTTTTCGTTATGAGTTCCAACAATTAGCGAGTTCTTTCTGTTTGTTTTGATGAAACCAATAGAAGGTCCAAATTAGCAGAGACCTATGGCAAAGTTGTATTCACAACGGATCGGACAGGAAGTATATAGCTATGGACAACTGAAATCGAATTTACTCAAATAGATCAAGAACTGAAACTGAATTTACTAAATAGATTAAGGACTCCAACCGGTTCTGTAATTGTGATTTATCGTCCGAGTAATCCAGTTAATTGGTAACCATCTAGAAGACCCAACTAATAAAACATTGCATCCATCCAGGAAGCGCCATTCGATTGATGATACCCACGTCCAACTACATACAGTTCATACAAAGACAACAATGAGATGCTTAAGTTTTCTAGTTAGACTATTCTAGGTATGCAGAATAATGTTCTTGGCAGGGCCGACCTAGAGATGAGTCCGACAAAACTTTGGGTTTGGGCAACTCTCCTCTGCTTAGGGCAACCATCTATGTCCAACGTGACCTGCAAGTGGTCGGGGTCACAAGTGACCCTCAAGGACCAACCTACAGCAAAGATCAAGGGGCAACCAAAATATGCTCCTGCTCGGACAACCCAACCCCACCCCCCCCCCCCCCCTCCCACCCCCCGGGCCAGCCCTAGTTCTTTGGTTTGGCTGTAGCTCGAAGTAAGAATACTGTACGCTATTGGTCTGACAGCAAAAAGCAAAAGAATACTCTTTTTGGTATGAAACTTTGCAACTCGTCCTCTCATATATTGTATTTTGCTTCTTTTCCCTGACCTCTAGCAGCAATACTCTCAAGATAAGATGAGAATTAAGCAACACTCACTTCAAATTGTAGCGCCATTTGCACCATTCTCAGAGTTTGCTTTTTGTACTTGTGCACTTACTCATCAGAGTTCTTTACTCGAGACATAGACCTCTTCACAATTCTCAATAGATAGAGAGTCTAAGTGCAGCTCCAACTATAAAGACAATGCCCCCACTATTTATACATCCTCCTATCCCTTTATTGAAAATACACGGAAAGAGACATGGAAGTGCATGCAATTCTTTCCTTAGGGACTCGATACATGTTCCTACTGTTATTGTTTCTGAACCCCTTGGTCAATTTGCATCCAGAAATATCAGCCAGCACAGGGAGCTCCACTGACCTGTCATCACTGCTTTCTTTCAGAGCTTACGGCGACGTTTCAAACATTCTCGCAGCAAACTGGACCACAGACACCTCCTTCTGCACCTGGATTGGGGTCGGGTGTAGCCCGCACCAGCCTCGGGTTGTCTCTCTCAACCTAGAAGGTTTCTCCTTGTAGGGCACCATATTTCCCTACCTTGTCGACCTCTCCTTCCTCTCTTCCCTCGACCTTTCCTACAACATTCTCTCCAACACCATCCCTGAGTCTCTGGGCAGACTTCATCGACTCGTCACACTCCTCCTCAACCGAAACCTCCTATCTGGTCCAATCCCTCCAGCCATGTTCAACATGTCTTCACTCATCATCATGAACTTATCCATCAACAATCTCTCCGGTTCTCTCCCCGACTAGTAATGCTCCCCCCGAATTGAAGAGATACTAATTCTGAGCATCTTGCTGACCGGCAGTATCCCAGATAGCCTTGCCCGATGCTCGAATCTCCGACGTGTTCTTCTCAATGAAAATAAGTTAACCGGATCTGTACCATACTTGTTTGGGAACCTCTCAGATCTTATGAAGTTGTCCTTAGGAGAAAATCAACTCACCGGAGTGATCTGACATCTTTAGGAAACCTCACAAAGCTCGAGAGCCTCGGCCTTGGAGAAAATTACTTGAAAGGGGAAATTCTCCAAGAGTTTGGGAATCCAGTGAATCTCCAAACACTTCTCTTGGATGAAAATAGCTTTGTCGGTTCGATCCTCTTGAATGCTTCCAGTATGGTCTCACTCTACATTACAGGCAATAATCTCACCGGGCTTGTGTCGGCACCAACTGGCCCGGCAATGCAGTTACTTAGAATCTTGCACTTGGCAGCAAATAAGCTGACAGAGGTCGGCTTCATTGCATCTCTTACCAACTGTGGGGACCTACAGGATGTCGACGTGATGGATAACCAGTTGGAAGGTTTTCTTCCGGACGACGCTGTTGGAAATCTCTCGGTGAATCTTCAGTATTTTCATGTTTCCTAGAACCATATATATCAAAGGAAGCATCCCTGCAGGACTAGGGAACTTGAGTAGTCTGATTTCTCTAGTTTTGTTGTATAATGAACTGAGGGGAACGATTTCGCGAATGCTCTCAAGGTTAAAGAAGCTTCAGGTAATGTATCTGGGAGTTAATAGACTGACAGGGTCGATACAACCGACATAGGCCACCTGAAGAGTATGGGAAGAATCAGCCTCTCACAGAATGAACTTTCAGGTACCATACCAGAATCAGTAGGTAACATTAGTAGACTGCAAGACTTTGCAGTATCAGCAAACAAGTTATCATCAAGCATTCCCTTGAGCTTGTGGAGCCTAACATGACTCATTTTTCTGGACCTATATCAAAACAAGTTCGAGGGATTACTTCCCCCACAGAAGGCAAACTTTAAGGCCACAAACTATATAGATCTATGAAGTAATCGGCTGTCAGGTAAAGTCTCTAGTGTTCTTGGGGAACTCCAAAGAATTACATATTTAGATCTTTCAAATAATTCGTTCCATGGCTAAATTCCTCAGAAACTTGGTAGATCATTCAGTGTCAAATATCTAAATCTTTCGCATAATTTTCTCTCTAGTGGCATACCCAAGTCCTTCGCAAACCTATCCTATGCTAATAATCTAGACCTCTCCTTCAATATGTTGGAAGGAGAAATAACAAAGGGGGAAGTATTCTCGAAGGTCAGCATTGCATCTTTGGTAGAAAATCGAGCACTATATGGAGTGCCACAATTACAAATTCCAGCTTGTCCTGCTATTGTCGGGACATATAATTCAAGCACGAAATTGAGATTGCTCAAACATGTCCTCCTATATGTAGCTTCTGCCTTGGTGTTTCTCGTCTGCTTTTATCTCTTTCAAAAAATTATATGAGAAAGAAGGCCAGGGCCAGGCCATATCTCACACGGAGTCGCCATGTTTGAATTATCATAGATGGATTTCATATATTGAGCTAGCTCATGCGACAGAAAACTTCAGTGAGGCCAATTTACTAGGAAGAGGTAGCTTTGGCAAAGTATACAAAGGATGCCTAGATGACGGGTTGTTTATTGTAGTGAAAGTTTTAAATTTAGAAGTTGAAGTGGCTTCGAGGAGCTTCAATGCAGAATGTTGTACTTTGGGCCAGGTTCGGAACAGAAATCTCGTCAAAATTATTAGCACTTGTTCAAACATAGAGTTCAAGGCATTAGTTCTGGAGTTCATGCTGAATCAAACTCTAGACAAGTGGTTGTACTCTGAAATCCAGTCTAGCTTGACCCTGCTTCAAAGGATAAACATAATGTTGGATGTGTCCTTGGCCTTAGACTACCTCCATCACCAACATACTCATGTCATAGTACATTGTGATCTGAAGCCTAGCAACATTTTGTTGGATGAAAAAAAAGGTTGCACATGTAAGTGACTTTGGACTTGCCAAACTGCTGCTCATCGACAACAAGTCTATGGTGTCGACCAACAGCCTAGGCACGATTGGCTCCATGCTTCCAGGTACTCAAGTTTTGTAATATTTATCCATTACCTTAAGCTAGTTTATTGTTAAGTAACTAGAATGTATGCAACAGAGTATGGGTCAACTAGAGTAGTTACCAGAAAGGGGGATGTCTACAACTTTAGAATTTTGTTGCTTGAATTAATCACAAAAGAAGCATGTTGACACAATGTTCAGCGGGGAACTAACTCTGAGACGATGTGTGTGCAATGCATATCCCACAGCTATTTTAGAGATTGTGGACTGCAATATCCTTGAAAATGATTCTGCCAACCATCAACATTCAAATGGAGTTTGTGTTTTGCATAAATGGCTCCTAGCTTGCATAGAGTTGGGATTAAATTGTTCAAAGGATGTGCCAAATGAAAGACTTCTGATGAAAGATGTTGTCCATAGGATGCAAGCGATAAAAGATGGAGTACTTGTTGATCTTGGACGGAAGCCTGCTTCATTTTGCGATGATATTGTATAGTTGTTAGAGGATAGGTATTTTTGGTTCTCCCTCTTCGATGACTAGTCATCTCGCATTCTTCAATTCTAGATGAAAGTAAAGTACGTAGAACTTTTTATAATACAGATCGTTTATGTTTGAGAGAGGTTGGATCAGACTTAAACCATTTTTAGATGACATGGTGGGAATAAGCTTTACTAATAGTACTTTAGGAAACATGTCTCAATTACAAAGGAGATATCTCCGAGAGACAAAGAAAATAGAGTACAAGATTATAGACTCCTATGAGACTAAAATGGATGGATTTGTTGATGAGTCAACCCATAGTTACCGGGATCCATCTAACCACTTTGGAACCGCATTTTGGATCCGTGACCCCAAATGCATGGGTACATTATCCATATAGCCAAAAGTGATGACATAGGCAACAGAGATCTTACAAAACGGAGTTTAATTACGAAATAGTAACATAAAAAGTCAATTAAAATAAATTAATTATAAATATGAAGATGTTGGGGTTGTGTTAAAAATTGGTCACTAGTCACTCAGTCCCACACTCCATGATGTGGCAAATTCCAAGTGTATGCATTTCAACAGTTGAGCAATTATGTATTGTTTTGCACACATAAGTGGGTTAGCTCAAAGGTTGGTATTGTTTTGGGGGGGTGTGTTCTAGTAGGCAAGGTTCAAATTCCACAAGAAATTTATGTGGCAAATTCCAAGTGTATGCATTTCAACAGTTGAGCAATTATGTATAGTTTTGCACACATAAGTGGGTTAGCTCAAAGGTTGGTATTTTTTTTTTTTTTTTTTTTTTTTTTTTTTTTTTGGGGGGGGGGGGTGTTCTAGTAGGCAAGGTTCAAATTCCACAAGAAATTTATGTTTTTTGTCACCATTTCAAAGGAATTTTCCTTTGGAGCTAGGCCCCAAAGGGGCCTAAAGACTCGGACTCGAGCACAAAGTGGCACACTTTGTGCTTCGCACGTCATCAAGCGCGAGATGGCACTTTTACGCTTCATGCACGGAGACGTGCAGAATCAGCACAAACCTAGCGGTTCAGCAGGGTCACCGGTCCAACGGTATCATGTGCATCGGACGCGAGATAGCACCTTTGCGTTGAGCTTGTGCAGAGTCAGCATGCATCTAACGCGTCTAGCGGTTTAGCAGGCATGCGATCACGTGACTTGCGGGTTCAGCGTGGTTACGCGGGTCGAGCGATCTTGCTGGCTTCGCGCACTTCGCATGGTTCTGCGGGTTCAGCGGGCTTCACGTGCATGCGAGTCATGCAATCTCGTAGGTTCAGCAGGCTTCGCTCACTTCACGTTGTTCAACAGGCCATACGGTTTTGCGGGTTCTGCTAGTTGTTGTTTAGCAGATTTTGTTCTGTTATGAAGCGGTTCCGCTTCATAGCTGTCCTATTTAATAGGGAGTTACTATTGTAATCATCCATATAATAGGGAGTTATTCCCTAAACCAAAAAATTGGATTGTTTTGCCAACGAGGTGAAAAAGTGTGTTCTTTTTTCTTTAATAAAATTTGAATCCCGCTATTTCGCTAATAAAAACAAAAACCTATAGTTCAGTCATGAAAAAGAAGAGATTGGCACGGCACTTGCAACTGATTAATTGAGAATTATATGAACAAAATCAAACTGTAAAAAAGGAAAAGAGCATATCTTGGTGTTCAAACATCCATCAATCAACATAAGTAGACAAGAACTAGTAGCATATGATGGCATATGACATAGAAAAGTAATATAAAGGATTTTTAATTAAAAACGTCAAAGAAGAAGAATAGAGAGAGGGAGAGAAGACTCGCCTGACATTTTCTTGGGTTAGGGTTTCGTTCTCCTGCGCTTTCCCTCTTCTCCGATCCCCCATTTGTTTTGAGGGTGAAAACTCGCCTGACATTTTGAAAATTGGCACTTCTCTTCGCGGGCTTGGCAATATTTGTAGATTTCGGTAGACCCCACATTTCGTTTATGGGCCACAATGTTGGGCTCTTTGTTTTTTCCCCACTCTTTTGGTAGGAGAAAGAAATAGAATTTGGTTGGGCCAGCATGTTGCTACATATTTGGAGCATCTTATGGACATGTTTGCCAAATACAAAACTTTTAGGAACCTTTGATACTTGAAATACTAGCCGAAATACTATATAGTCGAAAATCTATCTCAAAAAAATATATTCGAAAATTCTGTATTCCTGAAAAATCAAAATTTCGGTAATTAAATTTTCAGAAAATTTCATCCAGGGTGATAAATTTACTCAATTTGTGCATAACAATATATGCTAGGAGAATTTGCAAAAAGGAGGATCTGGCGCCAATTGACTAGTGCCAGACATTAATTTTTTTAAAATACATCTTAACGCCAGTGACACTGGCGCCAGACAATTAAAAAATATAAAAAATCTGGCACCAGTGTCAGTGGCACCAAACATTAAAATAAAAATCCTGACGCCAGTGTTACTGGCGCCAGGCATTAAAAAATCCTAAAATTGGGCGCCAGCATGACTGGCGTCAGGTTTTTTTTCCATATTATTTTGTTTTTTGGTTTGTTTGTTTGGTATTGTTTAATTTGATTTTGTTTATCTTTTAGTGTGTTTTAATCTATTAGTTAATTTGATACTATCTATATTATACTATGGATAATAACAAAATATATATAGATAATATACATATAGATATTAATTTGTTTATTGATATCTATATGTATATTATCTATATTAATATATTATTATATATTTTTATATACATATATCAATTTTTATATTAATATGTATATAGATATTTATATTAATTTTTTATTATTATCAAATTGTATAATAATTAATATGGATAATAACAAAATCTATTATTTAGTGTACAAATTAATTTACATATATTTATTTGTTATATTAATTTGTATACATTACTGCGTATAAATTTTATTCTGGAAATTGCTGAGAAACCCAATTTCGGGGTGGGCTTTTATGAAATGCCCACCCGCTGGATAAGTTTTATGAAATACCCAGAATTAAGTATTTTCACGTTAAATATTCCAAGATTCCCTTTTAGATGCCACCCCTAGAAACTGCTATTTTTATAATACCGAAACTACCCCTACCCCTCCGCACGAATTGGTCATCTATATGTATTTGAATTCAAAAAACTCAGATCTGGATTGCGATTTTCGTCTTCTTCTTCTTCACGGGAAATCTGAATTCCATTGCTCTCATATTCAGCAGAGATCGCAAAGATCGTTCGTAGTTCGGTGTGTTTTTCTTCAGTCGAACTCAGATCATCGCTCGTCATCATCATCACCATCATCATCATCTTCATCGTAGAGACCTTTGAACTCAGATCTTCAATTGTGGAGAGAAGATCTTTCTTCTTCTTTTCCATAAGAATTATCATCGCTTTGAAAGAAGAACGAAACTCTTTATCCCTGAAAAAACTAAATTACACGTTTTAACACTGGAAATGACCATTCTCCGTCTTAATTAGGACGGAGAATGCCATTCTCCGTCCTAATTAAGACGGAGAATGCCATTCTCCGTCCTAATTAACACGGAGAATGACATTCTCCGTCCTAATTAATTAGGACCGAGAATGTCATTCTCCGTCTTAATTAGGACGGAGAATGGCCATTCTCCGTCTTAATTAAGACGGAGAATGGCATTCTCCGTCCTAATTAACACGGAGAATGGCATTCTCCGTATTTCTAACACGGAGAATGGTCATTCTCCTGCGTTTTAACACTAGAATGACCATTCTCCGTGATAAATTACACGGAGAATGGCATTCTCCGTCCTAATTAAGACGGAGAATGGTCATTCTCCGTGTTAAATGAAACGGAGAATGGCCATTCTCCGTCTTAATTAGGACGGAGAATGCCATTCTCCGTGTAATTTATCACGGAGAATGGTCATTCTCCGTTTCATTTAACACGGAGAATGGCATTCTCCGTGTTTCTAACACGGAGAATGGTCATTCTCCTGCGTTTTAACACTGGAATGACCATTCTCCGTGTAAATTAAGACGGAGAATGCCATTCTCCGTCCTAATTAAGACGGAGAATGGTCATTCTCCGTGTAAATTAAGACGGAGAATGTCATTCTCCTGCATTTTATGGTTAGCTGAAACTTTGGAGGGCCATAACTTTTGACTGGGAGGTCGAAACGAGGTCCCGTTTGTCGCAAAATGAGCGTATCGTCGAGGAGACTGAAAGTAACAGCTTCATCGTTAGACGGCCTTCTGAAATTTTAGATTCGCAAAAAAATGATGTTTGGACCTCCGTTTTAGCACTTTTGTCGTTCGTCCCGGTCTTTCCGAAATTTTTCGACGAGTTTTTGAAAATTTTTGAGGAGAAAACCTAGATTCGAAAGTGAGCAGCGTATGGAAGAAGATGGAGTATTAAAACGTTTTTTTAAGAGCAGTTTTGTGGGTGTTTCCAATAAATTAAAAGGAAGGGCAAAAGGGTCATTTGGAACCCGCTTTGGATAAGTTTCTCTAATTCTGGGCACGCGATGAAAGTTCTTTTAGCGGTGGGTTTTACATAAAACTTTTTTAGTTTTTGGGCATTTCATAAATCTTCCCATTTTTTTTGTCTATATTAATTTGTATTTATTATTGTATATAATTTATATATTTATTTGTAATAAAATAATAACCATATAAATTTGTATATATAATGTACCATTAATATACGAATAAATATATGTCCAGACTTGTGTTTTTGAAAAATAATATATACAAAACCGAAACTAAAACCGAATAAAAAGTTTTGAGTATTTTCAAAACCGAAACTGAACTGAAATTTCTTCAAACCGAACCGAAACTCTTATTCGGTTTTTGATTTTTGGTCCAAAACCGAATAATGGTCACCCCTAAGTCTGACTCTAGATAATACTGTAATGACTGTAAATAACATGTCGAGTCAGTATGGTACCAATTCACTCCCTCGGACACAATAATAATAGGGAAGTAATATATAAGTAACATTAACATGTATTAATCAAGTCATTCATTCAGTCATGCCCAACAAGTCCTATAGCTTGCTACTTCAAATAATTAGGGTTGTCACAATCCCAATTACTACGAAGCTAGGGTAAGGAACACATTCGTGTCATACCACTTCATGTAACCAAAACTGACCAGAAAATAATCACTCTAATAAGAACACTTATTCGGTTCGCTTTTTTTTTAGCTAATTACGGTTCGGTTTTGAATTTTTAGAATTTCGGTTTATTCGGTTTTGTCGATTCGGTTGAAACCAAATAAAATGAACGCCCAAGCCTATATAAAAATGGACAAAGATACCTAATGGGGAATAGTTTTCAGTGACACCAAGTGGAGGCCCAACAGTCCAAGGGATTATTGAGGAAGTTCTCGATCCAAATCGGTAACTTAAAAAAAGTATTTCATACTTAGAAAATATTTTCATAGAGATGTATAACTTGAACAATAAGAGTATCCCACATCATTGTTATTCTATTTATTCGTCTGTCTCCAGTTTGTAAATTATTATACACAAAGAGAACTTCCACTGTTTTATTCAAAAGTATTGTTTATAATTCATCAATCAGACGAATGTACGTTTTAACAAATTATAGTAACAAACCAAGAACTACTTCAATACAGAGATTCAACAAAGTGCTCGATTCAAGACTTGAAAGTACAAGATAAAATTTTCTGGTCTTTGGACCCTTTCTGTTGTAACCCCAATTCTGTAGAGTCCTACTCAAGACCTCCTGATTGATGCTCAATGTTAGGGTTCTCTCGGGAGATTTTCTTTCTACAATTTTGCGATGCTCGAACAAAATATGCTTCTTTTATCCAATGCTTCGAACATAAATCTCCCTTAACTATAAACATCGCCCAGGCCTACGGGACTTTTCCAGTGGGGACTAATACATGTTAGTATAGTGCCAAGTCTTAGTCGTCCCAAAATGCAAATTAATTGTTCATGTCATTGTGATCAGCATCAAATGCTGGTAAATATAATTTATATCACTACAAATTAGCCACTTAGTGAACAATTGAGTAGGCAGTCTAATATCTACATGAATCAAAATTGACCTAAGCTTATAAATCCTGATTAGATTGACCCTTACTAGGTAGTAGGTACAGCTGGAAATTGAAACAAGTTCTTTACTTTCTTCCTGAGTGCAACTTACAGGCGATGATGGCGAATTAAAAGTAAAGATAATGGCGAATTATCTACAGATGATAGGTACCAGCTTGAATCAAAAGATCATAGCCTCACGAGCGATCAGAGGATGTGGAGGATCCCCTTTGACCATCAAAATAAGTGACGGAGTGCTCCTCTAAGTCATTAAGCAGATCAAGGTATTCCTTAAAGGCAGGATGAGACTGTTGACAAATAGAGATCATGACCACAGAGGCACAAAATTTTGTTAAATTATTAGCTCATGGCAAAATTTTAAAAGCGAAGGTACCTGAAGAGTTGTGTTGTATGCTATTCATAGTCGCAAATCAAGTTGGAAGAGATCAAATAGTACCTACAAAAAAAAAAAGAATTTATTAGCTAAATAATCTCTAGTAGTGCAGTAGTAGTAGTAGTAGTAGTAGTAGTAGTAGTAGTTTTTTAGCAATGATTGCATTAAACTAAACTGATGAGTTGATGTTTTCCAAATAAGGAACCTTTATGTCTAGAGCAAGGTTCAAAAACTCGGTATTGGTTTTGTCTCCGATCCTCCCTATGAGTATTTGTGTCGACTATTTCAGCCGGTTTAGGTGGTTTTGAATAGACCAATTATGGTAGTTTCAATAGTTTGGGGCTCTAATTTAAATCTGGAACAGCTAAAACGTATAAGTTTCGGTCAATATTTAAAACCTTGTTTTCACAAAATCTAACTCAAACACATGCGCAACATGTGCTACAACCTTGTTTCCGCATAATCAAAAGTCAAAAATCTAAATAAGTAAATGAGCATGATAGACAAATATACCTAGATAAAAACTCACCACCAAATCAAATTGGTTTCCCTTTACAAATGCTACAAGTTTTGAAGCTCTTTTCCAGACATTAAATAGCTTGCATGGTTCTCCAAGATGTTCGTAAGAGAAGCAATATGTGCACTGAGCTCTTTGAATGAATTATGTTACAATAACAAAGTTTTCAGAGAAATTAATTCTCCCAAGGGTTCTATAACCAGTGGTTTAGGAAAATGATGAATGCAATGTTATGGTATACCTTTTCAAGTCATAGGATTGTCTCGTAGAGGAACGAACAGAAAATAGCCCAGAAATTTAGGAGAGAGCTTATCAGACTCTGCAGAAGCATTTTCATAGTCTCTCCTAGATCTCAGCAAAAACCTTACCTGTGATTGATCAAGAATAATTATATTATCCAAGACCTAAAAGCTTAGGCTTAATAAGGAAAAGATGCATGTATTACAAGCAAAAATCATACCAGCTCCCCAGGAAGTTCATATAAAGATTCATCGAGTGTTTCCTGCAAGATAAAAATCATTATTTCATATATACTACCAAAGAAAAGAGTTGCTCTATCAAATCGTTTTCTGCTGAAAATACTAAAACTATGTAACAGTTTTATGTGCTGTGGGAACTTCGCTCCTAATCTTGCAGAAATAAATAGAGCAGGAGCCAAGTATGACCTCGGTACAAATGGAGCAGGAGACAAGTATGGTAGTGTCATGTCCCAACTCCATATCTTGTTCCTTGTTCACGGGGAGCACAGTTAAGAGACATTGTCGGTATCGATTGATCGGGACAGATTGAATCAAGATCATTTCCTCGTTATGAATTGGTTTCTTCGGAATCAGATCCCATATTCAGCGGATTGCGTCTCGAGGAAGGACTATGCGGCCTAGTCGTGAGGGACCTTTCCGTTGCTTGGTTTTCCTTGTCATTTTCCTTGTCGTTTTCATTGATGCACTTGCTTCTCTCGCGTTGGTTTATGATTGTGTTTTCGAGAATGATTTTGATGGATTCAATTGTTTGCGTCCTTTGAACTTTGCATTTTATATCAAATTATGATAGAAAGGAAAGATTAATTATTGATCCTTTGCTTATGCGAATCCAGGTGATCGCGTAGGCATCACGTTGTGTAAAAGACCTCTTTCTCTCGCCTTATTCTCCAACGATGACGGGCTTGACCCTTCTCCCCTTGACCCTCTTGCTCTCCAATCAATCAACGATACTGATAACATGAAATGCGATATATAGATGTGATGACACAATGTTGCATGCTTGTTTCCATAAAATTGTAAATCGTAGAACTGCTAAATGCTTACTTATGATATACCTGTTATAGAACCGTAAATCGTGAAACTGCTACATGTTTACTTATGAAAGGCTTGTTATAGAACTACGTTAATAAAGATTAAATCAATGAAAAAGTATTGCAACGGTAACACAGAGTGCTAAGGATCGCTCAAACGATACTAGAATCACTGAGAATGTTAAATTCTTATCAAATCATAGACCATGCTTGAGTAATTAGTTTAGTCTCACACGGTCATGGACAACTTGTGTTCAAGGGATTTGGTTTCTCAAAAGGTATCCTCCAGGACCACATGACCAATTTGGCCTAAGAGGAACCACGGTAGTTGTGCTGGATGCTAGCATGGGTAATTCGAAAACTATCTACGGGACTCGCTATCCGTGCTGAAAGGATCGTCGCCTAAACCAAGCTATATGTCCAGGATGGCTTGTCATGTCAGTGACGTTCACATATATACACTGTTTTAGCTAATGATATCTGGTTGACAATGAAGAACATTATAAGTTTTATACAGGGGTGGAGACTCGGTGGTGGGTAAAATTCAACGTAGTTTATATTTGTTATGCCCTATAAAATGCTCTTATGAAATTGACTAGGATGGTTAGAAAGATCACGTAACTATACATGTTTCGCATAACTTCTATAACAATTAAGATCGTGGGATTTAATTAATCACTCATCAGTATACGACAATGTACTGACCCTCGTTTCCACAGGTGCTACGAACCAAGGAGACGTGCCGAGAAATTAAAGGCGACGCTAGTATATCTTGAAGCCTTGCTCGAGTGGGAAGGCTTGCTCATACATTTGGAGACCAGCTCTTGATTCGCTTTGATGGCTCAAATTCCAGGTGTTGAATGGTTTTGTTGTATAAAGGGATATAAAGTGTGGAATGACTTTCTCATCATGTGTCTATTTTGTAAGCCCATGCAGCAACTCTCTACTTGTACTCGAGTCTTATAAATGATGTTCATTATCAACAAAGGAAAGTTTTCTAATGTGCAAATGTGTTACTGAATCTCTTGATGTTTATTATCAATAAAGGAAAGTTTTCTAATGTGCAAATGTGTTACTCAATCTCTGCGTAGTCTACTATTGTTGTACTCTAAATAACTTTATGCTCGTGTCTTGTGCGAGTGCAACTTAGGCTCGTACGACATCATGTCCGAGGGACGACTATCGATTCTACGGAATCGGATGTGACAAGTATGACCTCGGTACAAATGGTATCCAACCCTTTTGGAACAGAACCAAAGAAGCATATACAGTTTATAGCACATGCTTATATAAATTGACTGGAAACGCCCCCTAGTGGAGATCTTGTGTTTAATTCATGCAGGCAGAAAAATGAAAAGCCTAGTTGTCTCTGAAATGTCAATGTTCGTTCTAGCCATGTACTAGGGCTCCTCATACCCACTTCAGGCTAGGCCATGCTATTTATGCAAGGCTACAATGGCTAACAAAGGTATCAACTTATACAGACCCTTCATACCGAGCCTGGCTTAGATGGGCCAGTCTTAGTCAAGCCTTCAATTGTTGCAAGGATATAAAACTTATAAATAATAATTTTATACAGTAAAAAAAACATAACCATTACAAAAAAAACTTCCTAAGCAGATTAATAAATAACACAAGATCGTAGACAAGATATGGATTTTCTAAATAAGAATATTGTTGAAGGAATGTCCCCATACCAATATATAGCAAGCAGCTGTCCTGTACCATCTTTTTTGGAAGCATTCTTCAAATAACCTGAAAAGAAGAGTAAACATTAATTATTCAAATAAACAAGGTGACTATGAATTAGAACCATACCATCCAACTAGGAACATAAATATATTGATTAAATTTGAAGTAAACAAGAATTCATACTCTAACAATACAAAAAATGCTGACTTTTCATTTCAGTAACAATATTTATACTAATATGCGAAAGTAGGTATCTCTAGCAGCATACTTCTATCCTCGATTTTAGACATTACTTTCTTTACCCCCACCCCAAGTGGTAGAGGAAAGAAGAGGAAGGAGAAGTCAAATGGATATCGATGACCATCCATGCACTGCTCGCCAGCAACATCCACACCTTGCTTGTGGCAATCACCAACCTCTGACCCTGCAAGAGTTCTATATTCACTTCTTTTTTCCTTCTTCCTCTACTCTTATATTTCTCTCCTTGCTTCTTGCAGAAACACGAACACGCAATAAACGAATATCATGAAAGGAAGAAAAATCATGCAAAGGAACATATATGGTTGACTTGCAGAAACACACGAACACGCAATAACGAAAATCATGAAAGGAAGGAAAATCATGCAAAGGAACATATATGGTTGACTTAATCAGAAACTTCTTTTCTAGCTATTATACAACTCCAGAAGCACAAAACATGAAATCTTATATCTAATTTTGCATATAAATGTACAAAAGACAATTAAAAAACATGAATTTGTCACTCCATAAAAAGCTTAAAACAAAGCATAATACTCAATCCTTTCTATGAAATTCCCATTGAAATTATCCTCGCCTATATGCCTAAAGGTATGATGAAAGGCCAACCGCAAACACCTCCCAGTAATGGTTTAGCATATGATAATACCAACCATCACAATACATAGTACTCCACATCCAATAGCAAGGATTACACTAACAATCTATGTTATCTGGACTCAGGTACGGGTGTTGGGTATGGGTACACATCCAAGTGTCGGATCCTTCAAACTCATAATTGAAGGACACACGGACTCGGCTAAAAAGGATCAAATTTTGGATACGGGTACGAGAATATGACTAAGGTTTCATAAAAGACAACATATAATTATAAATTACTAGTAAACTTTATTGAACTAGTTGAATAAGGCCCTAAGAGACCGTCCCTTCAGCTCTCCTACTACTTTACTGCCAGTCTACCATATTAAAATAAAATATTTACATCACTACCGTATTAAAATAAACTATCTACTTCACTACCAGTCTCCCGATTGTCACCATGAATGATCTGATTGTCACCGTGGAAGATCGAATACGGATTACATACCCATATCCATGTCCTATAGGATCGACTCGGATACTTCTCCTTAAAATGGAGAGTCAGGATAACATAGCTAACTATTCTTCTGACTTGAGAAGATATTTCTAGAAATTACTTGAAAATATATGAACTGATACGCCAAATTGTTGTCAGGAAATTAATGATGTCTTAAGCAAAAAAATGTTTTACTACAACTCAATCGGTTGATCTTCCTGCAACAAAGAATATATCACCCCAAAGTCGTCCATCAGTTTTCCGAGCAACACTAACAACCACATCTAAATATTCAGGAATTTTTTTAATTAAATCGCACGTCTTCTCCAAAATAGAGCAGCTTGAAGACTTAATAGTAGAGAGCTGGTTCTTGTTTGCACTTTTGCATGTAAAAAAGAATGACGAATAAAAAAAATCAATGATAGGCCTTCTCACAGAAAGAGCTAGAAACCCATATTTAAACAGGTAACATTAATGGGGAAAAAAATCCATGCATGATTATTTGTACAAAAATCATAAATTTCCAATTATATGTATGAGTATTGTATACTTTAAAGAAATGAGAAATTGCTAATCAACTGACATGGCCCATGTTCAAGATTATCATTTACAACAGTAATGGCGACATAGTCACCATGTCGCTATTAGTAATGACGATTTGTATCTTTATATGAATTTTTCGAAACCTTTTATCTTTTATTTACAATTTATTTATAATTTTTATCCTATATGAAAATTTTTGAAGTACAATTTAGACTTGTACGACATCACGTCCATTGTCGACTTTTCGATTTCGCGGAACCGGAAAGTGACATAATACAATAAGTTTTATTTTGTTGATTTCGACTTCGCAGAATCCACCTGCAGCCCTGGCCGGTGAGTTTTGGATCTTTGGATCCCATAGAGCAACCTTTGAACGTCTAAGGTCTTGGGACCAGCTGTAGTGAAACCCCAACCAAAACTCATTCAATTCATAGCTTGACTTGACCCTACTTTGTAAATGATTTGTACGGCCGAAGAAAAGAGGGATGGTGGATCGACAGATCCAAAACTCACCGACCATGGCTTTATGTTCCACATTTAATAAATGGTCGGTGCACGTTTCGTAGAGAGTTGTTAATTTGCTTGACCCGACTCTTCAAAGTGGTCTTATGCCTTGGTAGCAATCACCCGAATAATACTCATATTATGCTTTGGTAGCAATCACCGGCCATGGCTTTATGTTCCACATTTAACCTCAATATTTCATTTTTCGTGTATTTGATCGAATTTATGACCGTATTTTATTTGTTGAGCCGATTTATACTTGTACTTTCGCAGTCCCAAATTTTTTTCGTTTGCCGAATTGCTAACAAGGGTCATGCCAGGTCAACTTCACAACTTTTTTGACATTTGTATTGGATAACTTTTTTAACAAAGCCTTGTTATTCCTGTGTGATAACAACTTTTTTCTAAACTCACACTTGCATTGGAGATATTACATACATCATCATTCTCTCTATTCTATTCTCAGCTGCATGAATGCAATAATTCATTGGAGATATTACATCATCATTATCCGGAGACAGACGGTGGATCCCCCTCATTTATTAAAGGGATAATTTAGCAAATGCCCCCATTCTAAATGTTGAAATTAGCATATACCCCCACTATTTTATTTATCTAACATATACCCCCATTTTTGATATAAAATAATAAAAATTTAAGATATACCCCCTCTTTTACATAGGAGTGGGGGTATTTGCTAAATAAAATAAATAGTGGGGGTATATGCTAGTTTTAACATTTGGAACGGGGGTATTTGCTAAATTATCCCTTTATTAAATGATTTGTAGTTTTGTACACCACATCCTCATCATCTCTGTTCAGTCAGTCACGTTTGGTTGAGAGTTAAGTTGCTTGACTTATGTGCTTGACTCAAGCACAGTTCTAATTCATTCATTATAGGAAGAAGGAGAGTCACTCACTCACTCACTACTTCTCTATTATCAACCCAATCAACAAAATAATAAATAACAGAGACTTGCATCTTTTCTGTTAGCAGGCAACCAATGCACAGTTCTAATTCATTCACTATAAGAAGAAGGAGACTCCACTCACCCACTCACTCACTACTTCTCTATTATCAACCCAATCAACAAAATAACAAATGACAGACATGGATGTGCATGCACTCTTCTTGGTGGTGCTGCTGCATGCATTAATTCTATTCTCAGCTACATCTGCCATTGCAGCAGCACTGGACAACTCCACCAGACCTAGCATCCTCGCTCGCGTTCAAAGCCGCCAGCACTACTACTAGTGGTGGTGATGCTTCCGAAAATATCATCGCAGCAAACCGGACCACGGACGCCCCCTTCTGCACCTGGTTTGCGTCGGTTGCAGCCGCCGTCGGCCGAGGGTCGTCTCCCTCAATCTCCCTACAAGGCATCATCTCCCCCCACCTCTCCTTCCTCTCTTCACTCGATCTCTCCAACAACTCCCTCTCCGACGCCATCCCCGACACCCTGGGCCGCTTCGCCAGCTCGCAACGCTCCGTCTCAGCCAGAACCCCTCTCTGGTCCGATCCCTCCATCACTATTCAACATGTCTTCACTTATCAATATTTACTTGACCTCTAACAACCTCTTCGGCTCTCTCCCCACACTAGTAATGCTCCCACGCATAGAATACATATCAGTTATGGACAACTAGCTGACTGGTCACATCCCAGCTGACCTTGCCCAATGTTCCACACTTCAACAGATTAACCTCGGTAAAAATAAGTTAACCGGAAGTGTACCATCCTCACTCGGGAACCTATCGAAGCTTGTGGAATTGGCCTTGGGATTCAAACAAATAACCAGAGCCATTCCGGTTTCGATATGCAACCTCATGAAGCTCCATTACCTCTTTCTGGCCCATAGTAACTTGGAAGGCAGAATTCCCAAGGAGCTGGAGAATCTAGTGAATCTCCAAAAGCTTTACTTGTATGATACTGGTATTGTAATGCCTGTTGTTCGTATTACGTATCTGGGTATACGTGTACGTATTTTATCTAGTATTGCATGATTCCTTGCTTAGTTTCATGGTTTGGTTTATTCTTGGGTTGGTTCGGCTTGGCTTGGTTGCTTTGGTTCATCATGAACCAAAGGGGTGAACCACCTACCTACCACCATTAGTATTTATTATCCCCTTCTCCTTTCTCTCTCTTCATTAATCATCTTCTTCTTCCTCATTAACTTCTTCACCTACCAGAGAGGGAGAGAGAGGTCTAGGCAAGTGCAACTTGCTTCATGGAGGAACTCCAATTTTATTGCTTCATTCTCTTCCTTACAGCATTTTAACTTACTTTAGTACTTGGCATTTCCACTTTCCATGGCTAGATTCTTGTAGATCTATATTTATTATTTTCGGATTTCTTGGGTTTTGATCTACTTAATCTTGTTATTACGAAGTTTGGATGGTTCCATGCTGTAGAAATTTTGTTCTGCCCCATTTTGACCTATGGAAGTTCGGATTTGGACTCTGGATGATGGAGTTATGGAGCTTGAGAACTTGACTCTCATGGTGTTCTTCTTCTCGGAAGTTGGAGAAGAAGAACAGTTCTCTGGCCACATGGCGGTACTTGACCGCATGAACATTCATGCGGCAAGACCCTATCGGCCGCATGAGACCCTTGCACTTCTAGCCGCATGGGGGCCCCTCTTCCCGAACCGCATATGCATCCATCGCTCCCAGCCGCATATGTGCCGCACCCTCTCAGCCGCATGAGTACTCCTCCCTTCTGAGCCATATAGGCATTGCTTTCTGCAGCCGCATGGGACTCCGCCCACCCTAAGCCGCATGAACTTAAACACTCGCTGGCCGCATAGACCGCAGTCTCCCGCTTCCGCATGAGGACTCGAGTCCTCTCAGCCACATGACTGACTGGATCCCTGAGCCGCATAAGGGCCGACCCCGCTGGCCGCATGAGATCCCACTTAACCCGACTGCACCCTCTCAGCCGCATGGGTACCCCCCTTCTGAATCGCATAGGCTCAACCCTTTTCGGCCGCATGAGACCCCACTCGTTTCAGCCGCATGAGAACCCCTCCCCACGAGCCGCTGGCACCCCCTTCTTTTTGGCCGCATATGCTGAGCCACATGGCTCTTTCATGGCTTGTATTTTATGAATATTTTATTACTTATTGCCCATGCCATGTAACTCACAGTATAACTTGAGCGTGCACCTTTATCTTTATTGTATATTTTTACGCCCATTTTATATCCTTACGCCTTTTGTCCTGAACTTGATAAATCATGATTTGTTTGGCATGATTAAAATGACTATTGTACATGACATGGTGTGACAAGAACTAGCATGACATGATAGTGGCCCGTCGTGGCGCACTCCTGACAAGTATACCTGACATGATTTATCTTGAACAGCTGTTGCGACGGCTACCTGACATGACATGACCTGTATAAACAACCTGGACACCGTAGGCGATTGTGCTTGTACAAATAATCCAGTCCTGTCTTGCATCATGTCTAGGAGGGGACTCCTGAGTACAACGGTCAGGAGTACCTACTGAAATGGACTAAGGCTAATAACTAGATTAATACATTAGTCATAAAAATCTCCCAGCTACAGGCAATCCCGTTACCTGGGCGCGCCTGGATCTGTAGCCTGCCGTCGAGTAGGACACATTTCCAGCACACTGTCATGTGTTGCACCCTTCAAGCTACCTAAGGGTACATGCGTTCCCTGGACGATGTACCCACCTGAATTCAACCCCTAACTTTTGACCTGGGTAACCTGGATGGTCTGCAGGACTTGTGGCTGTGGAATAATCTCACTGCATCTTGTTAGTAATTAGGTTTGTGACAACCCTAGTTAGTTAAAGTATCAAGCCGTAATTCTTGCTTGGCCGTGATTGATTGGATGGAAGAATCAGTCTAGTCTTATCTTGATCCTGTTGCATGTCCTGATTTTTTTATCTTGCCATAAATGGTGGGAAACCAAGTTCCGTTCAGACGAAGGGTTACAACCCCGGTCCTTATTTGGTTTACGGGTTGTAACCTGGTTATCTGAATAGTTCCATGGTTATCTCGTCGTATATCATCCTGATTTGTCTTCCTTATTTCCAGTTGTTGCTATTTATTTTATACATTGTGCTGATTGCTGGTTTTAGTTTCTAAGTGAAGCTTCCTTTGTGGCACTTGCTCTTTCTGGGATCTGACCCAGCTGGTTTTGTATGGCCATATTTCGGAGCAGCTCCAGAGGATCTACCGACTTTCCAGCCCGATGGTGGCGACCAGGCGTAACCAGGGCAACGAGTGGATTATTTTTTGATCTCCCACTTTATTGTAAAAATACTCTTTTGAGGCGTTTAGCCGACGAGCACCTGTTTAGCTCGAGTTACTCTTACTTACTGTCTGCCTATGGGCTGTAACATGATTGACAGATCCTATGGTTGATCATGTATGACTCTTGCTAGTCCTAACATTTTGTAACGACTAGCTTCATGATCAGCTGAATATGTAATATTTGGGACGCCTTATTAGTATATTTAATGATCATACATCTTGTAACTTTTACTTACTTGCTTGTGATTGAGATAATAGGCTTGTTCATGACCTTAAGAGACTGCTGGCTTGTAGTTAAACCCTCATGTATCTAGACAGCCGTGACCGTATAGCGAGGTGGGTTGCACTTCAAAATACGTAGCTGGCTATGTCTGCCCCCGCTCTCCAGTATTCTGGTTCTGGGACGTGACATGGTTTAAGTGGTGGCCCATGCAGGTCTTGTAAATCAAGATATGTGAGGGTTTACCGAATAGATGTCTCAATCAGCATTCTCCTTGATCTCTGCTCGTATCATCTGAATCCCTGGATTCTTGTCCTGATCAATGCTTATATCGTTGATCTGTCTGGTCCTTTCTTATTGTTCCCCATGTCATTTTCTTCAGCGGCATCGTTCCTGGACCTGCCAGCAAGGCGGAGCACTTCCCATGGATCAGCAGCAACCTGGGGATCAAGCCCAGCATTCGGAGTAGCCTCCAGAGTCGTACCTTCTGGCGGAGAGCCACCAGTCCAGCCAGTTCAGCCTGTAGAACCTGATGATGGCACTTTGGTAGGTCTCGTCAGGACCTTGATAGCTTCCCAAGATCGTCGAGGAGATGCCTTGCACCAGGCAGTGACGGATGCTTTGACCAAGGAGGTCATCAGGGTAACAGCGCGGCCAACAGCTTCAAGCGCTTGAACCCTCCCTTCTTCGACGGCAGTGAAGATGCTATCGCCGCAGATACTTGGCTTCAGGACACAGAGGTGATTCTAGAAGCAGCCCGGACCCCAGAGAACGAGAAGGTAGCCGTGGTGCGCCTGCAGTTGCTAGATCTTGCCCGCAGCTGGTGGGCTCAGGCCGTTGGATTAGCAGCACCCATTGCTTGGGCAGTATTCGGGAGAGATTCCAGACCAATTATTTTGATGCTGTAGCTCGTATGATCTACAGACGAGGTTCACCAATCTGAAGCAGATGGCAGAACGGTCGATGGATATGCGACCGAGTTTTCGAGACTCAGTCGGTTTGCTCCACCTTGGTGGCAACCGAGTATGATAGAGCCCAGCAGTTCCAGCAGGGACTTCACCTGGAGATTCTATTGGCAGTCGAGCAGTTTGAGCATCAGACTTTTGATGCGGTCTTGAGAGCAGCTAGGAGGCATGAGTATACCTCCCAGAGAATTGTGGATAGGGCCGGAGGTCGGAAGAGATCTCACGGCCAGATGAATCAGTCATCCGCACCAGCCTCGGCAGCCAGGGCTTTGACCATTGAGCTCCGAGGCGGGCGGCCTCAGACGTCGGTTCAGCATTTAGCCCCGTACCCTCAGTAGCAGCAGCAGAAGCAGAAGCAGTCTTCCGCAGTGGGATGTTCTCATTGTGGGAAGCCAGGCCATGTGGTGGCAGAATATCGTAGGGCGCAGGGATTGTGTCTGGTTTGTGGAGCAGCAGACCATAGGGTTGGATCCTGCCCGAATAGGGGTGGTTCATCATCGTCCAACCTTTCTAGCTCTTCGGTGAGAGGTCCAGCTCCGGTCCAGTAGCAGCAGTATCCATTGCCGAGGCCCTTGCCGTCTCAGACCCAAGTATTCCAGCAGCAGAACCCCCACAGTATGCACAAGCCCAAGCCCAGAGTCAGAACAGGCAGCGAGGATTTCAGCAGAGGGGACCAGCACCCCGAGGGTATGGTCAGGCTATGGTGATGACCAGAGGAAGGAGTGGCACCAGGAGAGGTAGTGGCAGGTACTATTCTCGTCAACTCCTTTTCAGCTTCAGCTTTATTTGATTCTGGTGCATCACATTCATTTATGTCCGCACGATTCGCGACACGGATAGGATTGGAGACCGAGTCATTATCAGTAAGGCTCAATATACTTACTGGTAACGGACTTGTGGGAGTCGATAGAGTATTTTCCTCGTGTCGGATCGTAGTTAGCGGTAGAGAGTTCCCGCTAGATTGATAGAGTTTCCGATGGCCGATTATGATATGGTCTTAGGGATGGATTGGTTGAGGGACCAGTATGCTAGAATAGACTGCCATATTGGTAGGGTTTTTTTAGCATTCCAGGCGAGCCAAAGTTTTCTTTCTCCGAGGCGTAGTTGAGCCTTGTCTTCCAGTATTGCGGATGGCAGTAGCAGCAGTTCCGTTGCCCAGGATAGTCGAAGAGTTTCCAGATGTTTTTAGAAGAGCTTCCAGGTATGCCTCCAGAGCGGGAGATCGAGTTCACCATAGACTTGATCCTCGGGACAGCCCCAGTGTCAGAGAGAGTTTACAGGATGGCACCGTCAGAATAGAGATATTGTACAAGATGATTGAAGAATTCAGGACCAAGGGATTCATTCGTGCTAGTGGATCGCCTTGGGGAGCCCCGATGCTTCTTATGAAAAAGAAGGATGGTACGTCCAGTTATGTGTTGATTATCGTACCTTGAACTCAGTGACAATCAAGAACAGATACCCTCTCCCGAGGATAGATGATTTGTTTGATCAACTCAAGGGGGCATATTCTCGAAGATCGACTTGCGCTCAGGATATCACCAGATCAGGGTCAGAGAGCAGGACATCCCGAAGACAGCTTTTAGATCGAGGTATGGGCATTGGGAGTTCCTTGTTATGCCTTTTGGAGCGACCAATGCGCCGACAGTATTCATGGACCTCATGAATCGCATCTTCATGCCTTACTTGGACCAATTTATGATCGTGTTCTTGGACGACATCTTGGTCTATAGCAAGAGTGAGGCGGAGCATGAGCAGCATCTCCGTGTGGTTCTTCAGACTCTCAGGGAGCACCAGTTGTATGCCAAGTTCAGTAAATGCGGGTTCTGGCTCGATCGCATTTCGTACTTGGGTCATATCATTACCAGAGGAGGAGTAGAAGTGGATCCCAGAAGATTGTGGCTATTGAGTCATGGCCAGTGCCCAGCACAGTTGCAGAAGTTCGTAGTTTTCTTGGATTGGCCGGCTATTACCGGCGATTTGTTTCGAATTTTGCTCAGATATCAGCGCCATTGACGCAGTTGACCCCAAGGATGCGCAGTTTGCTTGGACAGCAGAGTGTCAGAGTTCTTTTGAACAGTTGAAGCGAGGCCTGATAACGGCACCCATTCTCACGCTTCCAGATGGAACCGGAGGATTCTCAGTGTATTATGATGCTTCGAGCAAAGGTTTAGGATGTGTTATGATGCAATATGGGAAGGTAATAGCTTATGCGTCACGTCAACTTCGTGATCATGAGAGGAATTACCAACTCATGACTTGGAGCTGACAGCAGTAGTGTTTGCGCTTAAGTTATGGAGGTACTACTTGTATGGAGATAGGGTAGAGATTTTTACAGACCACAAGAGCCTGAAGTATGTTTTCACTCAGAAGGATCTTAACATGCGTCAGAAAAGGTGGCTAGAGCTACTTGTGGATTATGATGTCAACCTGCAGTATCACCCAGGAAAGGCCAAGTTGTAGCAGATGCATTGAGCAGGAGAGCCGGAGTTTATTTCCTAACAGCGCAGCCAGAGCCGTTAGCCGATCTTCAGAAGATGGGTATTGAAGTTGTCCTCCCTCCAGTGTGGCATTGATGGCCAGCATGCAAGTTCAGTCCATTATAGTCGAGAGGATCCGGATGGCGCAGTCAGCAGATTCCAAGCTTCAGCGACTCAGAGCAGAGTGTGAGGCAGGCCGGCGACCAGAGTTATGTATTTATAAGATGGTACACTTAGGCATGATAAGCGTCTTTGTACCTAGTGGTGATATCAGACAGGAGATCATGGCAGAAGCTCATAGTTCGCAATATTCTATTCATCCTGGTGGTACGAAGATGTACCGTGATATTCGTCAGCACTTCTGGTGGAATGACATGAAGAGGGAGATATCACGGTTTGTCTCTCGATGTTTGGTTTGTCAACAAGTTAAGGCTGAACATCAGAGGCCCGTTGGACTTTTTAGCCTTTGCCCATTCCAGAATGGAAGTGGGAGCATGTGACCATAGATTTCGTGACTGGATTACCTAGATCCCCAGTGGTAGAGATGCTATCTGGGTCATAGTTGACAGGCTCACGAAGGTAGCTCACTTCTTCCCGTTTAGAGTTGGTCAGTCGACAGCTCAGTTAGCAGAGATGTACCTCAGACAGATTGTCAGGTTGTACGGGGTGCCAGTCAGTATCACCTCGGACCGAGATTCAAGATTCACATCGCACTTTTGGCGTAGCTTGCAAGAGAGTTTGGGAACTCACCTCCAGTTCAGCTCAGCTTATCACCCGCAGACAGATGGCCAGTTGGAACGCACGATCCAGACTCTTGAAGATATGTTGCGGTCCTGTACGCTCGACTTCGGTGGTTCGGGAAGGTCACTTGCACCTGGTGAAATTCTCGTACAACAACAGTTTCCCCAGTATCCAGATGGCACCGTTCGAGGCACTGTATGGCAGAAAGGGCAGATCCCCGTTAGCCTGGGATGATGTTGGAGAGAGGCAGATGCTCGATCCAAAATGATCGCCCAGACAGTTGAAGTGGTCAGGCGAGTCAGAGATCACCTTCGAGTTGCCAAGATCGCCAGCGCCATTGGGCCGATTCTCATCGGCGTCCTCTCGAGTTTTCGGTCGACGATCATGTATTCCTGAGGATTTCGCCTAACCGTGGCGTCATTCGTTTCGGCGTACGGGAAAGCTTAGTCCTAGGTATATAGGATCGTTCGACATTCTGGAGCGAGTAGGAGATGTATCCTATCGTCTCGCTCTTCCACCATCGCTACGTGAGGTACATGACGTATTCCATGTATCCTAACTACGACGGTATATCCCGGACCCGACCCATCCTAGATCATTCGGAATTGGTTGTTGTACCAACCTTTCGTATGAGGAAAGGCCCGTGTCTATATTGGACCGGAGAGAGAAGACACTCAAGAGCAAGACTATCAAGTTAGTCCGAGTTGCTTAGGGTCATCACTCTTTGGGGGAGTCAACGTAGGAGCGTGAGGATGATATCCGATCGCGATATCCCGACTTGTTTGACTCGTGAGGTATAATATCTTCCTTATGCCCGTGCCTTCGATTCCTTGCTTGCATGATTGATTGATTGTCTAGTTATAGCCTGCATGTGATTAGTATAGCTTGTCATTGCCCCTCTAGCCTCTTGATTAAATTCCGAGGATGGAATTCTTTTAAGGTGGGTAGAGTTGTAATGCCTGTTGTTCGTATTATGTATCTGGGTATACGTGTACATATTTTATCTAGTATTGCATGATTCTTTGCTAGTTTTATGGTTTGGTTTATTCTTGGGTTGGTTCGGCTTGGCTTGGTTGCTTTGGTTCATCATGAACCAAAGGGGTGAACCACCTACCTACCACCATTAGTATTTATTACCCCCCTTTCTCTCTCTCTCTTATTAATCATCTTCTTCTTCCTCATTAACTTCTTCCTACCAGAGAGGGAAAGAGAGGTCTAGGCAAGTACAACTTGCTTCATGGAGGAACTCCAATTTTATTGCTTCATTCTCTTTCTTACGGCATTTTAACTTACTTTAGTACTTGGCATTTCCTTTCTATGGCTAGATTCTTGTAGATCTATATTTATATTTTTGGATTTTTTGGGTTTTGATCTACTTAATCTTGTTATTATCAAGTTTGGATGGTTCCATGTTGTAGAGAATTTCGTTCTGCCCCATTTTGACCTATGGAAGTTCGGATTTGGACTCCGGATGATGGAGTTATGGAGCTTGAGAACTTGACTCTCATGGTGTTCTTCTTCTCGGAAGTTGGAGAAGAAGAACAGTTCTCTGGCCGCATGGCGGTACTTGACCGCATGAACATTCATGCGGCAAGACCCTCTCGGTCGCATGAGACCCTTGCACTTCTAGCAACATGGGGGCCCCTCTTCCCGAACCGCATATGCATCTATCTCCCAGCCGCATATGTGCAGCACCCTCTCAGCCGCATGAGTACTCCTCCCTTCTGAGCCGCATAGGCATTGCTCCCTGCTGCCGCATGGGACTCCGCCCACCCTGAGCCGCATGGACTTAAACACTCGCTGGCCGCATAGACCGCAGTCTCCGCTGCCGCATGAGGACTCGAGTCCTCTCAGCCGCATGACTGACTGGATCCCTGAGCCGCATAAGGGCCGACCCCGCTGGCCGTATGAGATCCCACATAACCCGACTGCACCCTCTCAGCCGCATGGGTACCCCCCTTCTGAACCGCATAGGCTCAACCCTTTCCGGCCGCATGAGACCCCGCTCGTTTCAGCCGCATGAGAACCCCTCCCCGCGAGCCGCTGGCACCCCCTTCTTTTTGGCCGCATATGCTGAGCCACATGGCTCTTTCATGGCTTGTATTTTATGAATATTTTAATTATTACTATTATGCCCATGCCATGTAACTCTCAGTATAACTTGAGCGTGTACCTTTACCTTTATTGTATATTTTTATGCCCATTTTATATCCTTACGCCTTTTGTCCTGAACTTGATAAATCATGATTTGTTTGGCATGATTGAAATGACTATTGTACATGACATGGTGTGACAAGAACTAGCATGACATGATAGTGGCCCGTCGTGGCGCACTCCTAACAAGTACACCTGACATAATTTATCTTGAACAGCTGTTGCGACGGCTACCTGACATGACATGACCTGTATAAACAACCTGGACACCGTGAGCGATTGTGCTTGTACAAATAATCCAGTCCTGTCTTGCATCATGTCTAGGAGGAGACTCCTGAGTACCACGGTCAGGAGTACCTACTGAAATGGACTAAGGCTAATAACTAGATTAATACATTAGTCATAAAGAGATCTCCCAGCTACAGGCAATCCCGTTACCTGGGCGCGCCTGGGATCTGTAGCCTACCGTCGAGTAGGGCACATTTCCAGCACACTATCATGTGTTGCACCCTTCAAGCTACCTAAGGGTACATGCGTTCCCTGGACGATGTACCCACCTGAATTCAATCCCTAATTTTTGATCTGGGTAACCTGGATGGTCTGCAGGGCTTGTGGCTGTGGAATAATCTTACTGCATCTTGTTAGTAATTAGACTTGTGACAACTCTAGTTAGTTAAAGTATCAAGCCGTAATTCTTGCTTGGCCGTGATTGATTGGATGGAAGAATCAGTCTAGTCTTGTCTTGATCCTGTTGCATGTCCTGATTTTCTTATCTTGCCGATAAATGGTGGGAAACCAAGTTTCAAGTTTCGTTCAGACGAAGGGTTACAACCCCGGTCCTTGTTTGGTTTACGGGTTGTAACCTGGTTATCTGAATAGTTCCATGGTTATCTCGTCGTATATCATCCTGATTTGTCTTCCTTATTTCCAGTTGTGCTATTTATTTTATACTCTTGTGCTGATTGCTGGTTTTAGTTCCTAAGTGAAGCTTACTTTGTGGCACTTGCTCTTCTGGGATCTGACCCAGCTGGTTTTGTATGGCCAGATTTTGGAGCAGCTCCAGAGGATCTACCGACTTTCCAGCCCGATGGTGGCGACCAGACGTAACCAGGGCAACGAGTGGGTTTATTTTTTGATCTCCCACTTTATTGTAAAAATAATCTTTTGAGGCATTTAGCCGACGAGCACCTGTTTAGCTCGAGTTACTCTTACTATTGTCTGTCTACGGGCTGTAACATGATTGACAGATCCTATGGTTGATCATGTATGACTAAACTCTTGCTAGTCCTAACATTTTGTAACGACTAGCTTCATGATCAGCTGAATATGTATATTTGGAACGCTTATATTGTATATTTAATGATCATCATCCTGTAACTTTTACTTACTTGCTTGTGATTGAGACAATAGGCTTGTTCATGACCTTAAGAGACTGCTGGCTTGTAGTTAAACCCTCATGTATCTAGACAGCCGTGACCGTATAGCGAGGTGGATTGCACTTCAAAATACGTAGCTGGCTATGTCTGCCCCCGCTCTCCAGTATTCTGGTTCTGGGGCGTGACAGGTATTGCAGGTTCCATACCAATTTTATTATGGAATGCTTCCAATGATCAAACTCGATGTTTCGGTTAACAATCTCACCGGACCGGTACCGGCTACACTTGGCAAGTCGATGCCATTCCTTCAGCAGTTGCGCATGGGAGTGAATGCTCTATCTGGAGGGCTGAATTACATCGCATCTCTTACCAACTGTAGGGATCTAAATGATCTTCAAGTGAGGACAAATCAATTTGAAGGCATTCTTCCGGATGCCTACAGAAATATATCGACGAATCTTCAATATTTTGATGTTTACGATAACCACATCAAAGGAAGAATCCCTACCGGACTGGGGAATTTGAGCAGCCTGATATCTCTATATCTGTCGTCCAACGAGCCGAGGGGAGCGATTCCTATGACACTTTGGAGGCTGGAGAAGCTGCAGCAGATATATCTGGTTTCTAATAGACTTACTGGATCGATACTAGATTCGGTGAGTAACATTAGCATGCTACAAGTCCTTCAATTAACTACAAACAAGTTATCATCAACCATTCCCTTGAGCCAATGGAGCCTACCGGGACTTTTTTTTCTGGACCTATCTCAAAATAGATTTGAGGGTTCACTTCCCCCACAGATGGCCAAATTGAAGGCCATAGGCTCTATAGACCTATGGAGTAATCGGCTTTCAGGTAACATCTCTAGTGCTCTTGGGGAACTCCAAAGTATTACACATTTAGATCTTTCAAATAATTCGTTCCATGGCCAAATTCCTCAGCAGCTCGGTAGATTATTCAATATGGAATATATAAATCTTTCGCATAATTTTCTCTCTGGTGTCATACCCAAGTCCGTCTCAAACCTACCCTACATTAATAGTCTAGACCTCTCCTTAAACTGCATGTTGGAAGGAGAAATACCAGAGGGGAAAGTATTCTCAAATGTCAGCATCGCATCTTTGATGGAAAATCGAGCACTATGTGGAGCACCTCAATTACAATTTCACCTTGCCCTGCAAAATTTACGACATCTACTTCAAGGGCGAAACTACGATTGCTCAAGTATGTCCTCCCATCTGTAGCTTCTATTTTGGTGTTTCTCGCTTGCTTCGCTCTGTTCGTAAAAAATATGAGGAAGAAGGCCAAGGCCTCATCTGAGGAGGAGTCACCGTGTTTGAATTGCCATAGACAGATTCCGTACTTCGAGCTAGCTCGTGCGACCGACGACTTCAACGTAGCCAACTTACTAGGAAGGGTAGTAGCATTGGCAAGGTATATAAAGGAAGCCTAGATGACGGGTTGCTCGTTGCAGTGAAGTCTTGAATTTAGAAGTTGAAGGAGCTTCAAGGAGTTTTGATGCAGAACGTCGTACTTTAGGCCAGGTTCACCACAGAATCTTGTCAAGATCATCAGTACTTGTTCAAACTTGGAGTTCAAAGCATTGGTTCTCGAGTTCATGCCAAATCAAAGTCTGGACAAGTGGTTGTACTATGAAAACCAATGCTTGACCCTACTCCAAAGGATAAACATAATGTTGGATGTTTCCTTGGTCTTAGACTACCTTCATCACCAACATCCTCATGTCATTGTACATTGTGATCTGAAGCCTAGCAACAATCTATTGGACGAAAACATGGTCGCACACATAAGCGACTTTGCCGTTGCCAAACTGATGCTCGTTGACAACAACTCTACAACACGACTAACAACATAGGCACTGTCGGCTATATGGCTCCAGGTACTTCTCATTATTTTCCAGTATAACTTGTGCTAATTTACTATGTTGCTAATTACAATCTGTGCAACAGAGTATGGGTCAACTGGAGGAGTTACAATAAGGGGAGATGTCTATAGCTTTGGGATTCTACTGCTTGAATTAGTCACGAAAAAGAAGCCAGTCGACACAATGTTGCAGTGGTGAACTAAATCTGAGACAATGGGTATGCAATGCATATCCCACTGCCGTGATGGAGATTGTAGATAGCAATATCCTTAGAACCGAGTTTACCAACCTGCAGCAGCATTCAGACGGCGCGAACATTTTCCATAGATGCCTCTCTTCTATCATAGAGGTGGGCTTACATTGTTCGAAGGACTTGCCAAACGAAAGACTTCTGATGAGATATGTTGTCCCCAGGTTGCAAGAGATTAAAAAAAGCCGTACTTGTCAACTAAAAGGAAGCCTCAAGTTGTGCACACCAAAAATCGGTTGTCATCCATGACACATGCATCGTGTTGGACAAATGGTGTGGCCATTACAATCACACTATAGGGCATGACAAAATATGTGTTACTGTGTTGGTGTATATAATAGTGTGTATCTTGTTCGTGCCTACCCAACATAGTTGTTGAGTTCTAAAGTAAATAGCTAGATTTCTTTATAGTATTGGGATTTGTATATCTAAAATGTCTGGATGAAATATAAAATAGGCATCTTAGGTTGGTACACTAGCACTTAAAAATTAAAATTCTTGTTTTGCATGACATAAACTTTTCTTACTTTCTGGACACCGCCAAGCATGTTGTACTTTTGCTTAGGTTTTAACTACTTGATTTCTAACTTAACAAGATGGAAGATGTACTTGAGTGTGTCTACATTAAAAGAGAAATAATGAAAATGATCAATACGTGTTGACAATAGATTCTTTTGCTTCTTGGAAGGATCGAGTCCAATTTTGCTAGTAAGTTGCTTACAACATCAAGAATTCGGCACAAACTTAGCAACCAAGAACAGACATCAAGCATCCCAGGTGGTACACTAGCAGTTTAGTTAAACTCCTTGTTTGCATGCCATAAGCATTTAGTCCTTTTGCTTTGAGAACGTTTTGCATACTTTTGATAACTTTAACCAAAGCACTTAGGTTGCGTTTGGTTCATTGTAATGTAAATCGTATCGTAATGGAATTGGGTTTGTAATGTAATTGAGTTTGTAATGTAATGGAATTACAATACATTACTATGTTTGTTGAAACATGTAATCAAACCATGTAATGTAATGTTAATGCATTCATGTGTTGGTTTACCATGTAATGTAATGAATTTTTAATTAATATTTTTTTTAAAATACAACATAAAATTTAAAAAGTTGATCAATACAAAATTTCAAAAATTAAAAAGAAAAAGAAAAAAAACTAAAATAAATAATAAAAAAGGGGGGAAATGGTTGTTTTCTGCTAAAAAAAGACCAAAAACGAAAAAAAGAAACAAAATAAAAAAAATACCAAAAATGACAAACGAACAAAACAGAAGAAAAAAAAAAACCAAAATGAAAAAGCGATAAAAAAGAAAAACGACAAAAAAAAGATCAAAAATGTGAAAACCATAAAAAGTGACCAATAATGATAAAAAAAAAATGACTAAAAACAAAAAAATTGACAAAAACAACAATTAATGAAAGGGAAAAAAAAGGACGAAAAACGACCAAAAAAAAGGGCAAAAAAAAAAACGACAAAAAAAGAAAAAAAATGACAAAAAAACGATAAAAAAGAGCAAAAAAAAAAACGATAAAGGAACAGAAACGACAAAAACGAAAAAAACGAAAAAGACCAAAAACAAGAGGGAATTAAAACGAGCAAAAAAACGACAAAAAGATTAAAAAACTTGCAAAAAAAATCCAAAAAGACAAAAAAGGGAACAAAAACGACAAAAACGACAAAAACAACAAACAAAAAGAAAAAAACGAGCATAAACGATAAAAAAAAATGAAAAGACCCCAAAAAAAGCAAAAAAGGATTAAAAAAAGCGACAAAAAACATGCAAAATCGACCAAAAACGATAGAAGACGATAAAAACGTGAAAAAATGGTCAAAAACGTACAAGATCGACAAAAATCGATAAAACATGCAGAAATGACAAAAATGTGCAAAATCGACAAAAACGTAAAACATTGACAAAAACGATAAAAAAAGGCAAAAAAATGCACAAACGACAAAAAAGGGCAAAAAGAACAAAAAAAAAGGGACAAAAACAAAAAAACAACAAAAACAAAAAAACGAACAAAAATGACAAAAAATGAACAAAAACGACAAAAAATGAACAAAAACGACAAAAAAAGGATAAAACGACAAAAAAAAAACGACAAAAAAATGACAAAAAATGAACAAAAACGACAAAATGAACAAAAAAAGACAAAAACGACAAAAAACCGAACAAAAATGACAAAAAAACGAACAAATTACAAAAAACCGAACAAAAACGAACAAAAAACCAAAAACAACAAAAAACAAATTGACAAAAAAACAAACAAAAACAAAACAAAAACGAAAAAAAAACAAAAAACAAAAAAACGAACAAAACGACAAAAAACGGACAAAAACAACAAAAAAATGACAAAAACGACAAAAAACAAACAAAAAACCAAAAAACAAAAAAATGACAAAAAAAAAAAAAAAAAAACAACAAAAACGAACAAAAAAAGGACAAAAATGACAAAAACTGAACAAAAATTAAAAAAACGAACAAAAATTACAAAAACGAACAAAAACGACAAAAAAAGAACAAAAAAAACCAAAACAACAAAAAATGACAAAACGACAAAAAATAAACAAAAACAACGAAAAACAACAAAACAAAAAAACAAAAACGAACAAAACGACAAAACGGACAAAAACAACAAAAAACGACAAAACAACGAAAAAAACAAAAATGACAAAAAAAAACGAACAAAAATGACAAAAAAGGACAAAAACAACAAAAAAGGACAAAAAAACAAAAACAAACAAAAACAACCAAAAACGAACAAAAATAACAAAACGAACAAAACGACAAAAACGACCAAAAACGAACAAAAACTACCAAAAACGACAAAAAACAAACAAAACAACATAAAATGACAAAAAACGAACAAAAATGATAAAAAACGAACAAAAACGACCAAAATCGAACAAAAATGACCAAAAACAAACAAAAACAACAAAAAATGACCAAAAACCAAAAAGACCAAATTATAGCATACCAACCTTCCGCTTAAATTGTAATGTAATTGCGATTACATAGGTTTTATGATGTAATTGAGTTTAGAAGAAACTGATGTAATGTAATCAAACTTGTAATCGCGATTACATTATATCTAATTTTTTTGTCCAACCAAACACCCGAGTTAGATTGACAACGTAATGCCAATTACATTACGTTGTCCAATCCTGCAAACCAAACGGGACCTTAATCTATTAGGTTTCTAACTAATCCATGTAGAAGATGAGTACTTGAGCAATTCAATAATTGTCAGAATTTTATAACGTGTGTAAAATAGTTATGAATGAAAATAGCATTTGAAACTGAATGAGTTGTGTTCTCTTTATTTAGGCAAATGTTAAAGGCCACCCCCTTTTTACTAAGGGCAACCCTCCTACTAAGGGCAACCATGCCTTTGTATTTTTTTTACTAAGAGCAACCTAAAGTTTACAAGTTTACTAAGGGCAACCATGGCTGGTCTCTCTCATCCTCTCCTCGAGCTCCTCCTCGAACTCCTCCGCCTCCTCGAGCTCCTCCTCGAACTCCTCCTCCTCCTCCAGCAGCCCCCTCCGCGCGAGCAACCTCCTCCTCCTCCTCCTCCCGCAGCCCCCTCCGCAGCTCCCCTCCGCAGCACCCTCCGCCAACGCCGCCCCCTCCCGCAGCCCATTCTGCAGCACCCTCCGCCAATGCCGCCCCTCCCGCAGCCCCCTCCGCAGCACCCTCCTCCTCATCCTCCCCACCCCCTCCGCCGCACCCTCCGCCTCCCCCACCTTCCGCAGTAACCTACAGTGACTGCAGGGCTTGCCTGCAGTCCTGTTATTACACAACGAAATATCCATTAGTGATTCTCCCCCATGATTGCTAATTAGTGCTTCAAGTTTTTAGGTTCCTATTTTACTCGTAACCCATTGTCTTTTTTTCTTCTTCTTCTTGCAGACACCCTGTGGCCATAATTTCTGCTTGAAATGTTTCCAAAAATGGATTGGGCAAGGTAAGCGCAGCTGTGTTAAGTGCAGAGCACCTATTCCACCAAAATGGCATCCCATCCGAGAATCAACGCAGCACTCGTTATTGCTATTCGTATGGCAAGGACAGCAAAACCATTCTCGAAGAGTAATTCGATGACTCCATATCATTTCATAGGCAATGAGAACAGACTTGAGACTGCATTCACTACTGAGAGAGCTAAGAAGGCTGGGAAAGCTAATGCCTGTAGCGGTCAAATCTTTGTGACAATTGTTTCTGATCACTTTGGCCCAATACTTGCTGAACATGACCCCAAAAGGAACAAGGGAGTACTGGTTGGGGAATCATGGGAGGACAGAATTGAATGCAGACAATGGGTTGGGGAATCATGGGAGGCCAAGCCTCAACTCAACGAAATTAGGACAAGTCTGCAGTCCAAGCCTTCTCATGAACAAGCCTGCAGGCCAAGCCTCAACGAAATTAGGACTGCAGCCTAGGCTGCAGTCCTCAACGTAATTAAGACTGCAGGCCAAGCCTGCAGTCACTGTAGCATTTTTTTTTTTGGGTAGACAAAGTCCACATTTAGCTTATGTCGACATTGGACTGCAACCTAGGCTGCAGTCCTCAACGTAATTAAGACTGCAGGCTTGGCCTGCAGTCACTGTAGCATCTTCTTTTTTGGGTAGACAAAGTCCACATTTAAGCCTGCAGTCACTGTAGCATCTTCTTTTTTGGGTAGACAAAGTCCACATTTAGCTTCTGTCGACATTGGACTGCAGCCTAGGCTGCAGTCCTCAACGTAATTAAGACTGCAGGCCAAGCCTGCAGTCACTGTAAATCCAATATTTTACAGTGATTTGTCGATATGTTGGGCAGTGTTGTCTAGCCTAACCCACTAATTTGGTTAGGAAAGTGTTTGATAACAGCATGTGGTGAGTTGATATGAGATAGAGAACTACCGAAGATAGACAACTTCAATAGAGGTGGGGACAACAACAATGGAGGAGGGGGGACTAATGGTGGAGGTGGGGACAACTATGGAGGAGGTGGGGACAACAGAGGTGGGGATTGAGAGAAGTGGTTTGGGGATTGAGAAAAGAGGAAGAAGACAAAGGAAAAAGATGGTGGCCCTTAGTGTTTTGAAAATGGCAAACTTGTAATTTTTAAAAATTTTTAAGTTGGTGGCCCTTAGTAATTTGGGGGTGGTCTTTAACATTTGCCTTTATTTATTGCATCTGGTAGGCAAAATGAGAGAAAAAAAAATGAAACTGAATCAAAACATCAAAAGCAACAGACAACCCCCAAAAGAAGATATCCACTGATCCCCACAAAACAAAAAAAAATGCACCATTCATTACTCATCTACGTCGTGGAAGCTCAGGTACTTCCCTTCCGGAACCGGTAAGCGCTTCAGCAGCACCGCGCTCGGCGAGATGATGCCCTCCTTCACGACGACCTCCTCCCTCCCGATCACCTCCTCGTCGTCGTTGCTGTAGACGAACCGAGTGTGCATCCCCGTAAACTCTGGAATCCCGGCCATCTCGCTGTTCATCGACATCTTGCTCAGCCCCTCTCACAACTCATAGAAGCACTCCTCTTCGTACTCTTCCTCTTAGTCATTATTATGGCTGCTCGTGTTCACCTCGAGGGACCAAGCCGAAGAGATGTCATCGTCCGGCGACTTCTCGCAGCCAATCTCGCTGTCTTCGTAAGTCAGGGACAACGAGATTGCAGAGGAGCCAACACTGTCCGGGGCTTCCGATTTCCCCGGAGAGTCGAACAGCAGAGCGTGGTTGATGAGGCACTCGGGAGCATTCTGTGGCTCTTCCTCCACCTCCTCTTTCAGACCAGCCTGACAAAACCACACGTCAAGAACATGTACAATTAAATCAGGATCAAGAAAACCCAACAATAACCCGAATCGTGTTGTCCCAGTGTCCAAATTGTGCCGCGTCATATTCATGTCATTCCAACATCGACTTCCGACTTGACAAGCCCACCACATAAACGCTCCAAAATATAATAGGACAAGCCAAAATCTTTGTCCTAGTAATACGTGTACCAATCATGTCATGTCGCATTCGTGTCCGTGCAACTTAGACATAAAAAAAAATGAGTCCATTTTTTGTTAACCCACTAAAACTAAGGTGAAGAATATTCACCGTTACACTCAAAGGTAACTTAAAATCACTTTAGGAGTAGTTTGGTGAACATCCACACTAGTTTGTATCACTAATTTGACACGTACTAATTTGACACGTGACAACCTTTGAGTGAAACGATGAACATCCATCATAGTTTTGATGGGTGAACAAAAATGGACTCAACTCTACAATGTCTTCTGTAACTTTTGCCATATAGACTTGAAGAAAGAATAAAGACTGCGGTGAAGCACTCATAGAAAGTGGAGTTGTGATTTAGTTGGCAAAGTTGGTAAAGTTATGATTTAGTTTGAAAGTGAAGCCCAATATTAAGATGAAGAGTTTTTATTAGAGTTTCTACGTGCAGAAACACTCATAAAAATTCTCCAACCAACATCAGTGTCACATAGAGGGAAATTGTGATAGAAACTACTGTTGGAAAAAAAATTTAAATGATTTCTACCAGCTAAATAGGGGAGATAGAAACTTCCATTGGAGATGGACTTAGACTTCCAAAAAAAAAAAAAAAGGTTTTGATAGAAGATTGTCACTGTCGAACGAGGTTGGGATTATTTGAGCGTTTTCGTTTTGTAAGTTTCGCCTTAATAAATATAAAGAGTTAACTCTTCGAACAAGAGAGCAATATTATTATATTTACAAGACTTTGTTATATAAAAGATTGGAACTTGTTCTGATAACCGTAGATATAGCTGCCATCACATAATGGGCATGATGGTGGAGCCCACACTTGGAGGATAGAGTGATGGTGCCCGCCGAGGATCAGGCTGCTCTAGGTTCAAGACCTTCAAGAGGGATCTATTCAAATATTTATTTAAAGATTTGAGCTTTTTATGTTCTTACCCTTCAAGAAAGAAAGATGAATTAATTTTTGACAAAAAATTATCTATTTCATCAAATATCGTTACTGTTGAAAGATGGCCAACCATTTGTAAGTGGTTGGGATTATTTGAGCGATTTTCTTTTGTATCTTTCTTCTTAACAAGTGTAAATAGTCAACTCTTAGGAGAAAAGAGGAAAATTATTGTATTTACAAGATTTTTATTATATAAAAGATTGGAACTTGTCCTGATGACCATAGATATAACTGTCATCATGTACATATTTGTTGTTGCTTGATGTTCGTGTACGATTCATGTTTTTGTGAGATCGATCGTCGACCGTTGCGCATCTTTGATCCCCCAAAAGAAGTCCATGAGATATGGTGGGTGCCTATGTGGGAGAGACGAAGTGTAGTGTCAAAGGTTAGGTTGGTCAAAAAACCCATAGCTCCTATGGGTCTAGGTTATGGAATTGGGGCTCTATCCGAATAAACCTCAACTCCGATTAGGGCTGTAAAATGGAACAAATAGTCTGTTGTCCGTACGAGTCTGGCTCGATAAATAGTTCGACCGTGGACTGTCCGATTGAATAAACAACATAGTTTGGACATTTTTTGGTCCGTTTAAAGATCGAACCCACACATGGTCATATCCATGTCCGATTCGAATTTGTTCGTGGACCAATAGTGGATCCTTTTGGTTTTACATCGATTATGTCATATTATGACGATAATGCCATCAGGGTTAGGGAGCTTATGGCCACCATCATTTATGGCTTGTAAAACGTGCTTGATTTACAATGACTCAAATTAAATTGGTAGAGCATTTCTGATTGATAAATCTAATTACTTTAATATGTGCAATGATCAGTGTACATGGAAATTTCTCAGCGATACCTAAACTAATCAAAAATTGCATTATTGAACGCGATCAGCCGAGTAACGTCCAAATTAATGTGTGTCATCAAGTTAAATTAATACATTATGCATGTATGTGAACAAATCTCTGTGAATCTGCTGCCATCAGATCTATATTCTAGTATCCAAAGTTATCATATATTTATGATGGTCAGAATTTGTCCGCGGACCATCCTATTGAAGTAACGAAAAGTGAGTCTGTGTCCTAACTTAAACATTGGACTGTCCATGTCCGTTCGGCCCGAACTCATTTTTATTTTCGGTCCGAACTCGAACATTGACTGTCTGTGTCCGTTCGGCTCGTTTGCACCCCTAACTCCAATCGAAGTCGGGTCATGATATTCACTATAACATAAATAGATTATATAACAAATGCTTATCAATTTTTTGCTTTGTCTCAAATTTTCTTTTAGGGGTTGCTGGAGTGGTTTTGGATTTGTTAAGTGATTTTCCGTATGTGGAATTTGGAAGGAAATCCTGCATTTATAAATTCATAAAAACTATTTGGTAACTTTGTATTTTGGACTGGAATCACTCAATTTTGTCAATTTTTTGTTTGGTTTATTCCATGTATTTTGGAGTAGAAAATTTAATTTACCCACTTTCATTGTTTGGAATGCAAATATGAAAGTGGGCTAAAATCACCACTATAAATATTGTTTGGTTGCCCAAAAAATAACAAATGAGAGCAATTGAAATAAAATAACTGCATTTATATATTTGTTCCAGTTTGCAAATTATTTTTACATAATATCTAATGGAAATTTATGACAATAATACATAATATATAAACTGTTAAAATGACATAATACATAATATTTCCATCAAATGACTAATCACATGCCACAACAACAATATTGATAAATTTAAAGAATACATAATGTTTCATTTCCCAAAATTACAAAATAGAGAATACATAATACAAGACATGATATGACACTCGAAGGCAACAACAACATTATTGTTTCTAGCAAATGAATTGATGACAAGAATCATTAGAAGCATAATGCCCATACTTGTTTCCAGAAAATTGACTAATCACAGGCAGAATACAGATCATGTTTCTAGCAAACGACTAATCACAGGCAGCTTTAACAACATTGATTAATTGATCATAGTTCATTAGAGCATTGTCAACTTGTTGGCTCTGAGTTATTTGCAATCCCATATCATGAAAATGTGCCTCTTCACCAATCATACTTAATGAGGAATACAACAAAGTCATAAGACCATCAACAAGTTAAGATCATCACTGCCAAAATAGACAAATATACGAATATAAAATCCGATGAAGACTTTGCATGCATACTTCCAATTCACAGGGACTCTACGACAATAGAAAATCTGATGCAGACTTGGTTTCACAAAGCAAATATTACTTCTTATAATAGACTATCATTAAATGTTCAACACTAGCTGTTATTAGGCCTCACTTAAATTTGCTATCACAGGAAAACTATCATACATGAGGAGGGAAGGGCGTGAATCCTAAAGAGGTTATCAAAATATCCGGCATTAACTTTCTTGACCCAACCTTCATAACCTGTTCTCATGACCAGGTAACTTGATAACCTTGCTTTGAGTTACTCGTAACTTGATTCAGGTTAGCAAGATCTTGTTAGTTTGGTTGAACTTGTAAGATATTGCTTAGACATTTTTCATGAAACAGTAGATCTATCTTACTCTCTTGTAGATCTAAAGAATGACACTTCTAAAGTGAAGAAAATTGAAGGAGATGAAGATTCAAACCAAAAAAATTCAAAATTACACTCGCGCAAAGCAAGTCTGAATGATCAAACATAGGAACCTCAAACCAATTAACTCATCCACAAAATGTATAAGTCAAGAAATACAAAAAAAAAATCTACAAGTTCTTTAAGATGTGACAATCAAAGATGAAAAACATGATATCATTGTCAAGTAAACGATATTATTAACTGTCTTGAACAAAAATGAAATTGATAATAGACAAAAACAGAAGAACTAGTTTAACATATGTAGATTAAACTTCAGTCTGATAGTCTAAGAAGTACTTTTGTATATAGGTAACTGCAAATGTAGCCTGAGTATATGTAGTATGAATAGCCAGTAATACTTAAATCATCAAATTCTCATAATACCACATAATAAAAAAATGGAAGTAAAAAAATGAGAAGAAACAAGAAATTGTAGAAATAAAAATTCAACCAGACATCTTTCATAAAATAGTAGATCTACCTTGCTTTGTTGTAGATCTATAGAATAGACACTTCTGTAGTAAAGAAAAATAAAGAAAATGAAGTTTCAAACCGAGAAAATTCGAGAATAAAATAGTACATGATGTGCATGTACGATCTGAAGAGTATAACTCAGAAATTCGAATACAATAAATTATTATAAAAATTTAAACCTAAAAATTTGAGATTAAATTAGGTCTACATTAACGAGTATTAAATCAGAAGATTACACTAGTCTACACTAGAGAAACTACATGGATCTGAAGATGTGCATGTAGATCTACACTAGATTACATTATATCTAAAGAATCGAGACTAAAAATATACATATTAGAACAATATATTACATTATACCATAGATCTAAAGATTCGATACTAAAAAAAATCATGTTTACGAATACTGAAATAGGAAAAAAATAACAAAAATGAAGATTAAAACTAAAAAAAATCCATATTGTAACAATACATGTACATTAGAACCTCGATTTAAAGATCTGAGAAAAAAAAATCATGTTTATGAGTACTGAAATAGAAAAAAAATTCCCAAAAAATGAAGATTAAAACCAAAAAAATTCCATATTATAATAGTACACGTACATTAGACTCTAGATCTAAAGATTTGGGGGGGAATCATGTTTATGAACACTAAAATAGAAAAAATAGGAAAAAAATTTCTTATAGTGCAAGAAAACACACACAGTAGGCGGGAAAGAATCGAGGGGATGACGAAACAATCACCAAATCCAAAATCTACCGCGGAAAGGAGTGGGGGAAGTGCAGAGCTTTTCCTCCCAAATCCAAAGGAGAGAGGTGGAAGTGGAATGACCATGAATACAAGGAACATGAATTATATTTGTCAGTAATAAAATTTCAACCACCATATTTACTGCCCCGGGTATGAAAAAAAGTCCAAATTATGTATTTAACCCGAATCGGATCCTACTTCCAACTTACCAAACAGCCCTTATGTGGAGTTGAACATGGGTTGTGGAATGTTATAAGTAAAATCGTAAGGTTTTACTGCAACAAACAAAATGACTGTAAACCACGTATAACATTATTTACTATTATTTTTTATTGCAAAAACTGAAAGAATATTATTAGCTACTCTTATAACACAACAACAACACGCTACTCGGCCAATTAAAATGCTACATGTGTGCCACATCGTTGTTGCCGATGTCAAAGAATTGATTTCTTAGAAAAGGAACAAGAATAAAAAGGTTTATCTATCACTTTGCAGATGACACCTTAATGTATGTGACAAACTCCATCAGCAAGGTCATAGATATGAAGTGATTCAAGTGAATTATGAGATGCTGATAAGAGTTCCCTGATTATGCAGCTACTTCATTTTAACATACAACCACCACACTAGTTTAAAAGGACAAATGAAGTAAACATCAGTGAGACCTAGATAGAGTTCAACGTTAATCTACTTCTTGAAACTCACATAGATACGTAGATTGAAAAACATGGGTAGAGGAGGGAGATAGATGTGTGCAGCCTTTAATAACTGAACAATTTTGATGAGCATTCCTCTTCGATCTTCTCTAGCCATAGGATAACATCTTTGGTCCTCCTTGAGAAGTCACACTATCGGTATCGTACCCTTCCTATGAGTATTGTCATCGAGGGTAACAGTAGTATCGGCGGTTATTGATTTTTTGGTATCCAAAAGCAAATAATTAATAATAAATTATTAAAAAAAAAAAATAGTGTATACATTTAGTCTTAATTTTAAGTATTTCGTGTGTTGTTTCTTACTAGTTTTGAAATTGAATGAAATAGTAATCACCTTTGCTGATTGGTTTATCTGCGATAGGTAAGTTTTTTTTGTCTACATGCTTTTACAATCTTACTATGCTTTACACTCTTGTTGATTGGTCTTTTTCGTTGAATTTTCTTTGTCAAATTGATTAGAAAAGGGACCCCCAATGTCGATATCAGTCAGTATTGATATCGGTCGATATTGGATAAGGACATACCAAACCGTATCGGTATCGGTATCGGCCGATACCGTAGACTATACTGTAAACACAACTTAGCCCGACTCAGTGATAGAGGTAGTCACTGATGCATGACCTATGTTCATTGCATGAGAACGGAATCGTCGCTCGAAAAATTGTAGTCCACAATCTCCAACACGATGAAGAAGAAATTATTCAGTGGGACGGTCTCACCACATAGCACTGGTGAATGGTAAGCCCATCCAATAGTATAACATGACACATAGTAATATCAAAAGTCAAACGAGAAACTAATAAGCCAATTGCCAAATATCACTAAGATGGGATTACCAAAAATAGTAAGATATTACCATGTGTCATTATACCATTGGACGGACTTACCATTCACCACTGCCACGTGGTGAGCCCGTCCCACTGAATAATTTCTCATGAGGATGGTCATGGTGAAGGTATTTTCTATTACTAATGACACATCAACCCATGAAGATAGTTATCTGAAGTAGGTTCAAGTAGTAGTTATAGGAGTACATCCACTTTATCAAGACTCCTGTTTGCCATGTATTGAAGAACCAAAGCCTTGAAATCAAGGTTGGTGGAAGTGCTAAAGATTTTGACAAGGTTCTTGTGACGAACTATTCACAAAGAATGATATTCTACAATCCACGTCAAAGCTTCTTGAACCCCTTGGGCTTCGAGATTCAAGACCTCTATTCTGAAGTCACCAGTGCCTTGAGCCAACTCATGGTATGATATCAATCGATAGTTGTTCAGATGAGATGCTTTTCTTTTGTCCGGCTTCTTTCTCTCCGACCTAACAGAAGACAGAGGAAAGCAAAAGTGTAACAAAACAAAGACGATGGGGATATGTCTGAGAAATGGTAATCTTAATTAGAACTGACAAGGATACGGACACAATAAGTATTCAGAATACGGCATGGTACATGGACATGGATACAACATGGTAAGGATATGACAACAGAGACATGACATCTATTTTCCATGTCCTAATGTATTTTGGAGTGTCTCTATTGTGTCCAATACATGTTCGACACAACACGACTCACGTTTTTGTGAGTGTCCATGTAGATTGGCATATGTTTTACTGGTAAATAATTAATCAGAAGATAATTAATGGTGAGAGATGACTTTGAGCATGAGTTCCTTTCATGCATACACACCTTGACGTGCGGCTAGTTTGAATGTTACACATCAAATAAAGTCAAGAGAGGCAACAATCAAGATAAAGAACAAGAGATAATCTAACAAGCCACAATATTGATGATAAAAATTCATGTAAATGTTCATGCTTTGCGCATATTTAAGTAAAGGGCTATAGAAAGGCCTATGCTCTCCTTATTTTCCTACAAGTAAATTTAATCCTTAATAGGCAGAGAATCAAAGAAGATCATTCAAAAATTCGAGAACAAGATAAAACTAACCTGATGGCTCTGCTTTTGATCATATGAAATTTAATAATTACTAAATAATGAAAGGCATAGATTAATGAACTTGTTCATAAATTTTGACTTAATAAGTATAGAATTGATGATTATGACTACCCACCTGCTAGATAATTTCTTGATTGATGAAGCGGAGTCCATCGTAACTAACTTTTTTTTTTCTTCTTATGTAATGAGATAACCATTAGTGAGAGGACTAATTCAAGCCAAAGCAAGTTAATTGGAGGAATAAAAGATGCTTATTATAAATACAACCACTCTATAACTTTGTTGAGTACTTCAATGCTATTCTTTGCAATCTTGGTACAACAATCTTTCATTTGAACTCTTTTATTTGGGACTCCCTAAAAACATGAAGATGGACGGGTCTCTGATGATAGTAACGAATGGTTGACTGGAAGAAGAACGCGACTCTGATGAAGACAATGAATGGTCTCTCAAAAACATACGTATTTCACTTTCAGCCGGACAAAAAAAAATCAGTTTCACACTTTCATCCGGACAATGTGTAGGTTTGCGCTATATTCTCAATTCTCAAAGTTTCTTCCAGTTTGGGAACGATGATTATTATGTTGTGTTGAGAGTCAATAAGGGACTTTTAGTCCCACATCGGAATATGTAGTATGTAGAGGAGCTAGACTCCCTATAAGTAGTGAAGTAGTCCATCAATAAAATAATTAAACCATTATTTTCTACATGGTATCAGAGCCATAACTCTCTCTCTCTCTCTCTCCATAATTTTTTTTTTCTAGCCGACCCCCCCATCGCCGACACACCCTCGCAGACCCCCCCTCGAACCCTCCGACCCCCCGACCCCACACCCTCGCCGACCCACCCTCGCCGACCCCCCCCCCCCCCCCCCCCCGACTAACCCTAGCCACCACCATGTCTAACCCTAGCCTTTCCATCTACTACAAACCCTAGCCGTCCTTCCTTTTTTTTTCTGAGAAAAAAACGACATGTTTCGAGGACAGACGGCTGTCAAATGCTTTATTTGCACCAACTCTGATCCTCGCTTACGCCGTTTGGAACTAACAAATGCTTTATTTGTTATTCCTTCTTCACATCGGTATCTCTTCTGAGACTGATCATGTCTTCTCTGGTGTCCTGACGTGTTTACTTTACATGCGCGCGCGGTGCTGGCCAAGTTAGTAGCGCATTCGTAAAGTCTGTGGCGTCGAAGAAGAGACGAAGACGACGAAGACGAATAAGACGACGAAGTGGGGGAAGTTGCCGACTCCGACGTTGAAGACGCCGACGAAGACGACGACTAGAGTTCACAGTTGAAGAAGCCATGGATTCGATCAGTGGCAAACTGACGGCCGAAGAGATGAAGGCCTTGGTTGATGATATCTTATCAAAGAGATTAACCGAGGCAACCCCACGTGTGATCCATACTGATGTGGATCCGTCACCTTACAAAATGGGGAAATTGGAGAAGCTGGAGACGAAGTTGGAAGGAACGTCCAACTACTTGAAGTGGTCGCGGCAGGCGATGCGGACGCTGAAGGGACGTGGCTTGGTTGGCTATGTCATTGGCCAAGCCAAGGCGTCAGCCGATTCCTCCACAAAGGAGTTTGCTGTTTGGGAGATTGTCAACAACGTAGTGGCTGGGTGGTTGACTGCCTCATTAACCGACCAGGTGTCGGGTAATGTCGAAGCAATAGAGGCTGCTGCTGATATATGACGAACTCTAAAAGATATGTACTTCGGCTCCGGCAACCCTATGCGAGTCTTTCAACTGCAAGATGAACTCGATAGGGTGGCCCAAGACGAACGTACCATCTCTGAGTACGCAGCCTTGTTGAAGAAGTACTGGTCTGATCTGGATCATTATAATCCTCTTGAGATGGAAGATGCACAAGTCGAACCGGCATTCGCGAAGTACTTTCAGACGTTTCTGGCTTATATTTTACGGCAGCGTATGATAAAATTCTTGAAGGGACTACACCCTGTATTTGAGCAGAGCGGAATATCCTCCTATCCCAATCCACGCTTCCGACCTTGGAAGAAGCTATAGCCGTCATGACACAGGAAGAAGCTCGACTGAAGTTGATGCCCAACAAGGGCTCCTACCAGGGGGAGCAAGCCGCGGTTGACAAGTCTGCCTTGCTGCCTTCAATCAACCTCCATATGTGGGTGGTGTTTGCCACAATTGTGGTGACTCCGGACATTACATCCGATTTTGTCCAAAACCCTTGTGCAATCAGTCTAATGATCGAGGACGGGGTCGTGGAGGCCGACGTGGTAGTCGAGGAGGATATGCTGGTCGAAGGGGCGAACGCAAAGCAAATCTGGCGGAGAAAGGGGGAGAGAATCAACTGGCTGAAATAATCCCGCTTGAGGGGAGTTCCTTGAGAAGTTGTGCGGCACAAAGCTGGGTTCGGCCGACAGTCCTGGGACGTCTTCTACCTCGGGAGATCACGTCACTTGCTTTGCCCAAACCAGCACTGGTAATTCTGCGCGTGCTCTTGCATCTGTCCATCAGCCAGGATGGATTATGGACTCTGGGGTATCTCGCCATATCACGGGATCCCGTGGTGCATTTCAGGACTATACTCACCTACCATTGTCGGAGAGTATTCAGACAGTTGATGGTACATCCAGCCCTGTAATGGGTAAAGGCACTGTCGCATGCACCCCTTCCATCACTCTAACCAATGTCTTATATGCTCCGTCTTTTCCTGTCAATCTTCTATCAATTAGTGCCATTATACTTGATCTTAACTGTACTGTTTCCTTTGACATTCCTACGGTGACTTTTCAGGAGAAAGGGACAGGACGACGACTTGGGACTGGCACATGGTATAAGGGGCTGTGGTATTTAGACAGGACTGGACTGGACAACGCATTGGCATCCTTGGTAGCAGACGTACCACCAGAAGCTTCCTGTCGCAGTGTTGAAGCCGACTTGCTACTCCACCACCAGCGTGTCGGTCATTCCTCTTTTCAAGTTATTAGTCGAATGTATCCGTCCTTATATCAAAGGGATGATAAAAAGAAGTTATTTTGTGATGCTTGTGAGTTGGGAAAACATACCAGAAGCTCGTATGTGAGCTCGGGGAATAGGAGTTCAGCTGCTTTTGACATGATACATTCGGACGTATGGGGCCCTTGTCCTACAACCGGAATTAACGGCTTTCGATGGTTCGTCACCTTTATTGACTGTTATACCCGCGTGACATGGGTCTACCTTATGAAGAATAAAAGTGACGTCCTTGAGGCCTTTCGGGACTTTCATCGACGGGTGGAAACACAATATGGCGCTAAAATTAAGTGTTTCTGGTCTGACAATGGGACGGAGTATACTATTAAGCGGGTTGCTGAGTTTTTCCACTCATGGAATACTACATCAAACTTCATGTGCTTATACTCCGGCACAAAATGGTGTGGCTGAACGAAAGAACAGACACCTGCTGGAAGTCGTACGGACGATGATGCTGCTATGAATGTCCCGAAACACTTATGGGGGCAGGCTATATTGACGACCTCTTATCTCATCAACAGAATGCCATCTCAAGTATTGGACTGGAAGACACCGTTGGAGATGCTTACTGGGGCAACTACATACACTGTTCTACCGAAAGTTTTTGGATGTGTGTACTTTGTCCAAGATAATAAGCCAGGCGTTGGCAAACTGAATTCTAGGGCAGTTAAATATGTCTTTGTCGGTTACATGGTGACTCAGAAGGGATATGCCTGTTGGAGTCCAGTCGAGCGGAAGATGTTTGTCAGCATGGACGTTACATTCAGAGAACTCGAACCATACTATGGTTCGGATGAAGGTTCAGCATTTGGTGACATACCTAACACAGATGGTGTTCGATGTGAGAGGGAGATAATAAGCCCAAATGTGGTCGTCGGATCGGTTCCGTGTCCGGTTGTAGAAAACTGGACGAAAAGGGGAGAGCACAGTGACTCAGATACAGAGAATGAAGAAGAAGATACATATGTTATGCAGGGGGAGCAGCAGACAAGGGAAAAAGAGCTACAAGTCTACAGAAGGAGACAACAGAAGTCCAGTACTGTGCCTATGCCGTGCCCTGTGCCTACTGTACCAAGTCCCTCGTCTACTCTTGCTCCAACTCCTGAAGATGTTGCCCCCGCACTGAATCACTCGGATTCTGATGCGGATCTCTCCGACTCGGATGGTATGATCTCTCCACCACCTATTGCTCCCTTAAGGAGATCTTTTCGCATCAATGCGGGTAAGGCTCCTGCTCATTTTGATGATTACGAACATGACATTGCCAACTTCTTGTCTTATTCTAACATTTTTTCGAATTATCGAGCCTTCATTGCATCGTTAGACTCTACTTTGTTGCCCAAGTGTTGGCAGGAAGCAAAGAAAGATCCAAGGTGGAAAGCTGCAATGATGGAAGAACTTGGGGCACTGGAGAAAAATAAGACTTGGGAGCTGGTTCCATTACCCAAAGGGAAGAAAGCTGTAGGATGCAAATGGGTGTACACAGTGAAAGAGACGTCAGAAGGAAAAGTAGAGCGGTACAAGGCGAGGTTGGTTGCAAAAGGATTCACACAGTCATATGGAATAGACTATGATGAGACGTTTGCCCTAGTAGCAAAAATGAGCACCGTGAGAACTCTGGTCTCCATTGCAGCGAACTATGGGTGGAAGCTGTACCAGCTGGATGTGAAGAATGCCTTTCTTCATGGGGACCTGCAAGAAGAAGTATACATGGACCTCCCGCCAGGGTGCTATGCGACGGAATCAAACGGAGGGACGTCGCAAGGAAAGATGTGTAAACTGAAGAAGTCGCTATACGGGCTCAAGCAATCTCCTCGAGCCTGGTTTGACAGATTCAGAAAGGCTGTTACAGGCATGGGATACCGTCAAACAAATGCAGATCATACGGTCTTCCTCCAGCATGCAAGAGGCCACATTACTATACTTGCTGTATATGAGATGATATAGTGATCACAGGTGATGATGAAGTCGAGATCACTAAGCTGAAGTCAAAACTCGCGAATGAGTTTGAAGTGAAGGATTTAGGAGCGATGAGGTACTTTCTAGGTATCGAGGTGTGTAAAGGCGAACAAGGAATTGTTCTCTCACAAAAAAATATACACTAGATCTGCTGAAGGAGACATGGATGCTGGGATACAAAGCAGCAGTCACTCTAATTGACCAGAAGTGCAAGTTGGGAGCAGAAGCAGGAGAGCCCGTTGATCGTGAAAGATATCAAAGACTTGTAGGGAGATTGATTTATCTGGGACACACTCGCCCTGATATCTCATTTGCGGTGAGTGTAGTGAGTCGCTACATGCATGATCCAAGAAAGGGTCATATGGAAGCAGTATTTCAGATCTTGAGATATCTGAAAGGAACGCCGGAAAAGGCGCTATGGTTCAAAAAGAATGGACGCATAGAAGTTGAGGGATACTGATGCAGACTGGGCGAGCTGCATAGACGACAGAAGGTCTACCACGGGATACTGTATTTTTGTAGGAGGAAATCTGGTCTCATGGAGAAGCAAGAAACAGTTTGTGGTAGCACGGTCGACAGCTGAAGCAGAATACAGAGCAATGACTCTGGGAGTGTCAGAGTTGCTGTGGGTGAAAGCGTTGCTGACAGAGTTGAAGCTAGACAAGGGAGCACCATTACATCTTCTGAGCGATAGTCAAGCTGCAATAAGTATAGCTAACAATCCAGTTCAGCACGACAGAACGAAGCACATCGAGATTGATCGATTCTTCATCAAGGAGAAGCTGGAACAAGGGATACTGAAGATTGACCATGTCCGCTCAGAAGAACAAGTTGCAGACTGTCTGACTAAGGGCCTTAGTTCATTAAGTCTGTCGAAGCTATGTAACAAGATGGGGATGATCAATATCTATCGCCCATCTTGGGGGAGTGTTGAGAGTCAATAAGGGACTTTTAGTCCCACATCGGAATATGTAGTATGTAGAGGAGCTAGACTCCCTATAAGTAGTGAAGTAGTCCATCAATAAAATAATTAAACCATTATTTTCTACATGTTGCTTCCATGTTCGTTCCCAACATAGTAGTATTAGAGCTATTATTTGTAGGTGTCAAAGTTTGATACTCAAAATGAGAAACATGTCGCATGGTTAACCGGAAAGGTTTCAATCATCATTATTTGTGAAGGGAGATGAAAGATCTCTTGTTCCTCAAAAAGTTGCATATGCTAATATTTGTGTCAAAGAAGGCTGACAAATTCGATAAGGACTCGACATTCGAACATATACAGGTCTATGAGTATATCATACAATTTGTGGATGAGAACATGTACAACCATATATCGAATATCGAGTATGCCAAGACTTTATGGAAAAGCCTTGAGTCTTTGTTTGCCAAGAAGACTAGAGTCAACAAACTATTTTTGATCCAATAGATGATGTTTCTAAATTATAAATAAGAGACGTCTATTACAAATTACTCGAGTAAGTTCCAGGGTGTGGACAATCAGTTGTCAGTTATAGGAGTCAAATTCGACGACAAAGTGCAGGTGTTTTGGTTAATGTGTACATTCTTGGACTCATGAAAAATTGTACCTCTATGATCACTTCTACTCCCGAAGGCATCGTTAGTCAAGAGTTTTTCAAGAGTAGGTGAATGAGAAGATACTGAGAAAATCGTCATGGGATAACAGTAGGGGGTTTGCAATAATATGTGAGAATTGCTATTGCATGAGCTATGAAGAAATTAAGTGTGCCTAAACTTCAACTAATGGAAATGAGTTAAGTTGTTCAAGTAGAATGATTACAATTTGATTTCAAGTGATTGCCATGTGGCTGGAAAGTGAATGTTATTACATGAAACAAACCTAGTAATCATTTTACCATCCTTATATGTCCAGGAATAAAAGAAAAAAAAATCCCTTTTACCAAAAGCATCGTTGGGGTCTGATTTAATATTTCTTTTCTATTGTGCATTGAACTATTTTAGAAGTGTGTTCCATGGGGAGTAAGAGCCTTTTAGAAGTTACACAAAGGGAGTATGTGACCTGTTGGTAATTATTAATAAATGTTATTTTTGTTGTGAGTTCTAGTTACTCGATGCATTTTATTTTTTTGAGGTTACTATACCCTTTGTTCTTGTAGATTACAATTATTTGGCTTTTTGGAGTTAAGGTTGTGCAGTAGATTCAAAGTACTTGTAGACCCTTGCAATCAAGAAAACTAATTAAACAACAGCATTAAAAAAAGCTACAAAGCCTTGTCCCAGATATTTTTGATCAAATATTTTATCATAAATTAGTTATTTTATGTTCCTTGGCCAAACAACGATTATGTATACCTTCCCTCGTACTGGTGATTTATTTGTCTCTATTCGAATCCGTATTCGTATCTAAGCAACCTAGGTGTGGAGGAAGTATGGAAGGTCCGAAATAATAGATACAAATGATAGTGATATTTTTGTCATGAGTTCCCACAATTAGCGAGTCCTTTCTGTTTGTTTTGGTGAAACCAATAGAAGGTCCGAATAGCAGAGACCTATGGCAAAGTTGAATCCTCCTCGATATATAGAAGTAACGTAGCTATGGACAACTGAAATTGAATTTACTCAATAGATTAAAGACTCAACCGGCTCTGTAGTTGCGATTTATATCGGCCGAGTAATCCAATTAATTGGTAACCATCTACAAGACCCACTTAATAAAAATGCATCCATCCAGGAAGCCCCATTCAATCGATGATATCCAAAGTATTCTAGGTATGTAGAATGATGTTCTTTATATGGATGTAGCTCAAAGTAAGAAACAAGAAAATGTAAGTTATTGGTCTGACAGAAAACAAAAAACAAAAGAGTACTGTTCTCGGTCTAACTATTCTAACTCGTCCTCTCTCTGTACCAGCTAGTAGCTATTTTTGTTGCCATTGAGAAACTCAAGGCTCCAGGTTGTTAACGCACTTGTGTCTCCATGCCTGTAGGATTTCATATATTGTACTTTGCTTTTTTTATTACCTTCTTTTTTCCTGACCTCTAGTAGCATTACACTCAAGAAAAGATGATAATTGAGCAAAACTCAGTTCAAATTATCGTGCCATTTGCGCCACTCTCAGAGTTTGCTTTTTGTACTTGTGCACTTTCTCATCAGAGTTCTCTACTCAAGACAAAGACCTCTTCACAATTCTCACTAGATAAAGAGTCTATATACAGCTTCAAATATAAAGACAATGCCCCCACTATATATACATCCTCCTATCCCTTTATTGAAAGTACACGGAAAGAGACATGGAAGTGCATGCAATTCTTTTCTTAGGGACTCGATACATGTTCCTACTGTTATTGCTTCTGAACCCTTCGGTCAATCCACTGCCCGCAATATCAGCTAGCGCAGGGAGATCCACTGACCTGTCATCACTGCTTGCTTTCAGAGCCAGCGGTGACGCTTCAAACATTCTCGCAGCAAACTGGACCATAGACACCTCCTTCTGCACCTGGAACGGGGTCAGGTGTAGCCCGCACCAGCCCCGAGTCGTTTCTCTCAACCTCTCAGGTTTCTCCTTACAAGGCACCATATCTCCCCACCTTGCCACCTCTCCTTCCTCTCTTTCCTCGACCTTTCCCACAACACGCTCTCCGGCACTATCCCTGAGTCTCCGGGCAGACTTCATCGACTCGTCACACTCCTCAACCGAAACCTCCTATCTGGTCCAATCGCTCCAACCATCTTCAACATGTCTTCACTCGTCATCACGAACTTATCCATCAACAACCTCTCCGGTTCTCTCCCACGACTAGTAATGCTCCCCCAGATTGAAGAGATACTAATTCTGAGCAACTTGCTGACATGCGGTAGCCTTGCCCGATGCTCGAATCTCCAACGTATTATTCTTAGTGAAAATTAGTTAACCGGATCTATACCATCCTTGTTTGGGAACCTCTCAGATCTTGTGAAGTTGTCCTTAGGAGAAAATTAGTTCACCTGAGCGATCCCAACTTCTTTAGGAAACCTCACAAAGCTCGAGACCGTCGTCCTCGAAGTAAATTACTTGAAAGGGGAAATTCCTGAAGATATGGGGAATCTAGTGAATCTCCAAACACTTCTCTTGGATAAAAATAGCTTTGCCGGTTCGATACCGATTTCCCTCTTGAATGCTTCCAGGATGGTCTCACTCTACATTACGAGCAATAATCTCACTGGACATGTGCCGGCAACACTTGGCTAGGCAATGCCGTTACTTATAATCTTGCACTTGGCAGGGAATTAGGCTGACAGGAGGGCTCGGCTTCATTGCATCTCTTAACAATTGTAAGGATCTACAGGATGTTGATGTAATGGATAACCAGTTGGACGGTGTTCTTCCGGACGACGACGTTGGAAATCTCTCGGTAAATCTTCAGTATTTTCATGTTTCCCAGAACCACATCAAAGGAAGCATCCCTGCAGGACTAGGGAACTTGAGTAGTCTGATTTCTCTAGGTAAGTCGTATAATGAACTGAGGGGAACGATTCCAAGAACGCTCTCAAGGTTAAAGAAGCTTCAGGTAATGTATCTGGGACTTAATAGACTGATAGGGTCGATACCAACCGATATAGGCTAAATGAAGTGCATGGGAAGAATCAGCCTCTTACAGAATGAACTTTCAGGTTCCATACCAGAATCAATAGGTAACATTAGCAGACTGCAAGACTTTGCAGTATCATCAAACAAGTTATCATCAAGCATTCCCTTGAGCTTTTGGATCCTAACAGGACTCATTTATCTGGACCTATATCAAAACAGGTTTGAGGGATCACTTCCCCCACAAATAGCGAAATTGAAGGCCATAGACTATATAGATTTATGGCGAACTTGAAGGCCATAGACTATATAGATTTATGGACTAATTCATTCCATAGCCAAATTCCTCATAAACTCAGTAAATTATTCAGTGTCAAATATCTAAATCTTTCGCATAATTTTCTTTATGGTTGCATACTGAAGTCCTTCGCAAACCTATCCTCTAGACCTCTCTTTCAACATGTTGGAAGGACAAAAACCAGAGGGGAAAGTATTATTAAATATCAGCATTGCATCTTTGGTAGGAAATCGAGCACTATGTGGAGCGCCACAATTACAAATTCTATCTTGTCCTGCAAATGTCGTGACATATAATTCAAGCACGAAATTGCGATTGCTCAAACATGTCCTCCCATATGTAGCTTCTGTCTTGGTATTTCTCGTCTTGTCAAAAAATTTATATGAGAAAGAAGGCCAAGCTCAAGGCCATATCTCTTACGGAGTCGCCATGTTTGAATTACCATAGATGGATTTCATATATTGAGCTAGCTCATGCGACAGAAAACTTCAGCGAGGCCAATTTACTAGGAGGTGGTAGCTTTGGCAAGGTATACAAAGGATGCCTAGATGACGGGTTGTTCATTGCGGTGAAAGTTTTGAATTTATAAGTTGAAGGGGCTTTGAAGAGCTTCAATGTAGAATGTGGTACTTTAGGCCAGGTTCGGCACAGAAATCTTGTCAAAATTATCAGTACTTGTTCAAACTTAGAGTTCAAGGCATTAGTTCTCGAGTTCATGCCGAATCAAAGTCTGAATAAGTGGTTGTACTCTGAAAACCAGTCTAGCTTGACCATGCTTCAAAGGATAAACATAATGTTGGATGTGCCCTTGGCCTTAGACTACCTCCATCACCAACATCCTCATGTCATAGTATATTGTGATCTAAAGCCTAGCAACATTTTGTTGGATGAAAAAATGGTTGCACATGTAAGCGACTTTGGACTTGTCAAATTGTTGCTCATCGACAACAAGTCTATGGTGTCGACCAACAGCCTAGGCACCATCGGCTATATGGCTCCAGGTACTCAAGTATTTTTTATTCATTACCTTAAGCTAGTTATGGGTCAACTGGAGTAGTTACCAGAAGGAGGGATGTCTACAGCTTTGGAATTTTGCTGCTTGAAGTAATCAAAAGAAAGAAGCCTGTTGACACAATGTTCAGCGGGGAACTAACTCTGAGATGATGGGTGTGCAATGCATATCCCACAGCTATGTTAGAGATTGTTGACTGCAATATCCTTGAAAATGATTCTGCCAACCATCAACATTCAAATGGAGTTTGTGTTTTGCATAAATGGCTCCTAGATTGCATAGAGTTGGGATTAAATTGTTCAAAGGAAGTGCCAAATGAAAGACTTCTGATGAAAGATGTTGTCCATAGGATGCAAGTGATAAAAGATGGAGTACTTGTTGATCTTGGACGGAAGCCTGCTTCATTTTGCGATGATATTGTATAGTTGTTGGAGAATAGGTATTTTTGGTTCTCCCTCTTCGATGACTAGTCATCTCGTATTCTTCAATTCTAGATGAAAGTAAAGTACCTAGCACTTTTTATAATACAGATCGTTTATGTTTGAGAGAGGTTGGATCAGACTTAAACCATTTTTAGATGACATGGTGGGAATAAGCTTTACTAATAGTACTTTAGGAAACATGTCTCAATTACAAAGGAGATATCTCCGAGAGACAAAGAAAATAGAGTACAAGATTATAGACTCCTATAAGACTAAAATGGATGAATCTGTCGACGAGTCAATCCATAGTTATCGAGATCCATCTACCCACTTTGGAACCGCATTTTAGATCCATGACCCCAAATGCATGGGTGCATGGTCTAAATAGCCAAAAGTGATGACATAGGCAACCGAGATCTTACAAAACGGAGTTCAATCACGAAATATTAACATAAAAGGTCAATAAAAATAAATTAATTGTAAATATGAAGATGTTGGATTTGTGTTAAAAATTGGTCACTTGTCACTCGGTCCCACACTCCATCATGTGGCAAATCCCAAGTGCATGCATTTCAATAGTTGAGTAATTATGTATTGTTTTGCACACATAAGTGAATTAGTTCAAAGGTTCAAATTCCACAAGAAATATATGTTTTTCGTCACCATTTCTAAGGAATTTTCATTGCTTGATTGCTCTGGGGTATATTTGCTGGTTGTGCTTACCCGTTTACTTGCACGTTTACTTGCTGTTACCTCGACTTATATGGTTGAATTTGTTGAAGACTTATATGGATTTCCGTCAAATCAATAACAGAAGATATGTAAGTATTTTCTATTCATGGTATACACAAATATATATATATATATATATTTTGAAAAAGGATAAATTTTATTCCACAATCATCTCAATAAGGTTACAACATAGAGATACAATCCCAACTCAGGGGGACATTACTAGTACATCCGACTCAATGTTATGAAGGATGCCCACCAGTGGGGTGGACAGTCCCTCATAAATGCGCCGGTTCCTCTCCCTCCAGACATGCCAAACTGAAGCAGCAAGTCTCAATCTAGCACGCCTGGCCCAGCTCTGCTCCTTGCCTCTGCAATCACCAATCCACTTAAGGATTTCTCTGAAGTCACTCTCCCTTCCAACCCCTCCTAAGTGTCTCCGGCTCTGCTCTGCCCAGATGCTCCACGCCACATGGCACTGAAAGAACAGATGCCCAATGGATTCATTATCTGTCTCACACAAAACACACTTAGGGTCAGGGACAGAAACCCCAAACTGAAGCAGTCTGTCCCTAGTAAGCAACCGGCCCAGCACCAGTTTGTATGCAGACAGTTGCATCTTCCTGGCAAGCCCCTTCCCCCAGACAAAGTCGTACTCCTCCATATCATCGAAGTGGGGGCGAACAAGATCGTAGCAGCTGCTAAATCTGAACTCCCCTGCACCTTCCGAGCGGCCAGGAGGGGCCCAAATCCAGACATCAGACAGTGCCGTAGGAGTGATCTGCACTCGTCTGATCTCCTCCCCTAACGGAGCTGTGAAACGATACTCCTCTGGCCTCCAGACTCCACCACGGATGATGTGCCTACAAGTCAGACCTCTGTATGCCACGCCGTCCCTCTGGGGACCCAGAATCTCCAGGAGAGACTGACCTGAGATCCACGGATCGAGCCATAGGTCCGTCTCCCCTCCCTCCCTCATCCTCCTCCGCATAGCCGTCCGAAGAACAGGACGGTTCCTCAGGATATGCTTGAAAGACACAGAGTAGTTGTTGTCAATTTCACATACCCAGAAGTTCCTGCCCCGGAGATACCGACTAGTCATCCAGGCCGACCATAGAGAATCACCCTGAAGGAACCTCCATGCCAGCTTGATCCCCGCCGTCTCCTTGACAGAAACAAGGGATCGCAGACCCACACCTCCCTCCTTCCTGGGCCGACAGAGCTGCTCCCAAGAGATGGCATGAATCCCCCCATGCCAAATGAACTTGGCACATATGCCCTCAATCTTTCTGATAGTAGCCAAAGGGACCATAATCGATTGGAGCCAGAACAGAGCAATAGCAGAAATAACCGATCGAATCAGCTCAATACGCCCTCCAAACGATAGGCCAGCCGCCTGCCAGCCCTCAACCCTCCTCTGTGCAAAATCCACCAGACTCTGACAATCACGGTCCTTCGCGTAGTTGACGGAAAGGGGCACCCCCAGATATTTCACCGGGAGGTCCCCCTTTTCCACCCCAAGCTCCAGGGCCCGCTCCTCCTTCAAAGTGCAAGAGTTGCTGAAGTAAACTTTGCTCTTGTCCCTGTTTAACCGAAGGCCCGATAGCTGTCCGAACTCTTCCATCACTGCCGCTAGCTCCCCCATCCCTCGCATGGAAGGCCTCAACAAGACCAATAGGTCATCTGCATATATGAGATGGGAGACCACCGGAGAGACCCTGCTGTATATCGGTACAATCCTCTCCCGATGCACCGCGATGTCCATCAAACAGGTGAAATACTCCATCACAAGGGTGAATAGGTAGGGGGAAAGCGGGTCCCCCTGGCGAAGCCCCCTGCTGCTGCCGAAGAACCCGTAAGGGATACCCTGAATGAGGACCGAGAAAGTAGGAGAGGTGATGCACTCTCTGACTCTATCCACCCAAGTCTCGGAGAAGCCCATCGCACCCATCAAATGACATAGGAAGTCCCTGTTGACGGTGTCGTAGACTTTCCTCAGGTCGAGCTTCACACAGGCCTTCATCCCTCCAGGCTTGTGGAACTCCCGAATCAGCTCATGAGCCAGTAGGCTATGCTCCGCAATAGACCGCCCCTTGATGAAGGCCGCCTGATTCCGAGAAACCAGGCCCTGCATAGCATCCTCCATCCTTCTGTACATAAGATGAGTAATTATTTTATACAAATAATTACAGCAAGCAATCGGTCGAAAGTCAGCAAGAGAAGTCGCCCCCTCCTTCTTGGGCACTAGCGTCAGGAAGGTGTGGTTCAGCTCCTTCAGGAGCTTGCCCGTATCAAAGAACTCCTGAACAGCCTCAAGGACTTGGACCTTGAGGATACCCCAATGGCGCTTGTAGAAGCCACTGGAGAACCCATCCGGCCCAGGAGCCTTGGAAGCATCAGCCTGCATCACAATCGCCTCCACCTCCGCCATCCGGATAGGGGCCATAAGAAGACTATTGCCGTACTCCGTAATCAACGTCTTCGTAATCAGCTGCGGGAAAACCGAGGGATAGTCCGTCTGATGATAGAGCTCAGAGTAGAACCGGACAGCCTCCTCCTGGATGGCAACCTGGTCGGTCACAAGACGCCCGTCCCTGCCAATCAGTCTCTGAATACGGTTCCGGTGCTGTCGAGCCCGGATGACATCATAGAAGAATTTGGTGCAGCGATCCCCATCCTTGAGCCAGGAGCATTTGGCCCGTTGGGCCACACTAATCTCCTGCTGAAGCCGCAGGGTGTTGACCTCTGCAGCCAACTTCTTCTCTCTAGCCGCCATCTTCCCACTCATCATGTCGCCCTGCAGCTCTGACTGCAGGTCTCTCAACTCCGCCTCCTTCTCCTGTAAGGAAGTCTGGGGAAGAGCCCCCACCCAGTCTCTGATGGCGCGTTTGGTCTTCTTCAGCCTGTGAACCATACAAAACTGGGCAGTGCCGACCGCCACCTGGCCAAGACCTCCCGCCACAGTCTCCTCATAACCAGCCGATAGGAACCAACTGTTGTCATACCGGAACGGACGGGCTCTCCAGCTGGGACTCTCCACGAAGCGCACCAGGATCGACGAGTGGTCACTGGTCCCCGCAGGGAGCCCCTCAGCTACAGAGGAGGGGAATAGGCAGAACCAATCACTGTTCTCCAAAGCACGATCCAGCTGGCATGCCACCCTGCTCACCACCGCCTTGTTGTGCCAAGTCCATATGTGCCCTATCCTCTCGAGATCCCTGAGCCCGGACTGGAGCAAGCAGGACTAAAAATCTGAAAGGATCTGGTCCGGGACCGGCCGCCCCCCAGCTTCTCTCCCCTGTATAGCGTAGTATTGAAGTCTCCCATAATAAGTAGGGGGAGATGACGATGCATCGCTAAAGAACTCAGCCTGATGATGTCCTGCCACAAGGTCTCCCGCCGCCTCCTGTCGTTGTGCCCGTAGACGGCACCAAGTAAGAAACGGAACCCACCCTTGTTGGTGAAGGAGATAGCCACAAGCTGGTCAGACATGAAAACCTCCTCACCCTCCCAACTAGCTCCATTCCATCTAACCCAGATCCTCGCCATATCACAGAGACCAAGGTTGTGAAGCTGGACCCAGTCCGTAGGAGTTCTACGGGTCAGAGTTTTCGTCCCCCTGATCTTAGTCTCTAGTAAGATCGAGATTTCTCACTTTTCCTTCCTCAGCACCTCACTAATCTCCCTCCATCTCCCCAGAGAACACCCCCCCGGACATTCCAGGCAAGGGCCGACATCTAAACCGCGGGTGGGGTCCCCTGAACATCCTCTGGAGGGGCACCCGGGGAGAGTGCAACCTCCATATCTCTGGTATCCTCATCTCTATCCCCCTGGAGAAGGAGGGACATAGCAGGGGCCGCAGCCCCGTGTGGGTCCCCCTGTGGGGGAGGCTGTGCAAGGACTGCCACCCATTTAGGATTGACCTTCCACACTCTCTCCGTCCCACCCTGTCCGCTGTCCTCACTATGCGACTCCGTAGCCTGGCGCTTCCGACTGTACACCTGAAGTGCTAGCGCATCTTTATCTCCCTGTCGCCTGTCCTCCTGCCCCATACTCCTGGTGGTCATGGTCCTCGTCCCCATATACTCAACCATCGCTCCAGCAAGATCCTCCGTCGGAGACCCCTCATATTCCCCAGAGATGGGAGGAGTGTCTGCCTCCATCTCATCCTCCATCAAGCCCACCTGGTCCACAACAGGGGGGTCATCAGCACCACCTGCCTCCTGCACTACCTCCTCCGTCACCACCTCAGAAGCTCCTCCCCGTCTGTAAGCACTCGGGAGGTGCCCAAAGCAGGCACATGTCGGACATCTGGGGGGAACCCACTCATACTCCACCTTCTGCATAGCGAACTGGCCAGAAGGTGTCCTGTACTTCAACTGCTCAGGCAGGTCCAACCTGGCATCAATCTCCACAAATACCCGTGCATACATCAGTCTAGACCTGAAAGCGGTGGCATCATCCGCCTTAATCGGCTTGCCAATGAGGCTGGCAAGTCTCATAAGAAGGGGGACACTCCAGAAGCAAACCGGGAACTCAGGAAATCGAACCCACACAGGCACCGCATTGAGCACCTCCTTCTCACACCTCAAGTCGGGGGTCCATTGCTTAAGGATAATGAGGCGGCCGTCAAACGTCCATGGCCCTCCCTGGAGTATCCGAGTCACATCTTCTGCCAACCCAAATTTAACGAAGTAGAAGCCGTTTTCCTTAGAGAAGAACTCCATGCTCCCCTTCGGCCGCCAGACTCTGTCCGCATATCCGCGGATCTGTCCGTAGAAGGGCTTGCTCCCCAACACATATAGCACTAACGTGTTCTCCCAGAATGCCGTCACCTTCGCCACTTCGTCGGCCGGGAAGTCGGCGCAGAGCTCACCCCCATTCGCCATAGGTGCAACGTACTCCATCGATGCCGGCGTCTTGGCGACCCCCACCTTGCATGCATCTGCCCAGGATACAGGCTGCGAGCCCGAACTCCGAGGTGGAATGTTCACAGCAGTCGCGCTTCCCCCGATACCTGGGACAGCCGTCCCCGTCGACCCCTTCGCACGAGGCCGCCACGCAATCCTGGCTTGTCCCCCCCGTTCCACCGAGTGAGCCTGACCCCCCGTTGGACCCGTTCTCCTGGCTATCCCCGCCCTCCTGTCCGATCCCTGCGTATAAGCTGTGCCTCTCCTTGCCTCAGGGATCTGCGATCGTTGCCCTCCTCCTCGTCTAATCCTCCGATTCTGGACCGTAGTCCAAGCCCCCTCCTCATCCTCCAATTCCGACGATGTTCTTTGGGCGGTGAACACCATCGGGGAGCCCCCGGAGGCCATCGCCGTCGAACACCCCGCCGAAACCGTGCCCACCGTCCGCAGCCCGCCCCGGCCAACCCCTCCGCCTGGGGGGGGGGTCGCCGGCAGCCGCCCGCCCCCGGGGGAGGGTCGCCGGACCTCCCCGGTCCGTCCGCAGCGCTCCAGCGCCCGTATCCGGCAGCCGGCCGCCGCCGACCGCCTCCTGCCGGTCGCCACCGACCGCCCCTGCCACCCCCTTGCCTTTGCCCCGGTCCGGGGGGCGGTTGGCCGCCTCCACACCTCGGTTTGGCGATGCCCTAGCAGAGCTAGGGTTTCCGGATTCTCCCGCAGCCGCCATTTATATATATATATATATATATATATATATATATATATATATATATATATATATATATATATATATATATATATATATACACACACACAAATGTTGGCCCAATGTGCACTTAGATTTTGATTGATTACAAAATGATTACTTTATATATTGTGCTAACGGGTCTTGCAGTCAAGCCAAACCCAAAAAAAAGGTTTTGTTTTGCCAACAAGATGAAAAAGTGTGTTCATTTTTTTCATAAAATTCCAATTCTGCTATTTCGCTAATAAAAAAAAAACTCTATAGTTCAGTCGTGAAAAGAAGAGATTGGCACTTGCAACTGATTAATTGAGATTTATATGAAAAAATCAAACTATAAAAGAAGAGCATCTCTTGGTGTTCGAACATCCATCAATCAACATAAGTCGAGAAGAACTAGTAGCATATGATGGCATATGATATAGAAAAGGAATATAAAGGATTTTTTTAAACATCAAAGAACATCAAAGAGTAAGAATAGAGAGAGAGAGAGAGAGAGAGAGAGAGAAGACTCGCCTGACATTTTCTAAGGTTAGGGTTTCATTCTCCTGTGCTTTCCCTTTTCTTCGATCCACATTTCTTTTCGAGGGAGAAGACTCGACTGACATTTTGAAAAAGGTTTTTTCTAAGGGCACCACCCTTTTTGCTAGGGGCTAGCCCAAAAATGTTCTAAAATATTACAAGTTTGCTATCAATTTTTTTACTTGGGGCTAGCCCAAGCAAAGGTATAAATACCAACTTTTGTTTTCTTTTTCTCTCTCCCTCTACTCTTTTCTTTTCTCCCTCAACTCTTTTCTTCTCTCCCTCAACTCTAGGTCAAAGAATTTAACCCCAAGTTTTTCCCCAACCTACATTTTTTCTAAATTTTTCTCTCCCTCAACTCTAGGTCATTGACTTCTCCTATTTATTGGTAAGTCATCGAATTAATATACGTTTAATGTTTTAAACATGAATTTCATATATAAAAGTTGAATTATGTGTTTAATATAGAAAAATATTGAACATGGAACAACCGATTGTATACTCTCTTTCCGCCACGTCCGAAGAACACTTTGATGCATCGGAAGCCCTCTTGGTAACTAAATTTTAACTTTTTATCGGATGAAAATTCGTGTTATGACACAGAGGACTGCCACCTCTCTGGCAGTCCCGATCATAGATTAGGACTGCCAAAGAGGTGACAGTCCTTCACATATGTAGGACTGTCAGGGGCCCACCTCTCTAGCAGTCCTAATATATGAAACCTATTTGCTTTATGATGTTGTCTAATTGTACTAACTTTTAAGTTCTATTATAGGACTTGAGATCTTCCGAATTTGCGGTACCGGCTCCAATTGCAGTCAATGTAGCCCATTTATTCTGGACCGATCTTTGTTTTGAATCAAGCGAATGTGCGGTACATTGGTGTCGAGAAGTTGAACGGGAAAACAACATAGTTCTAGTGATATCTAGATCGGCCCGAAATCGACCGGGACGACAAACTGTGGTGGTTGGCTGTGAAAGAGGTGGTGTGTTCAGAACGCACAAGAAAAACACAGTTATCCAAAGTAAAGTTCAAAAAAATTGTTGGAACGAGACAATGTGGTTGTCCATTCATGATACATATTAGAAACAAAGAAGAAGGGAAATGGATAGTAGAAGTGAAGAATGGAAACCATAACCATGAGATTGTCGAGACACTATTGGGTCATCCGTATGTCGGACGGTTGAACAATACGGAGAAGAAGATAGTCGAAGACTTGTCCACCTCCGGAGTTGCACCGAGACAAATATACTCCGTCATACGACAAGAAGATGAGAAGAATAAGTCTACAATAAAGTCAATATACAACGCCCTATCTTCTTCAAACGCTGTCCGGACGAAATCAAGAATGGCGATGCAAGAAGTGCTCAAGTTGCTTGCTGATAATCATTATGTTGAGTTCCATAGAAGACATCCCTAGAGTAATGAACTAATTTTAATCTTTTGGGCTCATCACGATTGCACAAGTTTGGCCAGGTCTTTTGTCGACGTGTTAGTCCTTGATTGCACGTACAAGACCAATAAGTTCAAGATGCCTCTCTTTCATGTTGTCGGGTTCATCTCTACTTGGAAAATATTTCCAGTGGAATTTTGCTTCATGAAGAGTGAGAAACTTGAAGACTACACATGGGCGTTGGAGAAACTGAAAACACTTTACACCGGTCATATAGAGCCGTCAGTTTTTGTTACCGACAGAGAGTATGCCCTAATTAATGCTATTCGCATTATTTTTTCTGAAGCGGATAAATTGCTATGCACTTGGCATGTCAATCGTAATATTCAAGCCCAATGTAAGTTGAAGTTTCGGAAGAAGGATGGTCAAATTGACATGCAAATTTTTGACAAATTCTACAACGATTGGAATTGTCTGTGGCGAGCCTCTACGATTGCCAGTTACGACGCCGCATGGTACTTTTTCAAGCAAAAGTGGGAGGCGAGGGAACCGACATGCATTTCTTACATCAAAGATACATGGCTTGAACCGCACAAAGAACAATTCGTCTTAGCATAGTCGAATGTGGTGAAGCATTACGGCATGACAACTACCAACCGTGTCGAAGGAGCACACTCTTTATTAAAGAGACACCTAAAATTATCTCTCGACAACTTTGTCTCTGTTTGGCAAGCTATACATTTATCTGTAGACCGGACGGTGAATAAAATTAAGGCATCATTTGAGATGAGTTTGAATATAGTCAAGCATGAGCATAGAAAGGAAGTACTCTTAGATGCTTTAAGGCGCGTGGTGACATTAATAGTTGATGAGATTGAAAGGTTAAAGTTTGTCGGGTTTGATCCTGAGGTTTGCGGGTGTGTATATCGACATATACTGGGCCTCCCTTGTGCACATCAGATTAATGAATATCGCTATGAATCCATTCCTATTCCAGTAGATGATGTCGATCAACATTGGAGGCAGTTGTCTATGATGCCCCTGTTGAAGACGGACGATGATTTTTTCTCTTTGCCACAAGTGAAACTTCTCCACGCAAGGTGGTGTACCTCAGTAGGAGCAGAACGAAACGGATGTCCATTGAACTTAAATTCCAAAAAATTGCATGTCCGGTGACTACTAGAATGCATGAGCCCTCCGTTGTTTCTAATCCTAAAGGCAAGCCTCAAACAAGATTGACTAGTTCACAGAAGAGAAGGCTGGAGTCGACTAAGAGAGATCCATCGTTCTTTGAGCATGTTGAACGAAGCTTACAGCAACCTCCGCCTGCACGGAAGGGCAAGCTTGTCGTTCGTTAAAAAATGGAGAAAATGAACCTTCCAAGAGAAGATACCGTTGCAAGCTAAACAACAAGTTTGTATATTGACAAATTTCAACCTAAGCTTCACAGTTACATTTGGTCTATTATCGATGTCCCCGGTGATGGCCATTGCGGATTTCATGTGCTTGTAAGACATCTTGGTTATGATGACAAAGACGGATAGAGACGGGTGAGGCAGGAGCTGTACGAGGAGTTAGAGACTCGTCTTCCATTCTACTCTCGTATCCTAAGCGAAGAAACAGTTGTTGGTTTGTTGTTAAGTATCCCTTGCACCGACAGTGTTACCGGAAAAGACCACTACATGTCAGTCCCGTCTGCCGGGTATTTATTTGCTAATAGGTATATGGTACCTGTTGTACTTGTCTCGCTGGACATTAAAAATACATTCTTTCCGATGTGCGCTCCTCCGACGGACCACGAACATTCTAACCTATGTACTATAGGTCTGATCGGGGATCACTTCGTTATACTAAAGATGATCGCTCATTCTCCGATTCCTCCACCTTCAACAGTTTGGTACAAAAGAGCACCCGTCGAAGCCATCGCTTGGACCACACCTTTCGTTGATCAGATCAACCATTGTAAGAAGTTGTTGAAGATTGAGGAGCCAAGAGAATTACCTGCTGACCAGTACGACGTCGAAATCGACTAAGTATAGATATACTTACAGTTTGACATTTTGTATATGGAGGACCACTTTTGTATACAGTGAAATATAAAGTCCACTAATCTATATGGAGTAAATTTTGTGTTATATGTGTTTACTGTATGCTATCTGTGTTATATGTGTCTACCTGTGTGTTATTTGTGTTATATGTGTTTACATGTGTGCTATTTGTGTTATATGGGTTTACCTGTGTGCTATCTGTGTTATATGTGTCTACCTGTATGCAAGTATGTGCGGCAAAATATACCAATTTGTTAAAGTATCCGATCCAGTATCAGGAATACTACCCCCTGGCAGTCCTACACTGAAGTTGGACTGCCATGACCCTGGCAGTCCTAAATCAACCTTGCTGTAACAGCAAGTTTTAATTAGGACTGCCTGGGTGCTGGCAGTCCAACTTCAGTGTAGGACTGCCAGGGGGTGGCAGTCCTATTTATAAGTCTCTGTGACAGAGTTTCAGTTTGAGGAGCTCATCACAGAGTTTTATAAGTAGGACTGCCACACCCTTGGCAGTCCTACACTAAAGTAGGACTGCCAGGGTGCTGGCAGTCCTAATTAAAATTGGCTGTTACAACAAGTTAGAAATAGGACTGCTAGCACCCTGGCAGTCCAACTTTAGTGTAGGACTGCCAGGGGGTGGCAGTCCTATTTATAAAACTCTGTTGCAATTTTATTTTGAGGAGCTCATCACAGAGTTTTATAAGTAGGACTGCCACCCCCTGGCAATCCTACACTGAAGGAGGACTGCCAGCACCCTGGCAGTCCTACGCTAAAATAGGAATGCCAGGGTGCTGGCAGTCATATTTCAAACTTGCTGTAACAACAAGTTTTAATTAGGACTGCCAGTGTAGTGCCCCGCTCCTCGCGGTCTACTATGTAATACCTACGGCTTAATGACTCAGTCTTGAACTGTGTATTTAGGGAAACCTTTGCCGGTATCGATTAATCACGTATGAAATGCAATGAACCTTTCCAATTGATGGATTGGCTTCTATTGAAATGAATCCAAGAGTTTTGTTGGATGTTTTCTTTCGCTGCTTGGTTTTGATGAATGCGTTTTCGTGTTGGTTTTTGATGATTGGTTTTCAATGTTCGCTTTCATCGTATTTCGCATTCATTCCGAATCTTGAGAGAAAGAAGACGAAGTATGCTAATCAACTATTGGTGCCAATGTAGGACGCGTGAACGGTTCGTGAACGGCGCGTGAAGTCCCTCCTTCTCTCAACTAAGATTCATCTCGGTGAGTTGCTTTAACCGGGCTTGCATTTATTTGTACGTCCTAATAAAAATGATCTCTAGTCCACTCTTTTGTTGCGTCCCTCTGATCAACGATACCAAAACAACAAAAGATAGAATAAGAAAGTATGCTAACGAATGACTGCAAAGAAATAAAATGATATTGAATGTTATCGAATGACCGAATGAGAACTGAATGCAAATGAATGACCGAACGATTAAGGCTAGTTATGTACTGGTCACTATCTGTTGCACTGCTAAGTTTTATCTGATAGAAAGAATAAGTCATACATTGGTCTCGGACAACTTGTTAACAAGTTAATAGTCTCTCGATGATACTGGGGGCACCTGGGATCGATCGGCCTAGGAGAGATTGTAATTGCACCCCAGGGTAAATGCTACACCTCGGGAATGTTGTGTCCTTAGTGACGAGTTGAACCATTGAGTCACAGCAGCTAATCATGGGGACGGGACCATGGACCACCATGTAGTTAGGACATGCATGTGAACAAATCCTTAATGCAAAACCTAACAATGAACGATGATGGTAAAGTATGCTTCTTATATTCATATGCAATTTGTGCTAACCTGTTTTGTGCAGGGATGACTGTCGGCGATGGGTAAGTTGGTTATGAATATTTCTACTGTCATGTTTCTTATGAATTGTTAAAAAGAACCTAGACAAGTAGAAAGATCACTAGTAAATATGTAGCTTCACATATTGAATTAGTGCAGATATTTATGAGTTTCGGCGAAGAGCCGCTCGCCAGTACATAATGTGTGCTGACCCACGTTGTGGGCATCCTTTTCAAAAAGCAAGAGGAGACAGGGGGATTTCAAGGAGGCACTAAAGCTTGTCTAGCCCAGTAGAGCTGTGGACTGCCTCGAAGCTTCATTTTCTTTCCAGTTAAGTTTCCAGTTTTCTTTCCCTTTGAAGGTGTCCTTCATTTCCAGTATGTAATAAAGGAATATGATGTATGGGCATTGTGCCTATTTTCAAAGAGAGTTTCAAAGAGAATTATGTAGCCAAGATAAGGCAAATCCGAGTTCACAAAGCTTTGTACTTGTATTTCTATCAAGTTTATGAATAAAAGAAGTATTTCCATTTCAAATGTCTGTGTCCAATATTTGGTTTTCTGCAATGAATGGGTGCATGCGTGTGTTTTGCTTAACTAGTTGTTTTGTGCAGGTACATGGCCTTGTGCAAGCGCAACTTAGGCTTGCACGGCGTCATGCCTTAGCGAGGACGATCGATCCCGCAGGGATCCAAGCAAGGCGGACGACCCTAGCGGGATCGGGGCGCGACAAAGTGGTATCAAAGCACGGTTTTACGTCCTTGGCCTCTTGCAAATATCATTTACAAAAAAGTATATAAAGTAATTTGATGGCTTTCAAAAGAGTCCTGATTTTGAGTTATGAAAACTAATGCCCCATACAATAAGTCCAAAATATTTTATGAGACTGACAGAAGTTATACTCTTTTGTAGAGAAATGGCCCCTCCTCGACCAGCTGTCTCGACCGATCCGATGGAACGGATCATGGCATTATTGGAACTACAAAGGCAAGACAATGAGGAACGTGGCCAGATACAACAGGCCCAAATTGAGGCCCAACAGAAACAGTTGGAATCCTTGACCCAACTTGTAACTGCGCTTGCGGCAAATCGGGATACCACCGCAGCGACCAAACCAACGAGAACGCCTGAGATTGAGCCCGTGGAAGGTGACGAGCCCCAGCCAGCGCAAAGGCACACTTCCTTTAGGCCAAAGGACGTTTTAGACGCGAAACCTCCGGAATTTGAAGGCAGGACATCACCCGATAAGGTGATGGACTGGATTGATAAAATGGAGAGTCTGTTCACGTTCGTAGGAGTTTCGAGTAGCAAGAAGGTAGTTTGTGCCGTTCTTCTTCTACGGCTGCGGGCGAAGGATTGGTGGAAGGCGAAGAAGCCGACGCTGCTTGCAACGGCTAGGAATGGAAAGATCTCATGGGCCTTGTTCAAGAAGGCATTTCTGGATCAATATCTGCCTCCAGCCATGAGCAAGAAGATGGAGGATGACTTCATCACACTGAAACAGGAAGATATGTCCGTGGAGGACTATGAGTCTGAATTTGCTAAGTTGGCAAATTTTGCTGCTGTGATGCTACCCACAGAGCAAACTCGCATAAATCGATTCGTTGGAGGTCTGAATGACGACATCCAGTTAAGTGTGATGAACCGAGAATGTGGGTCATATTCTCAGGCCTTTGAGGCGGCGCTACAAGTGGAACAATTTTGCCTTAAGAAGGCGTCTAATAAAATACAGTACAGTCGGAATCAGCCCGCCAAGAGGTACCATGATGGAGAGAAAAAGATTGAAGGAGAAAATAAGACCGACCATGATCAGCACAGGAGAACTGAGTGTACCTGATGCGGTCGCCACGGGCACACCAAAGAAGTCTGTCGTTTCGCAAACAGATCATGCTTTAGCTGTAGAAGTCCGGACCATACTGTCAGGAATTGCCAAAAAAAGAATAGAACGGCTCAGAATCGTAACGACAATGAAGAGCGTGGGCAGCTGCCAGGCCCACCGTCGCTTAGAGACCATCCACACAATCAGCAGTTGCGAAATGCCAACACCGCGACAGCGCACATCTATAATCTCTCCACGTTGCTTGATCCAGAATGCAACAATAGTGGAGGTAAGTTTGTTTCTTAAGTTTTGAGGACAAAACTTTTTCTCACTGGGTTATTATGTAGTGCCCCGCTCCTCGCGGTCCACTATGTAATACCTACGGCTTGCTGACTCAGTCTTGAACTGAGTATTTGGAGAAACCTTTGTCGGTATCAATTGATCACGGATGAAATGCAATAAAACTTTCTAATTGATGGATTGGCTTATATTGAAATGAATCCAAGAGTTTTGTTGGATGTTTTCTTTCGCTGCTTGGTTTTGATGAATGCGTTTTCGTGTTGGTTTTCGATGATTGGTTTTTATTGTTCGCTTTCATCGCATTTCGCATTCATTCTGAATCTTGAGAGAAAGAGACGAAGTATGCTAATCAACTGTTGGTGCCAATGTAGGATGCGTGAACGGTTCGTGAATGGCACGTGAAGTCCCTCCTTCTCTCAACTAAGATTCATCTCGGTGAGTTGCTTTAACCGGACTTGCATTTATTTGTACGTCCTAATAAAAATGATCTCTAGTCCACTCTTTTGTTGCGTCCCTCTGATCAACGATACCAAAACAACAAAAGATAGAATAAGAAAGTATGCTAACGAATGACTGCAAAGAAATGAAATGCTATTGAATGTTAACGAATGACCGAATGAGAACTGAATGCAAATGAATGACCGAACGATTAAGGCTAGTTATGTACTGGTCACTATCTGTTGCACTGCTAAGTTTTATGTGATAAAAAGAACAAGTCATGCATTGGTCTCGGACAACTTGTTAACAAGGTAATAGTCTCTCGACGATACTGGGGGCACCCGGGATCGATCGGCCTAGGAGAGATTGTAATAGCACCCCGGGGTAAATGCTACACCTCGAGAATGTTGTGTCCTTAGCGATGAGCTGAACTATTGAGTCACAGCGGCTAATCATGGGGGACGGGCCCATGGACCATCTTGTAGTTAGGACATGCATGTCAACAAATCCTTAATGCAAAACCTAACAATGAACGATGATGGTAAAGTATGCTTCTTATATTCATATGCAATTTGTGCTAACTTGTTTTGTACAGGGATGACTGTCGGCGATGGGTAAGTTGGTTATGAATATTTCTACTGTCATGTTTCTTAAAAATTGTTAAAAAGAACCTAGACAAGTAGAAAGATCACTAGTAAATATGTAGCTTCACATATTGAATTAGTGCAGATATTTATGAGTTTCGACGAAGAGCTGCTCGCCAGTACATGATGTGTGCTGACCCACGTTGTGGGCATCCTTTTCAGAAAGCAAGAGGATACAAGGGGATTTCAAGGAGGCAGTAAAGCTCGTCAGCCCAATAGAGCTGTGGACTGCCTCGAAGCTTCATTTTCTTTCCAGTCAAGTTTCCAGTTTTTTTTCCTTTGAAGGTGTCTTTCATTTCCAGTATGTAATAAAGGGATATGATGTATGGGCATTGTGACTATTTTCAAAGAGAGTTTCAAAGAGAATTATGTAGCCAAGATAAGGCAAATCTGAGTTCACAAAGCTTTGTACTTGTATTCCTATCAAGTTTATGAATAAAAGAAGTATTTCTATTTCAAATCTCTGTGTCCATTATTTGGTTTTCTGCAATGAATGGGTGCGTGCGTGTGTTTTACTTGAATAGTTGTTTTGTGCAGGTACATGGCCTTGTGCAAGCGCAACTTAGGCTTGCACGACATCACGCCTTAGCGAGGACGATCGATCCCGCAGGGATCCAGGCAAGGCGGACGACCCTAGCGGGATCGGGGCGTGACAGCCAGCACCCTGGCAGTCCTACTTGAGTGTAGGACTGCCATGGTTGTGGCAGTCCTGATACTAAAATTCTGTGACCTCAAAATAAGTACTTGAAAATAACAACATAAGTCTAGTACTTCAAAATAACAACACAAGTACATAAATATCCAACAACATAAGTGTCAACTTGTCTTGTACTTCAAAATAAGTACTTCAAACTAAGTGTCAACATAAGTAAATTGTAGGGATAATATATCCAACCAAAAACAACAACATAAGTCTAACTACATATCATGAATATCCAACATATGTCCAACTTCAAAATATCCAACTTGTCTAGTACTTCAACTTCAAAATACATATCATTCCACATCCAACTTAAGTTTCCAACAAGAAAAATATCCAGATCCAACTACATATCATGTCGGGCCTTTGAACGAGACTCCCTATTGTTCATGAAGGATAACTCGACCACGTTGTCGATGTGATCAAGCTCGTTGGTGACCGCGATACTAGTGTCACTTTGGCAACCTCTCCGGAGTGTCTGGGCCAATTCTTTCACCTTTTGAGACTGAAAATGAAAGTATAAATGAATTAAGTCTACAAACATAGAAATCTCAGTCTTATTACAAATACGAAACTCACCATCCTCACCAACCCAGCATACAAGACGTTTTTGGAAGGAAGAGCTCCAATTGCTCTGACGGCCACGGGACCCGGGTTTGTAGGGTTCGACAACTTATGATGTTCGACCCCCAGGAAGTACGGCATGTAGTCCACGCTGCAGTCGGCCATCTGGGTGACCGGTCGTCTTTCAGATTCCTGTCACGACCCGCACCCTAGAGTAAGGGCACGAGAAGTGGGTACGTCCAGCCTACGTCGCAGTATCGGCGGTAGAACGCTGTCCTAGGTCACAACATCTAACAATATAAAACTAAACAGTTTATACTCCCCGAATGGGGGTGACATAGCAGAAAGTAAACTCAATCACAACTAAGGCAGATGATAAGATAGATGATAAATAGATAGATAAAGCTGCTGAAAAGAAAGGAAATCCCAAGTACAACAGAGAGTCTAAGTGTCTAAGAATAATACATATCCAAATCCCAGGTATCAATATATACAATCATCCAGTGAGTAAAGTAAATAAAAAACATCCTAGTCTAAGGGTGTGTCATCCACAGCTAGTGGGACCTGCTGCTGGTCCAGGTCCAACATCTCATCTAAGGTAGCACCGTAATAGGTATCCACACCAGCCTCCTCCTCGTCCTCTGTAATATTTTCAACAGGTCCAGTCAGGATAGGAGCGAGCACAATACATCTCAATAGTTCATAGCAGGTTAGAAAATATAAACATGCAGTAGAGTAAGATACAGGAAACTGAAAGTAAGTATGCAATGTAAACAGAGAAAGCTGTATTGGAAATATATATACTGTAATAGAGAACTAACAGTGGCTAGTGAGTCAGAGTACAACATAAACATGTGAATGGCATAGGAGATTCTGGGAACTATACTATGGAGTGATTCTGGGAACTACACTACTTGGATATTATTCACATGTCTACTTCTACTCCCCCGTACCCCCAATCAATACACAAGGATCCGGCCAGGTTATGTTATGATTCCATGTAAAGGCCCACAAGGGATGATACATGGATAGCCCATAAATGGGTGATTCTGGGAATGCCCATAAATAGGGTGATTCAGGGAAGACTCTGTGATCATGAGAGTATATGTCACAAGTGATCGATGAATCGTGAAGCATAGTGATACACCATGTAAGTGAAACGCACAGAACATGTAGTATACGATGCTCCCTGAGGGGATAACATCTCAAGAATGGATCCATATAGTACTAATACGTGTTACCAACGTGACAGCATCAAGTAAAGTATTCTAAAGCAGGAAAATAATTATAATATGATATGAAATGATCAGAGAATGTACTCGCCTGGTATCTGAGTGTCCAACTGAAAAGTACTGTCCGAGGAGTGGTGTCTGACTCCTATTTAGAACAACACAAGTCACAACAAGTCCAGAATGGTAAAATAAAATACTACAATGCACTCTACATGAATCTTGGTCAAAGTAGGCCAAAGTCAACTCTTGGTCAACTCTGGTCAACCCTAGAAGTCAAACTAGGTCAACTATGGTCAAACTAGGTCTAACAAGTCCAAACTAGGTCAAACAAGTCATTCTAGGTCTAACTAGCCCAAACTAGTCTAAACAAGGCTAAACAAGTCTAATCTAAACTCACTAGTCAAACAGACACACACAGGCCATAGGCTATATCATGCCTATAAGCCAACCCATAATACATACACACATCTATATCTAAACATGGTACACTCTTGATATATTTATATAATCTAATACATAACACATGTATATATATAATACATATATATAGTAAACACACATACACATATTATATGATACTAAAAAATATATATATACATACATAGCCTATACACCCATTGCAAGTATCTATATTAGATACATATATAATACACAAACTTATATTATATACATAGGTACACATTACATTATATATACATTACATATATACATATATCTACAATAGGAAAATAAGATATAGAGAGAGTGAGTGTGTGAGTGAGTGAACTGTGAGTGAGAGAGGGGGCTGTTCCTGTGTGACAGGAAACCTAGGGTGTGTGTGTGTATCAGGATTTGTGTGTGTGTGTAATGGTGTGTGTGTGAGAGGGGAACATGGTTTAGTGAGAGTGTTTAGTTCAGAAAAGAGGAAGTCCATAACAGTTTTTACTTAACAAAACTCAGATTTAACACCAATTTCAGTGAGGAAAAGAAAGAAAATCAATTTCATTTAACCCACACTAATCTCAGGTTCTTATGAACTCAGATTTTGAGTTCTAAACATCACTTAGATCTCAGAAAGTCTATTTCAGGCTGCTCATAACAGTCCAAACCATTTCATCCCATTTCGAATTCAAAACTCAACAATTTCATCCCAAAACTAACATACATGTAGATAACTTATAGGAGAACCATAATAGGAACTTAAACATGTGACTTAACAGTATTAAACTAACCAAAATGTATGGCAAAATCTATATTAAAAACTGGGAAAAATCAGTAAATATAAACATGTATCAGAAAATTTAAGGAAATAGAATTTGATAAATAGAAACATGTTAAAATATACAATAATTGGTTGGTAAAGTAAATATAACTTGTGCACATGTCTTAGGGCGTGTTTTGTGTCCACCACACTGTGACACGACGTGTCCACATACATACAAACACCAATCGGGCACACAGACACTGCACAGTACACTGTCTCGTGCACAGGTGCACGCGTGTCGTGCACCCGACACGACACGAATGGGGTCGTGTCCTCGTGCAGGGTAGTTCGTCTAGGGTCCAGCTAGGTGTGTGTTACCCTGAATCAGGTCCTAGCATGTCGTGTCCTGACATCTAAAGCCGTATCAGTGGCTCAAATAATCTGTGTACAGAACAGTGCAATCCCAGTGTACGACGAATATCTCTCTAACCCCTACACGAAATCCAATAAAACTTTGGGGGCATGATGTCAGTGCATGCCCCCTCGTGTCCACCAAGTTTCGTGTCAACTGAACTCGTGTCGTGTCCTGCAGAAGCCCCGAGTAGCAGGGGATGCGCCCAGGTCGCACGTGCGTGTCCAACCGCGTGTGCACGTGTCTATAACTACTCGACACGACACCAAAATCAAATAAAACCAATAGGAACATGTAAGCGACACTAAAATGCAATTTTCCATTCAAATAGTTTCACGAAAACAAATCGAAATGCCCATTGGGGCATTTCGTCAAACACTTAGCATACATCACTGATACGTGTCCGATACGGACACGTACAGGACACAAAAATCCACAAACCCTATTCCTACAGGACCAGGACACTTATGGCTAGGTGTTCATGCAATTAAAATCTAATTTTAATGGGTGGATTGGAAAATACCTAGGTGTGTTCTTCAACACAAAATCTCCCCTTCAATGAAGATCCCTAAAAGCCACCAAACTCCTTCAAATTGATAGAAAACTGAGATAAACAAGTTCCAACAGCAAGAAAACATCAATTAGAACCTATTGTAATTTGTTTGGATTAAAAAGGAGTTAAAATAGATTTTCTAGGGATTTATGAAGTTGGGAAAATACCTCTTTCTAAACTTGTGCTTTCCTAAAGAGGCTAGCCCTAAATGGAAGAGGATATTTATAGGGGGGATTCCCAATGTGGGTGCATGTGGCCGGCCAAGTCATGTTAGGGTTAGGCTTAGGCATTAGCCAATGGGCTTTGGGCTTCTATGGCTAAGTTATTGATTAAGGGTTCAACCACAAGTCATGGCTTATGACTTAAAATCCTAACTTGAGTCAAATAACCAAACCATAGGTCAACTCTAGTCTAACTAGGGTTGCATGACCTAACCAAGTCCAAACTTAACTAGGGTTAGCTCCGAGGTTAGTCTACCATGGTCATTGCTAGTCAAAGTCAACATAGTCAACCTTCATTCAAACAATTCAAAAATAAATTCTAAAAATTCCCATAAATTCTAATAAATTCAAATAACCCCAAAAATGACAAAATACCCTCAAACTAGAAATGTGGTTATGACAAATCTACTCTCCTTAAAAGAATTTTGTCCTCGAAATTGAAAGGCGAAATACAACTGATGAGAAGGATAGAAAGTATACCTCAAGGTCCAAAAAGATATGGGTAACGCTCGCGCATCTCATCCTCCCACTCCCAGGTAGACTCTCCTGGAGAATGATGCCTCCATGCGACGCGTACCAAAGGTATCACCTGGTTCCTCAGAACCTTCTCCCGTCGATCCAGTATCTCCACAGGCTGCTCTGGATAGCTGAGAGAAGGCCCAACCTCAATCTCCGAATAATCAAGCACATGGCTAGGGTCAGCCACGTACCGTCTCAACTGTGATACATGGAATACGTTGTAGACCCCCACAAGTGCAGGTGGCAAGTCTAGCCTGTATGCCACGTCACCGACTCTCCCGCTGATAACGAAAGGGCCGATGAAGCGCGGGCTAAGCTTCCCGCCTCCACCAAAACATATCGTACCACGAGTCGAAGATATCCTCAAGAAAATCTGATCTCCGACCTAATCACAAGCAAGGTCTCAATTAATTATGATAAACAAATATGATTAATAAAACACAAACAATCAAACCTAAATCTAATCCTACTCTAACCTGTACCTCAAACTCCAAGGGCCTCCGGTGGCTATCGGCCCAGTGCCGATGTCTATCCTGCGCCACGTGAAGTCTGTCCCTGATGAGCTTCACCTTCTCGGCTGCGTCAACAACCATCTCTGGCCCCAGTAAAGCTCGCTCACCAACATCATCCTAAGATAAGGGTGTACGACACCTACGCCCGTACAGAGCCTCGAAAGGTGACATCTCGATGCTGGCCTGGAAACTATTGTTGTAAGCAAACTCCACCAAATGAAGATGATCCTCCCAGGAACCTCCAAAGTCCAAGACGCACGTCCGCAGCATATCCTCAAGTGTCTGAATAGTCCTCTCTGACTGTCCGTCCGTCTGGGGTGGTATGCCGTACTAAACTTGAGCTGAGTGCCCAAGCTAGTCTACAGACTCCTCCAGAAATGGAAAGTAAAGCGACTATCCCGATCTGAGATGATGCTGACCGGAACCCCGTGAATCCTGACTATCTGCCGCATATACATCTCCGCCAGCCTCTCTGTAGACGTACCCACCTTGAATGGCAAGAAGTGGGCCGATTTGGTCAATCTATTAACGATGACCCAAATCGCGTCTTTTCCCCTTGGTGTACGCGGCAATCCTGATACGAAGTCCATAGTGATATGCTCCCATTTCCACTCGGGAATGGGCAGCGGCTGCAACAATCCACCGGGCCTCTGCCTTGACCTGCTGACAGACCAAGCACCTAGCTACGAAGCGAGCCACCTCCCGCTTCATCCCAGACCACCAAACATGCTCCCTCAGATCTCGGTACATCTTGTTGGCACAAGGGTGTATAGAGTACTGAGATCTGTGGGCCTCCTGCAAAACCTGCTCCCTGAGCTCTCCGTTGGGCACACATAATCTGGAACCATGCCTCAAGGCACCATCATCTACAAGAGAAAACTCGCCGTCCACCAATCCTGCTCGAACCTGCTCTCGGAGACACCGCAGAGCAACGTCCTCAAACTGAGTCACCTTGATCCTCTCCACCAAGTTTGACTGAATTTGCATCCCCCATAACTGCATCTGTACCCCGGACATGATCACCTCAATCCCAAGGATCTCCAAATCTGCAAGCAAATGTCGATCCATGGTCAAACACATGGCTGTCGGATACCTACTCAAGGCATCGGCAACCACATTAGCCTTCCCTGGGTGATACTGAAGTAGGATATCAAAGTCCTTCATCAACTTTAGCCATCTGTGCTGCCTCATGTTCAAATCGTTCTGAGTGAACACATACTTTAAGCTCTTGTGATCTGTGAAGATATCCACCCTCTCTCCATACAGATAATGCTTCCACAACTTCAGAGCAAATATCACCGCTGCCAGCTCCAGGTCGTGGGTAGGGTAGTTCTTCTCATGGGGACATAATTATCTGGAAGCATAGGCAATCACCTTCCCATGCTGCTACAAGATGCAACCCAGCCCCTTCCTTAAAGCATCACTATAAATAGTGAATCCACCAGATCCTGAAGGCAATATCAGAATCGGAGCTGTCGTAAGCCGCTTCTTTAACTCATCAAAAGCTGCCTGACACTCCTCTGACCAAACATACTCAGTATCCTTTTGGGTCAACCGTATCAACGGCTCTGCAACCCGGGAGAAATCCTACACAAATCTCCGATAATATCTTGCCAGCCCCAGGAAACTCCTGATCTCTGCAACTGAAGTCGGCGCTGCCCATGCCTCAACTGCTACAATCTTCTTGGGGTCAACTGAGATACCATCTTCAGTCACCACATGCCCCAAAAAGTCCACCCGGTCCAAGAAAAACTTACACTTGGAGAGTTTTCCATAAAGCTGCTCCCTCCTGAGAGTCTCCAGCGCTATCCGCAGATGCTCCTCGTGCTCCTCCTCAGTCTTAGAATATACCAAGATGTCGTCTATGAACACCACCACAAACTGATCCAGGTACTGATGGAATACCTTGTTCATCAGGTTCATAAACACTGCTGGTGCATTGGTTAGCCCAAACGGCATAACCAAAAACTCAAACTGCCCGTACCGCATCCTGAAAGCGGTATTGGGAATATCCTCCCCCTTCACCTTCACCTGGTGATATCCCGACCTCAGATCAATCTTGGAAAATACCCGAGCTCCGCTCAACTGGTCAAAAAGATCGTCGATCCGCGACAGTAGATATTTGTTCTTGATCGTGAGGTTGTTGAGTGCCCTATAGTCAATACACATCCGTACTGATCCATCCTTCTTTGGCACAAACAACACTGGTGCACCCCATGACGACGAACTCGAGCGGATGAAGCCCTTGTCCTGCAGCTCATCCACTTACTTCTTCAACTCCAGCAGCTCACTATTGTTCACTCGATAGACATGCTGGGAGATGGGTTCCATTCCTGGAACCAAGTCTATCGAGAACTCTATGTCGCTGTCTGGTGGCAATCTCGGCAACTCCTCTGGGAAAACATCCATATACTCTGCTATCAAGGGGTGCGGAATCGCCTGCTCCTCAACCGAGACTCCGCAGAAAACTCTGCTGCTCTGCTCCGCCTGACGTCTGGAGTACTCAAACTCTGGCTCCCCCGACGCTCTGAAGAGAACTCTACCCCCTCTGCAATCAATGCTGGCGTGATGCCTATTCAACTAATCCATGCCGATTACTATATCGTAGTTCGGTAATGGCATTACGAGCAGGCTCACCTCCAACTCACGGCCTCCCAAAACAACTCTTCGACCTTTACAAACATCACGTACGAGGATAATGCCACCCCCGGTCGTGATCTTGTAAGTCCTAGGCAACAATTCAGCTATGATACCATGTCTAATCGTAAAAGATACTGATATGAAACTATACGAAGCACCGAAATCGAATAATGCAAAAGCTGGACTGGAGTCGAGAAGAATCGAACCTGCGATCAGCTCTCCTACCACCTCTGCGTCCTCAGCCGCCATGGCGAAAGCTTGCCCCGGCTGGCCTCCCCTGGCCTGCTGCTGATGCTGAACAAATCTCTGCTGCTGGATCGGCAGGGCTGGTCCCCTCTACTGGCCTGCTGCTGTCCTGGCTCCTCCTCCCTGAGCAGCTCGTCCCGTGGTCAAAGCACACTCCCTCATCTGGTGATCTCCTGAGCCACATACCAGGCACTTGCCCAGCCTCTTCCTACACTCGTTCCATCCGTGCCCTGGCTTCTTGCAATAAGCACAGGTGGTGGCCTGCTGCCTCGGTGCCTACTGCTGCACCCTCTGCTGCTGATGGTGCACTGGCTGATGCCTCGGCTGCTGAAACTGCTGCGGTTAGAACCTCTGCTGCTGGTGCTGCTGCTGAAAGTACGGCCTCTTGGCCGATCCTCCGCTACTGCTGCCTCCCTGGGAGTCTCGCCCCCTCTTGAGCCTAAGCTCAAGATCATCCTCTGCAGCTAGTGCGTCCACCAGGATCTCCTCAAATGTAGCGCTGCGGGCGTTCTTGGTGTAGGACTTGACCTCCTTTACCAAGCCCTTCCGGAACCTCCGGGCCTTCGTCGTCTCCGACAAGTCCTCCATAAATCTGCTCAGGTGGCAGAACTCTCTTGCGTACTCCTCCACGGACTGGCTTCCCTGGACTAGGGCCTCGAACTGGGTCTCGAGGGCTCCCAGCGCTGCGTCTGGAAAGAACTTCTCCTTGAACAGCTTCTTGAATGCTGCCCAAGTCTGTCCTGCTGTGCCAACCCTCGGGTCGATCTGGTACCATGTACGGGCTAGATCCTGCATCATGCTGGCCGCTACCTCTATCTGGAGCCTCGTCGGGATCTCAGCCAACCTGAAAATCTCCTCCATATGCTCGATCCACTCATCGGCATACAAGATTCCCTCTGTCCCTCGGAAGTCTCTCGGTTGCATCTTCTGGAAATCTTGGATGCCCTTCTCCCGTGGCTGGTGCGGCTGCGGGGCTGCCGCTGGCTGAGCTACGACTCTCTCTACTGCGGTCACTGCCAGCTCAATGCCTCGTGTGAGCTTTGCTGTGTGCCTCTGCTGCTGGGTCTGCTGACCCTCCATGTACTACCGAAAGAAGGCTAATAGTTGAACGGCGTCAACTGTCCCCGCAGGTGGCTGCTGCTGGAAGGGCTCCTCTGCGATGACTGGGTCCTGTCTCTGAGCCGGTGGAGGCATACCCCCTGCTGCTGCTGCTGCTGGAGCCTCAATACGAACAGAGGTGGCAGGAGCTGCAGTCTCCTGTCTCTGCTGAACTGGCTGAGAGGTAGCAGATCCCTCTATAGCATCTCCATGAATGGTACGCTGCGATCGAGTCTCTACCATCCTGAAGATAGACCAAATAAGTGTATCAATTTTCGAGAAAGAAGCGATATAACAAAGGCGGACAATTAAAATTCAAAAGGATCAGCTGACAATAAGGATTTAGATGGCAATAAAAAGAATTTCTTCCTAATGTAATTGAGTACCTTAAAAATTAATGTCCTATATCATACTGCAGGCTGTAGTGATACTCTAGTTCGAATACCACTACACTTCTAGTCTAGACCTGCATGGGCCACCACTAAAAACGTGTCACGACCCGCACCCTAGAGTAAGGGCACGAGAAGTGGGTACGTCCAGCCTACGCTGCAGTGTCGGCGGTAGAACGCTGTCCTAGGTCACAACATCTAACAATATAAAGCTAAACAGTATATACTCCCCGAATGGGGGTGACATAGCAGAAAGTAAACTCATTCACAACTAAGGCAGATGATAAGATAGATGATAGATAGATAGATAAAGTTGCTGAAAAGAAAGGAACTACCAAGTACAACAGAGAGTCTAAGTGTCTAAGAATAATACTTATCCCAAATCCCAGGTATCAATATATACAATCATCCAGTGAGTAAAGTAAATGAGAAATATCTTAGTCTAAGGGTGTGTCATCCACAGCTAGTGGGACCTGTTGCTGGTCCAGGTCCAACATCTCATCTAAGGTAGCACCGTAATAGGTATCCACACCAGCCTCCTCCTCGTCCTCTGTAATATTTTCAACATGTCCAGTCAGGACAGGAGCGAGCACAATACATCTCAACACTTCATAGCAGGTTAGAAAATATAAACATACAGTAGAGTAAGATACAAGAAACTGAAAGAAAGTATGGAATATAAACAGAGAAAGCTGTAATGGAAATATATATACTGTAATAGAGAACTAACAGTGGCTAGTGAGTCAGAGTACAACATAAACATGTGAATGTCATAGGAGATTCTGGGAACTATACTATGGAGTGATTCTGGGAACTACACTACTTGAATATTATTCACATGTCTACTTCTACTCCCCCGTACCCCCAATCAATACACAAGGATCCGGTCAGGTTATGTTATGATTCCATGCAAAGGCCCACAAGGGGTGATACATGGATAGCCCATAAATGGGTGATTCTGGGAATGCCCATAAATGTGGTGATTCAGGAAAGACTCTGTGATCATGAGAGTACATGTCACAAGTGATCGATGAATCGTAAAGCATAGTGATACACCACGTAAGTGAAACGCACAGAACATGTAGTATACGATGCTCCCTGAGGGGATAACATCTCAAGAATGGATCCATATAGTACTAATCCGTGTTACCAACGTGACATCATCAAGTAAAGTAATCTAAAGCAGAAAAATAATTCTAACAGGATATGAAATGATCAAAGAATGTACTCGCCTGGTATCTGAGTGTCCAACTGAAAAGTACTGTCCGAGGAGTGGTGTCTGGCTCCTATTTAGAACAGCACAAGTCACAACAAGTCCAGAATGGTAAAATGAAACACTACAATGCACTCTACATGAATCTAGGTCAAAGTAGGCCAAAGTCAACTCTTGGTCAACCCTAGAAGTCAAACTAGGTCAACTATGGTCAAACTAGGTCTAACAAGTCCAAACTAGGTCAAACAAGTCATTCTAGGTCTAACTAGCCCAAACTAGTCTAAACAAGGCTAAACAAGTCTAATCTAAACTCACTAGTCAAACAGACACACACAAGCCATAGGCTATATCATGCCTATAAGCCAACCCATAATACATACACACATCTATATCTAAACATGGTACACTCTTGATATATTTATATAATCTAACACATAACACATGTATATATATAATACATATATATAGTAAACACACATACACATATTATATGATACTAAAATATATATATATATATATATATATATATATATATATATATATATATATATATATATATATATATATATATATATATATATATACATATACATACATAGCCTATACACCCATTGCAAGTATCTATATTAGATACATATATAATACACAAACTTATATTATATACATAGGTACACATTACATTATATATACATTACATATATACATATATCTACAATAGGAAAATAAGATATAGAGAGAGTGAGTGTGTGAGTGAGTGAACTGTGAGTGAGAGAGGGGGCTGTTCCTGTGTGACAGGAAACCTAGGGTGTGTATGTGTGTGTATCAGGATTTGTGTGTGTGTGTGTGTGTAATGGTGTGTGTGTGAGAGGGGAACATGGTTTAGTGAGAGTGTTTAGTTCAGAAAATAGAAAGTCCATAACAGTTTTTACTTAACAAAACTCAGTTTTAACACCAATTTCAGTGAGGAAAAGAAAGGAAATCAATTTCATTTAACCCACACTAATCTCAGGTTCTTATGAACTCAGATTTTGAGTTCTAAACATCACTTAGATCTCAGAAAGTCTATTTCAGGCTTCTCATAACAGTCCAAACCATTTCATCCCATTTCGAATTCAAAACTCAACAATTTCATCCCAAAACTAGCATACATGTAGATAACTTATAGGAGAACCATAATAGGAACTTAAACATGTGACTTAACAGTATTAAACTAACCAAAATGTATGGCAAAATCCATATTAAAAACTAGGAAAAATCAGTAAATATAAACATGTATCAGAAAATTTAAGGAAATGGAATTTGATAAATAGAAACATGTTAAAATATACAATAATTGGTTGGTAAAGTAAATGTAACTTGTGCACATGTCTTAGGGAGTGTTTCGTATCCACCACAATGTGACATGATGTGTCCACATACATACAAACACCAATCGGGCACACAGACACTGCATAGTGCACTGTCTCGTGCACAGGTGCACGCGTGTCGTGCACCCGACACGACACGAATGGGGTCGTGTCCTCGTGCAGGGTAGTTCGCCTAGGGTCCAGCTAGGTGTGTGTCACCCTGAATCAGGTCCTAGCATGTCGTGTCCTGACATCTAAAGCCGTATCAGTGGCTCAAATAATCTGTGTACAAAACAGTGCAATCCCAGTGCACGACGAATATCTCTCTAACCCCTACACGAAATCCAATGAAACATTGGGGGCATGATGTCAGTGCATGCCCCCTCGTGTCCACCAAGTTTTGTGTCAACTGAACTCGTGTCGTGTCCTGCAGAAGCCCCGAGTAGCAGGGGATGCGCCCAGGCCGCGCACGCGTGTCCAACCGCGTGTGCACGTGTCTATAACTACTCGACACGACACCAAAATCAAATAAAACCAACAGGAACATGTAAGCGACACTAAAATACAATTTTCCATTCAAATAGTTTCACGAAAACAAATCGAAATGCCCATTGGGGCATTTCGTCAAACACTTAGCACACATCACTGATACGTGTCCGATACGGACACGTACATGACACAAAAATCCACAAACCCTATTCCTACAGGACCAGGACACATAGGGCTAGGTGTTCATGCAATTAAAACCTAATTTTAATGGGTGGATTGGAAAATACCTAGGTGTGTTCTTCAACACAAAAGCTCCTTCAATGAAGATCCCCAAAAGCCACCAAACTCCTTCAAATTGATAGGAAACTGAGATAAACAAGTTCCAACAGCAAGAAAACATCAATTAGAACATATTGCAATTTGTTTGGATTAAAAAGGAGTTAAAATGGATTTTCTAGGGATTTATGAAGTTGGGAAAATACCTCTTTCTAAACTTGTGCTTTCCTAAAGAGGCTAGCCCTAAATGGAAGAGGATATTTATAGGGAGGATTCCTAATGTGGGTGCATGTGGCCGGCCAAGTCATGTTAGGGTTAGGGTTAGGCATTAGCCAATGGGCTTTGGGCTTCTATGGCTAAGTTATTGATTAAGGGTTCAACCACAAGTCATGGCTTATGACTTAAAATCCTAACTTGAGTCAAATAACCAAACCATAGGTCAACTCTTGTCTAACTAGGGTTGCATGATCTAATCAAGTCCAAACTCAACTAGGGTTAGCTCCTAGGTTAGTCTACCATGGTCATTGCTAGTCAAAGTCAACCTAGTCAACCTTCATTCAAACAATTCCAAAATAAATTCTAAAAATTCCCATAAATTCAAATAAATTCTAATAAATTCAAATAACCCCAAAAATGACAAAAATACCCTCAAACTAGAAATGTGGTAGTGACAATTCCCGAAGTACATGTCATTGCCACTCGGAGTAAAAGTCGGTCACCCAGTCAAAATATGCCAGTTTGTAATTTAACGGTTGGATTTCGCACGGAGGCTCCAACAGTCGTAGTATGTACTTCGGCATAGTTTGCACAAAGCCAAACTGACGAAGTACTCTATCGGGCATGTACGGTTCTGTGATATCATAGCATGTGATCATGCCATAAAATAAAAAAACTGGTTGGACCTCACGATTCTGCTCACGTAAATCCCGATATGGATTCCAAAAAATTTATAGACAACAGTTAACAACAAAACAAAATTAACATGAAAAAGTAAGTCAAAATTTAGTACCTCTTCTGGCACCAAATTGTCAAGTACTTAACGAATGGAAGCCAGTGTTTGCCAATTTTTGGTTTCCAGCTGGGATGGCCTCCATCGACACACTCTAGGAAGGTGTTCAACATACTCTGGGTTCAGGTCAGCCCGTCTGAGCATCAAAAAGTGCTCGTATATCCATGCCTATTCAATTTATAAACGAATAGTCAAAAAATAAACAACAAAATAAAGTATACAAGAATAAAATATAATAGAAGTTTTCTTACATGTACCAGAGTCTGACAGCCGGCCATTGTCTTAGTCCCGACACGGGATGCGATGTCGAGCTTGCGGTAAAGATTGGCTAGGATACCGCTTCCCCAGGATATATCAATGAAGTCATCTACTTCAGATAAATTGAGCATGTACCTAGCATGTATTGACATTCCGGACTTGTCCGGAATGCCGACCGTTCCTAGGACGAACAACATATACGCACGGGCCACCGCGTCGACCATATCATCGTCATCGTCATCCACCTCCATATCCATGAAGTGGTCCACCAGAAATGATAGAGGAATTTCGTATGACTTCTTCAAGCCTGTCAGAGTTGTAAAACTGGTAGCCTGAAGTCTAAGGTGACTTGAGACAAAGTTGATGATCTTCTCGTACCATTTCATGGATTTCTTATTGGTGTAATATTTTTTGGTCATGACGCGCCCGGTCACTGGCAGCTCCAGTATCTGGTAGATGTCGTCAAGTGTAATAGTCATCTCCCCTGCTGGGAGATGAAATGTGTTGGTCTTCGGGTTCCATCTCTCCATAAAGGTAGATATGAGGGCACTATCCATTATCCGATAGGCGTTTTGTGCCAAATTGTGCAAGCCGCTCGGTATAATTTTGCTCTGGACGGCCTCCGATAAGCTTCCAAACTGCCAGGATATGGTTTTCTTCCCGTGTCTTACAGCCCTAAGGATACGATATGTCCTCTGTATATCGAACAACAGAAAAGCATAACAATTATGAAATACATATATATAGTATACTAAACTGGTAGCTTATAAACGTCATGTACATACCGGGTGCTTCCATATTTTATACGCAATATGGTTCTCAAAAGAAACCAACATTGAGCAACCGGGCAGACGGACAGGCGGCTCAGAAGGACCGGCCTCCTCAGATGGACCGGCCTCCTCAAATAGAGGAGAACCGCCTTGACATGATAGGAATCGACCAATTGGTACGTCGTCGTCGTCATCGGAAGACCGTGTAGGAGTAGGAGCTCGTTGCTTCGATCGAGCTTGACGTACCGGTGGCGGCGTCCGAGACCGAACTTGGGGCGCCAGTTCGAAAATTGTTAGCGGACGCTCAAGAGGACGTCCTGCACGTTCCTTCCGCTTTGACGCGATGCGCCGTATTCTTTTGTTAGCGTCCAGTGGACTGCATGACAACATACAGTTATTGAATAATACTAACAGAAATAGGACATGCAGTTACCCCCCGCATATGAGCATCATGCAGTTACCCACCCCCATACCTCATTACAGTAGGACTGCCAGGCCTGTGGCAGTCCTAATGAAAATCAGGACTGTGGCAGTCCTGATTTTCATTAGGACTGCCACAGGCCTGGCAGTCCTACTGCAATAAGACCCGAACGGCCAAAACGAGATGCTAGTTTGTCGTGTTCGAGGGTTAGGATTTCAAGATAAAATGTGGGTTTCTTATGTTTGAAAATTAGGGAAGAGAACCATAAAGAGATTATAAACCTAATTTATCAAAACTTTTTCAAGAATTAAAAATATTCTAGGGTTTTGAATAGAATGTACAAAATTCTTGAAGAAATTAGGGAAGAACGTACCTAGATTCCGGTTGCTTGGACTTGCGTGTCATCTCTTTGAATCTACGAATGTTGTTAAAGAAATCTTGGTGGAGGAATTGGGAGTGGAGTGGGGTTTTAGGGGTTAAGTGGGGTGGAGAAGAGAGTGGGGTTTTAGGGCTTGAGGAGCTTTTGGTAGAGAGAGAAGGAAAAAGAAGAAATGAAGTGAAATGAAGGGTTTGGGGGGTTGGGCTGACCCCTAGCAAAATTTGGGTGCCCTCTAGCAAATTCTCCACCTTCTTGGGCTGCCCCTAAGTAAGGGTTGCCCCTAGTAATATTGGCTTTGAAAATTGGGCGCTTCTCTTTCGGGTTGGCAATATTTGTAGATTTCGGGTGGACCCCGCTTTTCGTTTATGGGCCACACTATTGGGCTCTTTGTTTTTTCCACTCTTTTTTTGGGTAGGAGAATAGAACTTGGTTGGACCAGCATGTTGCTACATATTTGGAGTACCTTATGGACATGTTTCCCAAATACAAACTTTCAGGGACGTGAAATACTATGTATATTTGAAAATTCATCTAAAAAGAATATACTCGGAAATTTTGTATTCTCGAAAAATCAAAATTTTGGTAATTAAATTTTCAGAAAATTTCATCCAGGTTGATAAATTTACTCAATTTATGCACAACAATATATGTTAGGAGAATTTGCAAAAAGGAGGATCTCGCACCAGTGTGACTCGCGCCAGACTTTAAAAAATTAAAAAATTCTTGACGCCAGTGACACTGGCGCCAGACAATAAAAATTTGAAAAAAATTTCTGGCGCCAGTGCCACTGGAAACACACAGTAAAAAAAAACATGGCGCCAGGCATTAAAAATAAATCCTAAAATTGGGCACCAGGTTTTGTTTTTTCGTATTATTTTGGTTTTTGGTTTGTTTGTTTGGTTTGGTTTAATTTGATTTTGTTTATCTTTCAGTGTGGTTTGATATATTAGTTACTTTGATATTATCTATATTATACTATGGATAATAACAAAACATGTATAAAAATTTATATAAATAATATACATATAGATATTAATTTGTATATTGATATCTATATGTATATTATCTATATGTTTATTGTCTATATTATTTTGTTATATATATATATATATATATATATATATATATATATATATATATATATATATATATATATATATATATATATTGCAAATGACCTCTAGCCTAGTGGTTAAGAGAGATGCATGCGGCCCAAGTGGTTAGAGTTCGAGCCCGAGTGGAGGCGAGTTCGCAACAATTACCCATTGCTTAAAAATATATATATATATATATATATATATATATATATATATATATATATATATATATATATCAATTTTTATATTAGTATGTATATACATATAGATATATGTATATTAATTATTATTATCTATATTAATTTGTATAATAATTAATATGGATAATAACAAAATCTAATATTTAGTGTACAAATTAATTTATATATATTTATTTGTATATATTAATTTGTATACATTACTACATATAAATTTATATTTGTATATATTATTGTGTATAATAATTTATATATTAATTTGTAATAAATTAATATCCATATAAATTTGTAATATATTAATGTACAAATAATATATACAAATAAATACATGTCAGACTTGTGTTCTTTTGAATAATAATATATACAAAACTGAAACTAAAATCGAATTAATTGTTTGAGTATTTTCAAAATCGAAACTGGACCTAAGTTTCTTCAAACCGAATCGAAACTCTTATTCGGTTTTCGATTTTTGGTCCAAAACCGAATAATTCTCACCCCTAATTATCTGGCTTTAGATAATAAGTTGTAATAAAAGTAAAGAACATGTGGAGTCAGTACGGTACCAATGCACTCCATCAATGACAATAATAATAGGGAAGTAATCATCAGTAACATGTATTAATCAAGTCATTCATTCAATCATGCCCAACAAGTCCTACACCTTTCTAGTATTAAATAATTAGGGTCGTCTCAGTCCCGATTACTATGAAGCTAGGGTAAGGAACACATTCGTGTCATATCACATCAGGTAACCAAAACTGACCAAAAAATAATCACTCCAATAAGAACTCTTATTCAGTTCGCTTTCTGTTTTAGCTAATTAAGGTTTGCTATCGGTTTTGGTTTTTTAGAATTTCGGTTTATTCGATTTTGTCGATTCAGTTGAAACCAAGTAAAACGAACGCCCAACTATATATAAAAATGGACAAAGATATATAGCTAACGAGGAACAAGTGGAGGCCCAACAGTCCAAGGGATTATTGAGGAAGTTCTGGATCCAAATCGGTAACTTCAAAAAAAAAATCAGTATTTCGTACGTTGAAAATATTTTCATAGAGATGTATAACTTGAAGAATAAGAGTATCCTGCATCATAGTTATTCTATTTATTTGTCTGTCTCCAGTTTGTAAATTATTATACACAAAGATAACTTCCACTATTTTATTCAAAAGTATCACATATAATTCTTGAATTAGACGAATGTATGTTTTAACAAATTATAGTAACAAAGTAAGAACTACTTCAACAGAGCATTCGACAATGTGCTCGATTCAAGACTAAAAGTACAAGAAAAAATTTCCTGGTCTTTGGACCCTTTCTCTTGCTACCCCAATTTTGAAGAGTCCTACTCAAGACTTCCTGATTAATGTTCAATGTTAGGGTTCTCTCGGGAGATTTGTCTTTCCATATTTTTGCGATGCTCAAGCGAGATATGCTTCTTTTATCCAATGGTTCAAACTCGACTCTCCAATAACTGATTAACCGTGTGACTTCCCTGAACTATAAACATCGCCCTTGCCAACGGGACTTTTCTAGTGGGGACTAATACTATGATGCAAACACTACAGCAAAAAACATCACGTTAGTATAGTGCCAAGTCGTAGTGTCCCAATGCAAATTAATTGTTCATGTCATTGTGATCAGCATCAAATGCATGTAAATATAATTTATATCACTGCAAATTAGATACTTAGTGAACAATTGAATAGCCAATCTAATATCTCACATGAATCAAAACTAACCTAAGCTTATTACATCCTGATAGATTGACCATTACTAGGTACAGCTGAAAATTAAACAATTTCTTCACTTTCTTCCTGAGTGCAACTTATAGGTGATGATGGCAAATTAAAAGTAAATATGATGGTGAATTATCTATAGGTGATATTTACCCACTTGAATCAAAACATCATAGCCTCACAAGCGATCAGAGGATGTGGAGGATCCACTTTGACCATCCAAATAAGTGACGCAAGGCCAGCCCTGAGCATGTTCTTCTGGAACGATCGAACAGGACCCTTTAGTATAGAGGACCCTTAATTTTGGAAGTTCCTTGTTATAATAGTTTTATAATACATAGTCAAATATGACATTGCAGTGATTTTTCTCAAGTGGCAAAATATTTGTTTTGCATGTGGGAGATACAAGGTTCAATCCTTTACATCTCTATTTTATTAATATATTTTTTCTTTTTTGGGGAAATAGCTTTTATATCCAAAAACCTCTAGCTTCTACTAGAAAAGAAATGTTTCAAAAATAATTTGATATATTGTTGAACAAAATTTTAATTAGCAAGTAAAGCACAAGTTTTTGGGCATAAATGTGGTTTTAATATTTTTTCATGTGTATTATTTGAATTTGTTTTGTTAAAAAAACTTTTACATGCCAGAAACCTGTAGCCTTCGCAAAAAATATTATATGGCTGGAACTTGAAAAAAATAACTTGATATCTTTTGAACATAATCATAAAAAGTAAAACACGCGTTCTTGAAAATAAAAGATGTTTCAAACCAAATTCATTCGAATAAAAAAAAATCCGGCTAGTATGTATATTAAACATTTTGATTAACATGCTTCGTCTTTTCTTTGCAAACAAGCTTCTTCTGCAAATGAATTTATGTAGATTTTGTAGATTTGAGTAGTATTTTTTAAATATTTTGATATTATAGTCGTTCGATCAATAAAATTCTTTTCAATACATGGAAGTTACGATATTCTTTTATTAATTTTAGCTTATACATGTTGGTCATTTTTTAAGAAGAATTAAATTAAACTTAGCGCCATTGACATGTGTCATTGATTTTTTTTTATACATAAAATATGGTTTTTATATTCAGTTTTCATAACAGGGCCCTCTGAATTTCAGGACCGACCCTGAAGTGACGGATGAAAGCTGCTCCTCTAAGTCATTAAGCAGATCAAGGTATTCCTTAAAGGCAGGATGAGACTGTTGACAAATACAGATCATGGCCAAAGAGGCACCAAAATGTTGTTAAATTATTAGCTCATGGCAAAATTTGAAAATAGAAGGTACCTGAAGAGTTGGTTGTATTCTCTCCATAGTCGCAAATCATGTTGAAAGAGATCAAATAGTACCTGCAAAAAAAATTTATTAGTTAAATAATCTCTATCTGGTTACTCTCTTCCATTCACAGTGAACTTGTACTCGAGGTTTAAACTCCTCAACATGTTGGTTAACGATTTCGCTTTGTGATACCAAAGTAGTAGTAGTAGTAATATATGCACTTTGCACTTGTATATACAGTGTTCATTAATATGGAAATAGAACTCAAACTACATACGCTCACTAACTCTAACACGCAATAGATCTTATTACTCCCCTCAAACTAGAGTTGCTACATAAATTGGAAAAACAAAACACTAGTAGACATAATCAGTCAGCATCAGCAGAGTTGCAATCGGACAAAAGTTACAACGGGCGACACACGGCCTATAATAGAAAAGCAGCAGTAGAAGAACACGAAGACGGTGGCAGATCACGGAGCATGAGGATGCACGACAGAGGAAGCAATAGTAGAGGTTGGTGAACGAGGACACCCGGCAGAGTGAACAATGTCAGTCATGCGTGACAAAGGCAAGAGCAGAGGTCAACGCATGACAAGAGACAATAGTAGAGGTTGACGCATGGGGAGACACGACATTGAGGATCAAGATTGTAGGCGGATGGGTGCCAGAAACAACTTCTTCACTTTCTTCCTTAGTGCAACTTACAGGTGATGATGGCGAATTAGAAGTAAAGATGAGGCAAATTATCTACAGGCGATACGTACGTACCCGCTTGAATCAAAAGATCATAGCCTCACGAGCGATCAGAGGATGTGGAGGATCCTCTTTGACCATCCAAATAAGTGACGGATGAAAGCGAAGGTATTCCTCAAAGGCATGATGAGACGGTTGACAAGTAGAGATCATGACCAGAGATGAGCTAAAATTTTGTTAAATTATTAGCTCTTGGCAAAATTTTAAAAGCGAAGGTACCCGAAGAGTTGTGTTGTATGCTCTCGATAGCCGCAAACCTTGTTGGAAGAGATCAAATAGTACCTGCAAAAAAATTTATTAGCTAAATAATCTCCATCTGGTTACACTCTTCCAATCACAGTGAACTTGTACTCGAGGTTTTTAAATTCCTCAACATGTTGGTTCACGATATAACTTTGTGATACATGCAAAGTAGTAGTAGTAGTAATAATATATGTACTTCGATAAGTAGTTTTTAACAATGATTGCATTAAACTAAAATTATGGGTCGATGTTTTCCCAAATAAAGAACCTTTGCTATCATGAATAGAACCCAACAACCAACAACTCTAATCAGTCGGTATCAGCAGAGTTGCTATCATGAATAGATCTTATAACACAACTACATAGGCTCACTAACTCTAACACGCAATAGATCTTATAACTCCCCTCAAACTAGAGTTGCTACATAAATTGGAAAAACAACACACTAGTAGACATAATCAGTCAATATCAGCAGAGTTGCTATCATGAATAGAACCCAACAACATCAGCGGACAAGATTTACAACGATCGACACACGCCTTATAATAGAAAAGCAGCAGTAGAAGAAGACGAAGATGCCGGAGCATGAGGATGTACGACAGAGGAAGCAGTAGTAGAGGTTGGTGCACGAGGACACCCGTCAGGGTGAACAGTGTCAGTCATGCATGACAAAGGCAAGAGCAGAGGTTGACGCATGACAAGAGACAATAGTAGATGTTGACGCATGAGGACACACGAGAAGAAGGTATAGAAGAAATTGAGGATGAAGATTGTAGCCAGAATATCTAGTCAACATTTCCCCTAAGTTGGATATCTCAAACATGTTCAGCTTGGAAGGAAAATCAGTTTTTTACAGGTACATCCGAGTAACAAACTGAGCAACACAAACAGCAGCAGAAATAGTAATAGACTGAAGATCACTTTTCCTGGAGAGGAAGCATCAGGAGTCGACCACAGTAGCAGAGACGATCTGTAGACGTCCATCCATGGATCCATGAAGAGAAGCAATAGACGGTTGTAATAAACAACTTAACGTATATGGCAGCTAGGACTACTGGGTTTGGAGAGGATTGCTTTGGAGAATATGGTGAAGTTTTAAGTCGGGCTGGAGAGGATGTGTTCGCAGAAGTGGATTTGGAGAGGGTAGTTTGGAAAAGATGGTGAAGTAGTGAAGTGAGTTTGGAGATGATGGGTTTGATGAAGATTTTGAAGTGTGTTTAGAAAACTTGGTTTTGAGAGGATCGATTTGGGGAGACTGAGTTTGAAGAAGATCGATTTGGAGAGACTAGAGAAAGAATTATTCAAACAACATAACCAATGTCTGTGCCAGACATGAAGTTTGGCAGAGTAACTTATATTAAGATATGACAGCTTTTAAATAATTTGAAAATGTTGATACCGATAGCGATACTCATAGGAATGGCCCGATACCGATAATATGAACCTTGATTCAAATATAGTAATCAGATCACAGTAGACTTACTTTCATGTGTCTAATGAAATTTATAATTATAGAAATGATTAGCATATTAAAATTGTGCCAGTGATGTGATTTCTTATTACCAATTTAAGTAAAAGTGATCATAGCAATTTATGCTCAAAAGAACAAGTATACCTCTGCACGCCTTAATAGAGTAGCGAGGACTACAATCCATTCCTTGAATTTGACAGTAAACATATGAGCCAGAAGGAATTCAGCATCTAATCTACTCTGCACTGTACCCATTTGGAGCTTAAAACGATTAAAAGTCTTAGATTAGGTTAAATAGTAAATATTACTTTCCAAAAGCAATTGAACATGAGAAAAGCTCCAATTAAAGAATTGACAAAGTTTTTATGACCGCCTGTTGACCCATCAACCTTCTATGGTGGTGTCAAATTCTTAGCCAAGTTTGCTGTGAGCATGAGAGGGTCATGCCTAAGACCTAGACATTAGTGGGAGGGTAGTAGAACTACCTCTTGTCTATGCAATTTAAGATCGCTCAAGCAACCAAGGAGTATCCTCCAAGTTCCCCTTGACTATAAAGAGTCTAGACAACGACGAATGATGGTACAACTTGCTAAAGGGAATCACACTCATCACATGGCACGTTAAGTCCTTGTCATATATGATACAAACGTTAAAGTTTAACTTCGGTGGAGGCGGATTAATAAGACCTTGCTAAATACTATTGTTAAATAATCAAGAAGAATAACATGTCTGTCATATATATGTGTGTGAATGAGCATGTATCTGCTCATCCTTTTAATTTTTAATGTATAGAAGATAATACAACATCTCTGTATTTTCCAGGAAAATAATGACACAAGAAGCTGCAGTGTACATCACTGTTTTTCATTGACATCGTCTTTCTGTAATATGAGTATCTATGTTGACGAGTACAGACACTGATAGGGTATGGGATATTAAAATTTTCAGATAGGTATAGTTTTAGTCACTTATGTTGTACAAATACGGACACAGATACAGGTACGGACACGATATGGATATGGACACCCACTTTCCAAGTCCATGCAACATAGATGGGTATATATAAAGATAGGATACTAGCAATAGAAGAGTAAATTAGATGGAACATATTGTTAGAGCCGAGGCACAATTTTTGATGGAAAACTGAAAAAATAAAACAATTGTAAAGACAACGTTTCAACGCAACACTTCAATCAATAGCAAACGACAGTAGCACTTCTAAACAGAAGGTACTGATCGATATACAAACAGCAGCAGAGAAGATGACAGGCGATAGATGGATAATGGCCTGCTGGGGTGAATGATCACCGTTGTTCAAAGCTTAATTCGCCCCACACGAACAACTTCCAGGAACCAGCAAGTTCAACAGAAAACTTTGGAACACTCTGCTCTTCTGACTCATCGGAAGGCGCACTGACTCCTGCACTAAGTGGAGCTGATGCACTGCTTCTCTTCACTCTCAAACTCTCTGGAAACACGTAAGGAATGGTGCTAAAAAATGCTTCTGTCTTAACGTGAATTATAAACTTCTATATCGAGAGAGAGAGCAGAGAAGCTTATATAGCCTCGTCCTGTAAACGCCCAATTAGCAACATGTTCGGGATATGGGAAGAAACCGTCTCGAACATGCCGTAACTGCTCAATCGTACACAGACACGATATGAGCCAAAGGGCGCACAACGCGCACTATCTGCGCCACTTGTGCAATGCGTGCACATCCGCTCCAGTGCGTACTGGCGCACTGTGCACATTGCGCCAGTTGCGTACCCCGTGCAACCTGCGCCAACCTGCGCCAACCGCGCGCCAACTGGCAGCGCAAGTGTCGACTGCAACTTAAGCGCACTATGCGCCTAGCGACGATGCTGAAGTGTAAAGTGCGCCAACAAAATACCACATTATGCCTCATGAGCCCACGAGTCCGAGTCCGTGTCCGATTTCGAGTCACTAAGTCCCTTCGGGGCTTAGCTCCAATGGAAATAAATTTTTTAAGAGCAAAAAGCATGAATACTTCATTATTGTTTTAGCATTTTTTCCATTAGAAAAATACCCCCACATGGCACACCCATGTGCACCTTTACACCACATGTGCATCTCTAAAGGAGCATAGCTAATATATAGAATACAACTTCTTTGGCCTAGCCGATGTGGGACTAAAATTCCAAAACAAAAGGCCAAAACCCAACACATATGACTGAAATTTATAGCTTGCTTCTAAAGCCGCAATGCAAAAATATGACATGAATAAAATAAGATAAATCAATGTTATACCTTTTGTCCTATCAGTTCAAGCCCAGAAGCAAAATTGTCCAGCCGTGCAGATCCTAGTCTTTCCCGTTGGAGGTATTCCTGTACAAAGCCAGATGCAATCGAAGTCAAAAATCTAATAAGTAAATAAGCATGATAGACAAGCTATCCAAGATAAAAACTCACTACTAAATCAAATTGAGTTCCCTTTACAAATGCTACAAGTTTTGAAAGCTCTTTTCCAGACATTAAATAGCTCGCATGGTTCTCCAAGATGTTCTTAACAGAAGCAACATGTGCACTGAGCTCTTTGAATGAATTACTGTTACAATAACAAATTATCAGAGAAAGTAATTCTCCCAAGGTGTAACCAGTGGTTTAGGAAAATGATAAATGCAATGTTATGGTATACTTTTTCAAGTCAGAGGATTGCCTCCTAGAGGAAGAACAGAACAGAAAATACCCCAAAAATTTAGAAGACAACTTATCAGACTTTGCAGAAGCATTTTCATAGTCTCTCCCAGATCTCAGCAAAAACCTTACATGTAATCGATCAAGAATAATTATACTGTACAAGACCTAAAAGCTTAGGCTTAATAAGGAGAAGATGCATGTATTACATGCAAAAATCATACCAGCTCCCCAGCAAGTTCATATAAAGATTCATCAAGTGTTGTCTGCAAGAGCAAAATCAATATTTCACTAACCGAAAACCTTCAACTCTGAACTTCATAAGGGCAAATCATGCTCACCTGTGATAACCGTAGTGCACAATATTGACTCACAGCAGGACCCTCTAGCTTAGCAATCACCTGCGATTCCAGCAATTGAAGATCACTAACAATCATCTGCTCCATATTTTATCCCAAATGTAAATACAACTGAACTACACATACTACGCGAAGTTGCTAGATATTTATTGTCACGACCCGCACCCGGATATACGGGTACGAATACGTGGGCCACGCCCAGCCTACGCCGCGGTATCGGCGGTAGAACGCTGTCAAGTATACTATACTAACTACAACATCTAAGAATCCATATGTCACGACCCGCTCCCGGAATACGGACGAACGAGAACGTGAACAGCCAGCTACGTATATTGGGACGGCAACCATCCCGCTATACGATCACGGCTGTCTAGCATGTGAGGGTATTCTACAAACCAACAGTCTCTTACGGTCCAAATGGCCTATTGTCTCAATCTCAACAAGTAAAATAAGTTACAAGATAACAGATCACCAAATATACAATTGTAAGGCGTCCCAAACATTACATATAAGATGATCATGAAAACTAGTCGTAACAAAATGTAGAGACTAGCTCAGAGTTAAGTCATACATGATCAACCCCCGGGGCATGTCAATCACGTTACAGCCCGTAGGCAGATAATAAATACAAGTTGCAATCGAGCTAACACGTGCTCGTCGGCTAAACGCCTCAAAATAATATGAATTTACAATAAAGTGGGCGAACAAAAGAAACCCACTCGAAGCCTTGGTCACGCCTGGCGGTCACCATCTGGCTGGAAGACAGGTAGATCCCTTGCTGCTGCTCCGGTATCTGGCCATACAAAACCAGCTGGGTCAGACCCCAGAAAGAGCAAGTGCCACAAAGGAGGCTCCACTTAAGGACTAAAACCAGCAAATCATTAGCAAACAAAAGCAGCGAAATAAGTAAAAGCATATCGAGATTTGTGCGGTACCAATGCACGTATCCCGATCACAGAAAAAGGAAACAAGTAACTTGATTAGAAAATAATAATAATACCGGAGAACATGGCAGGTAAGATGCATGAAAAATAAGAAATAAATGCTATCCGGGCAATAAACGAGGAAGGACAAATGTACCGTACCAGGAAACCTGAACAGTACATAGTCACTAACCAGTCTATTGCTTGAAGATAACAATCATATACAGGAAGCTATAATATAGATAAGTGCCATCTACACAATAAACACGGTAAGGACAAATGTACCGTACCAGGTAGCCAGGTTACCACTGTAACCCTTCACCTAAACAGTACATAGCCACTGACCAGTTATTGCCTAGAGGACAGTCATACAAGAGGGTTACACTACAGTGACAGAGAAGAAATCTTGCAATCACATCCAGTGCAAGTCAAGCATTCAAGTTCTAGAGACTGGAACAATCAAGAGCTGGACCCATCAGGGCTGGTCCTAGACCAGACCAGACAAGGCTGGACACCATCCAATAATACACGGCCAATCATAGCCTACGGCTTGCTACATTAACTAACTAGGGTTATCACAAGCCTAGTTACTAACAAGATGCAAGTGAGATGTATCTCCGCCACAAGCCCTGCAGCTATCCAGGTTACCCAGGCGATTATTAGTATAGTGACAATTAGAGAGAGGGACTACATTCTTGTTATCATTATAAGTAGCTTGAGGATGCACCACTTGGCAGTGAGCTGGAAATGCGCCCTACTCGTCGGCAGGCTACAAGTCCAAACGATTGTGGCCGGGGTAACGGGATCGCCTGTAGCTGAGGAACATCTCGTCATGACTAGTGAATTAAGCTAGTTGTTAATCTTAGTTCATTTCCAATATGAATTCCTGACCCTGGGAAATCAAGAATTCATGTCCTAGACATGATGCAAGACAAGACTGGTGAATTGACCAAACACAAGAAGGTACACCCACGGTGTCAAGACAAGCTATACTAGTCAAGTGAGCCTGCCTCAGCAGCTCAAGTTGTCAAATTATCATGCCAAGTCATGTCATGTTACAAGCTGGAAGTGCGCCGCCACGAGCCACTATCAAGTTATCTAGTTATTAAGGTTACAAGTTACAAGTTATTAGCCAGGATTTATTTATCGTGTCAGGGCCATAAGGCATATCACAATGCAACTATTCTACAAGTAAAAGAAACATAATCCTAAGTGCACCCAAACGGCCACCGATGTAAAAAGACATGAAAAGTACAATAAGGCTGAAAACATGACTTTATAAAATAAGACCATAAGAAAACACTTTTCTGATGTAACAAGAGATAACAAAACCAGGGACAACGCCATACTAGCATTAAATCAAATCGTGCCCACATCGTGTTCGGGTCGAGCTCGGGTCAAAAGGCGTAAGGATATAAACCAGGGGTAAAGTGTTCCCAAATTAGTGTCAAGATTCAAGAAAGCAGTACACAAATACAGGAAATCGTGTCAAGACGTGTCGAGTCTAGTCAAGTCGTGTTGTGAGCACCAAAATCTCAGGAAGCTCCAAATTATGAAAAGAAAACCAAAGCCCAGAGAAAGCAATACAGGCACTAGGGGTGCAGGGGTACAGGGGCACTAGGGCAGGCCAGGCATACTGGAGTGCGCCTAGAGGCAGCACACTAGAGTGTGCCAGGGAGGCAGCACACTAGAGTGCGCTTACTAGCTGCACACTAAAGTGCGCCTAGTCTGGACAGGTCAATCCGCGCCTAGAGCCAATGGGGCAAACTGCACCTAGATCCATTGGATCAAATGGCGCCTAGGACCAGTGAGCCAAACCGCGCCTAAAACCCGTAGGTCAAAGAGCGCCTAAGTAAAGGGAACAGTGAACTGCGCCTAAAATGATAAATATAGGCGCAGTCGGGCAAGCCAAGGGAAAGTAGGCGCTATCTGCCTAACAGGAGGAAATGGGCGCTATCTGCCAATCTGGGAAAGTAGGCGCAGTCTGCCAACCGCGCCTAAAATGACGCCAAGGAGGCGCCATCGAGGGGCGGCGGCGAACAGCACCCAAGGAGGCGCGATCGAGACGAACCGCGCCTAAGGAGGCGCGTTCGAGCGAGCCGCGCCTAAAGAGGCGCGCTCGAAAAGGAGGCGCAGACTGCGAACCGCGCCTAAGAAGGCGCAGTCGAACGAACAGCGCCTAAAGAGGCGTGTTCGAGGAAGTAGGCGCCATCGGCCAGAACAGCAAGTCATCTTCTCCAAAAAATCCGAGAAGAGAACCCATGGAACTCAAAACTTTGGAACATCATAAATCCATCAATACAAACCCAAATCCGGATTTTCAAGGCTCTAACTTGTGTAAAATTGAAAGCTCTACAACATGGAAACATTAAATCCAACAAAAGAACAAGTTTGGGAGATCAAATCTCCAAAAATCCGAAAACACTCCAAACCTAGATCTACAAGATTCCAAGCTCCAAATCAAGAAAACCCAAGATCTAATGTTGCTCATAGGGTGCTAAACTAGCTAATGGGCACATAAAATCTGGCCCTCAAGTGTGAGCAAGGTGCACTTGCCTAATGGGGGTGATTCTCTCTTGGGGAAGAAGAAGAAGGAAGGGAGAGGGGGTGGCCGGCTGTGAAGTGGGAAAATGAGAGGGGAGAGAGAGAGGGGATTAAATGATGGTGGGGTGTGATGGAGGTGAGGGAGAGTATAGGTTAAAGGGTTCCAATGCAATCTCAAACCAAATAAAACCGAACCAAGTCTCCAAATCAAACCAAGTTAAACCAAGCCAAGCTCCTCCACATAAATTCGAGCCAAAATACGAAAGCCGAGAATACTGCAAGTTGAGCAAAATACAATGCAGGCCAAGGTCCAATCAAAATCCAGAAGTCATTAACCAGATTAACCCATAATGATAAATGACAATTAAACTACCACAAGATTACGAAATAAACTACAATTAACTAGACAAGAAAAATAAAATACGGGTCAGAAATACGAATACGCAATAAAATACGTATCACGAATTTCGAAATATTACACCATAACTAAAAATGTACTCATGTCACATCACAAAAACTAAGGAAGATAAGACAAGAATTAATAACAATATCACTAGAACAACTAGAATCTACAATAATCATAAGACATGAAAGATAAAGAAGGAACAACAAGACTAACTAAGGATAACTACCAGGCAACTCCCATAGAAGAATAGTGAGATCCACCTCAGCTAGCAACATCATGAAGTCCAATAATGAGGGCACAACTACTCCTAAAATTTGTCAACATATCCGGTCAGGATGGAACGAGTACATATATCTCATAACAGATCTCAAGATAGAATAAAAGCTATAAGACTGTAAATAGAGCATATACAATAAATCATGGAGTGTACATGTATGTATCATGGCATGGTAAGCTGTAAAGCTAGAGCTAGAACAAGAAAATAGAACAGGATCATGGCATGTACACGAATCAAGGTAAGCTATATATATCCAATGTGTGTAATTTAAAAGGAAGGAGAGAGAGTGATATTTAGAAAGAGAGAGGGGGTGTGTGTTCGGGTACATAGGGGTGCTGATGGGAGAGGAGAGAGGTGGTGTAGGTAGAGAGAGAGTGATGGGAGAGGAGAGGGATATTTAATATATATGTGTGTGTATATTAAATATAGTAGAGAGAGAAAGAGATATAGAGATGGGTTTTACTTCATGAAGAAGAAAAGAGAGAGGGGGTCGGTTGATAGAGGGGGCTTCTCTTTGTGTGGCAAGTGAGAGAGTAGGAGAGAGAGAGAGAGAGTTATATTATATATACATACATATGTGTGTGTGTATATATATATATATATATATATATATATATATAAGAGAGAGAGGTAGAGATATTTTATATAGAATAACCGTATTTCAAATAGAGAAAAATGCAGACACATCAGTGGGATGTATGGGCAGTCATGATGGAGGACAACATGGAGCTGGGGTTGGGTTCAGTGGAGCCGGGTTGGGCCAAAATCGGACAGGGGGCAATATTCGAATTAAAATGGGTGTTTATAATCATGGGTAAATAAGTAGCATGTGGGGGCTCAAATAAATGGGACACAAGTGTCAGGCGGGTAGTAGGCTTCGTGTGGGCCATGTTCCTATTTGGGGTCGACTAGGTTGGGTCGATGTCGGGTTCCAAAATTAAATTGGAAATTAAATCAGGTTTTACGGTAGATAATTAATTGGCCTAAATTGAACCGAAAGTTGTGCGAAAGAAATAGAGCACAAAATGGAGTGTCTGAGTGGGACATAATGGTCATGGGTGAAGAGCGTCTCGAGTAGATCAGGCATGACAAGTTGGTTTCGAGAAAATGACTAGTCTGGTGCTCCCAAATTAAAAGTCATGGTAACGCGCATATGATGATCAAGGAAAAGAGTGGGAATTCAATTAATAATTAAATGGTCTAATATTGACCCGAACTTGCGCGAAGCAAAAAGAGCACAAGGGAACAAGTTCAAGTGGGACAGGATATATCAAAATGAAGATAATCTCGTCTACTATAAACTCCTAGAAGGAAGTTTCCAGAGACTGGCATCCCTGATGCTCTAGAATTCCAAGTCACGGTAAAGAGCATTAAATTAAATAATAATCAAATAATAATATCTGTTCAAAATAATTGATTTATAAAATTGATAAAAATAAGCCCAAAATTCAGGGGCTTACAATCCTACCCACCTTATAAAAATTTCGTCCTCGAAATTAAAGGTTGATAGTGGGGTTAAAACCTGATAGAAGATTTAGGCAATATTTTAGGCACGATTCAAGAAAATCGATTTACAATTATTCAGGCACGATGAGGGATTTGGCACGATAGAATCATGATATGAACAAAATTATATGTGCATGATTTCAGAAATAAGCCAAGTCATTGGGGCACAATTTTAGAGACGATTAGAGGAATCGACGATATAAATGAAGTTCAAGTACGAGGTGACCCGTAGGACTTAGGTTGATGGAAAATCAACCTGAAAGTCGCACATGCTTGATCAAGATGAAAAGCTAACCATGACCAAAACAAAGTTTGGCATAGTTGAGATAAAATTTCAGACACAAACAAAAATCGAAGTCAATGTCTTATAGGCCCGATCAGAGATTAAGGAGGATGATTGATAAAATCATGAAATACGATCCAAGTTCGAACGCGATTAAAATCGAAAATAGTCTAAGTTCACTTGGCACGATTTGAGGGTTAAGATTATCAAGATGATGAAAATCAAAGTTGGATAGTCATGATCTAAAACAGGGCTAAGAGAAGCAAATGGAGAGAAAAATTTGAGAATAGCCCGATTGAGAAATAGATTGGATAGAAATTAGATTATAGGTTACATAAGCACGATCAAGATCCAAGTTCAGCTATGAAAGACGGTAAAATCATGAATTCAAAATCAAGGTCCTAAAAGCACAATTTAGAAAGGAACCCAAGTCACAAAGGAAATTGAAGTCATCTAGAGTCTAGTCAGCAATCAAGACTCTTTGGCACGATAAACAAGACGATCAAAATTGATTGGTCATGGACAGAAGAGAATCAAAATCTTAACAGTATCAAAATTTAAGAAACAATTTAGATATAAAATTTTTAAAATTTTCAGAGTTTCCAAGTGTAGATGACAGATGTAGATATGATGTAGGTAATTTGTGTAATCAAGACATAGCTAAACAAGGTAAAGGAAATGATGGCAAGATGAGAAAATCATCATGCGATGGGAGAGAAAATAATAATAAACAAGAAATAATGGTAGGAATTATCTTGCTTAATTGGTAAAAGAAGTGAATCAACTTAAGATATGACCTGATAACCATATACGTCTATCCAAAATCATGTTGCCAGAATTTACGCCACGCCAGTAAACATAGCTAAAATAAACGATAGAGTCCATAACTAAGGTATACACCCTATAATTAGGTCATCTAGATTCCTTACCATGCCAACCGGTATGGCTGCAAGAGAATCTAAATTCCGTAACTTAGGATAGTATATCCAAAATCAGGCTCCATGTCCCTGTCAGGCTATCTAATATGACTGCGAAAAATTCTAAACTCCATAAATAAAGTAGACACTTACTGTTCTCATCGTCCTCGTCCAAAATATGTTTATCAGGATATCTTAACTCAATTTTTAAAAGAATTATCCAAAACAAAATCAAAGGTCAACAACGAATATTTAGATTTAAAATTCAACAACAAGTCAAGGGTAAGTTAATAGAAACAACGGAAACAACTTCCGAGATAGGGTTCAGAGGAAAATATCAGGAAAGTCCCGAGGGTACTACCTAGGTCAAGATAGAAAATGGTGGAATATAATCTAGAACAAACCTCGACCATGATACGAGGTTGGTAAATCATATTCTCTCCCCAACCTAGATGATATACAAGTCCAACTTATACCTTAATCCTAGGGCAGGCTCGCAGTAGTACAGATAAGCTCAAGTACTACCACGACTTCGCATTAATTGCAAAGACTGACCTGCATGGGCCACCACTAAAAACGTGTCACGACCCGCACCCGGATATACGGGTACGAATACGTGGGCCACGCCCAGCCTACGCCGCGGTATCGGCGGTAGAACGCTGTCAAGTATACTATACTAACTACAACATCTAAGAATCCATAACTAAAAATGTACTCATGTCACATCATGAAAACTAAGGAAGATAAGACAAGAATTAATAACAATATCACTAGAACAACTAGAATCTACAATAATCATAAGACATAAAAGATAAAGAAGGAACAACAAGACTAACTAAGGATAACTACCAGGCAACTCCCATAGAAGAATAGTGAGATCCACCTCAGCTAGCAACATCATGAAGTCCAATAATGAGGGCACAACTACTCCTAAAATTTGTCAACATATCCGGTCAGGATGGAACGAGTACATATATCTCATAACAGATCTCAAGATAGAATAAAAGCTATAAGACTGTAAATAGAGCATATACAATAAATCATGGAGTGTACATGTATGTATCATGGCATGGTAAGCTATAAAGCTAGAGCTAGAACAAGAAAATAGAACGGGATCATGGCATGTACACGAATCAAGGTAAGCTATATATATCCAATGTGTGTGATTTAAAAGGAAGGAGAGAGAGTGATATTTAGAAAGAGAGAGGGGGTGTGTGTTCGGGTACATAGGGGTGCTGATGGGAGAGGGGAGAGGTGGTGTAGGTAGAGAGAGAGTGATGGGAGAGGAGAGGGATATTTAATATATATGTGTGTGTATATTGAATATAGTAGAGAGAGAAAGAGATATAGAGATGGGTTTTACTTCATGAAGAAGAAAAGAGAGAGGGGGTCGGTTGATAGAGGGGGTTTCTCTTTGTGTGGCAAGTGAGAGAGTAGGAGAGAGAGAGAGAGTTATATTATATACATACATATGTGTGTATATATATATATATATATATATATATATATATATATATATATATATATATATATATATAAGAGATGTAGAGATATTTTTTATAGAATAACCGTATTTCAAATAGAGAAAAATGCAGACACATCAGTGGGATGTATGGGCAGTCATGATGGAGGACAACATGGAGCTGGGGTTGGGTTCAGTGGAGCCGGGTTGGGCCAAAATCGGACAGGGGGCAATATTCGAATTAAAATGGGTGTTTATAATCATGGGTAAATAAGTAGCATGTGGGGGCTCAAATAAATGGAACACAAGTATCAGGCGGGTAGTAGGCTTCGTGTGGGCCATGTCCCTATTTGGGGTCGACTAGGTTGGGTCGATGTTGGGTCCCGAAATTAAATTGGAAATTAAATCAGGTTTTACGGTAGATAATTAATTGTCCTAAATTGAACCGAAAGTTGTGCGAAGGAAATGGAGCACAAAATGGAGTGTCTGAGTGGGACACAATGGTCATGGGTGAAGAGCGTCTCGAGTAGATCAGGCATGACAAGTTGGTTTCGAGAAAATGACTAGTCTGGTGCTCCCAAATTAAAAGTCATGGTAACGCGCATATGATGATCAAGGAAAAGAGTGGGAATTCAATTAATAATTAAATGGTCTAATATTGACCCGAACTTGGGCGAAGCAAAAAGAGCACAAGGAAACAAGTTCAAGTGGGACAGGATATATCAAAATGAAGATAATCTCGTCTACTACAAACTCCAAGAAGGAAGTTTCCAGAGACTGGCATCCCTGATGCTCTAGAATTCCAAGTCACGGTAAAGAGCATTAAATTAAATAATAATCAAATAATAATATCTGTTCAAAATAATTGATTTATAAAATTGAAAAAAATAAGCCCAAAATTCAGGGGCTTACATTTATCTAGTAGAATCATGTATACTACCAAAGAAAAGAGTTGCTCTATCAAAACTTTTTCTGCTAAAATTACTAAAACTATATGTAAAAACTTTTATATGCTGTAGGAACTGGGCTCTTGTGTTCCAATCTTGCAGAAATAAATGGAGCAAGTGACAAGTATGACCTCTGTACAAATGGTATATAACCCTTTTGGAACAGAACCAAAGAAGCATATACAGTTGTCTTTGAAATGTCAATGTTCGTTCAAGCCTTCGATTGTTGCAAGGATATAAAAACTACAAATAACAATTTTATACAGTAGAAAAACGTAACCATTGACAGAAAAAACCTTCCTAAGCAGATTAATAAATACATGGACTGCCCGGGGGCTGGCCCGCCCCCACGTGGTGGGTGTCCATTGGCTCCCTCGCCTGGGTGGGCCCAAGTTAGCAGGGGGAGGCCAATGGTTGCCCGCCACGTGGGCGTGGGCCAGCACGGGCCAGCCCCACGGGCGGGCAAAATAGCATTATCGTAATAAATAACACAAGAATGTAGACGAGATACGGATATTCTAAATAAGCTATATTGTTGGAGGAAGTTGTCCCCATACCAATATATAGCAAGCAGCTGTCATGTACCTTCTTTTCTGGAAGCATTCTTCAAATAACCTGAAAAGAAAAGTAAACAACAATCATTAAAATAAACAAGGTGACTATGAATTAGAACCATACCATCCAACTAGGAACATAAATATATTGATTAAATTTGAAGTAAACAAGAATTTGCACTCTAACACTACAAAAAATACGAGTTTTAATTTCAGTAACAATATGTCAAATTAGCAAAAAAATGTTAAATTGTCAGGAAATTAATGATTTCTTAGTTAGCAAAAAAATGTTTTAATTTATCCTCTACCACTCACTCGGTTGATCTTCCAGCATCAAAGAATAGATCACCCCAATGTCGTCCATCAGTTTTTCGCGCAACACTAACAACCATATCTAAATATTCAAGAAATTTTTTAATTAAATCGCACATCTTCTCCAAAATAGAGTAGCTTGAAGACTTAATAGTAGAGAGCTGGTTCTTGTTTGCACTTTGCCTGTAAAGAAGAATGACGAATAAAAAAATTCAACGATAGGACTTCTAATAGAGAGAGAAATCCAGTTGCAAACAGGTAACATTAATGGAAAATTACTTTTCATTTATAATAGTAATGTCGACATAGTCACCATATCACCATTGCTAATGGCGACATGAGTGCATGCACTCATGTCACTATTAGTAATGGTAACTTGTATCTTTATATGAATTTCTCGAAACTTTTGATAATTCTTTATCTTATATGAAATGAAGTACAATTTAAAATCACGTCCATTGTCGACTTTTCAGTTTTGCGGAACCGGGAAGTGACATAATAGAATCAGAGCATTGTTAACTTCCTTGGACCATCGTTCGATTATTTCAACACTAAGTTGCTTCCATGATTGAAAAGTTCCTTTGACCCTCTCTGACGTTCTACTGAAAGTTCCATACAATAAGTTCCATACATCTGGATGGTGGGGATGAACGAAAATGTTGAGAGGCACGGGGAGACCCCAACCAAATATCATTCAATATATAGCTTGACTTGACCCCATGTAGTAAGTACTAGTTAGCCATGGCTTATAATGTGCCACATTTACTAAATGGTTTGTACACCATATCCTCGTTCTCTCTAGTCAGTAGCCAGTCACGTTTCGTCGAGAGTTAATTTGCTTGACTTATGTGCCTCTTCAAAGTCTTATGTGCGTACGTGCTCTTAGCTATAACACACAAATATTATGCAACTCATAGTTCTAATTCATTATAAGAAAAGTCTCTCTGATCACTATAGTTCTATCAACCCAATCAACAAAAATAAAGGCAATATACAAAGACATGGATGTTCATGCATTTGTATTCACAGGCAACCAACCCCTACTCCTCTTCCTGGCACTGCAGCTGCTGCATGCATTTCTATTCTCAGCGACATCTGCCATTGCAGCACTACAGGACAACTCCACCGACCTCTCATCCCTGCTCGCTTTCAAAGCCGCTATCACTAGTGGTGGTGATGCTTCTTCTGACAACATCATCACAGCAAACTGGACCACGGACGCCCCCTTCTGCACCTGGGTTGGCGTCGGCTGCAGCCGACGTCGGCTGCAGCCGACGTCGGCCGAGGGTCATCTCCCTCAACCTCAGCAGCTTCTTCCTGCAAGGCACCATCTCCCTCCACCTCTTCGACCTCTCCTTCCTCTCTTCACTTGACCTCTCCAACAACTCCCTCTCTGGCACCATCCTCAAAACCCTGGGCCGGCTTCCACGGCTCGTAACGCTCATCCTCCAATAGAATCCCCTCTCTGGTCCGATCCCTCGATCAATATTCAACATGTCTTCGCTTGTCTTCATTGGCTTGTCCTCTAACAACCTCTACAGCTCTCTCCCAACACCAGTAATGCTCCCACGTATAGAATAGATATTAGTTGCGGACAACTTGCTTACTGGCCACATCCCAGCGGACCTTGCCCGATGTTTGACACTTCAACTGATTTGCCTCAATATAAATAAGCTAATCGGAAGTGTACTATCCTCACTCGGGAACCTGTCGGAGCTTGTGCATTTGTCTCTGGGAGAAAATCAATTCACCGGAGCCATCCCGACTTTGATATGCAACCTCACGAAGCTCCAGTACCTATTTCTGGGCATTATAACTTGGATGGTGAAATTCCCAAGGAGCTGGGTAATCTAGTGAATCTCTAGTATCTTTACTTGAACCAGAATTGTATTGATGGTTCCATACCAATTTCATTATGGAATGCTTCCAAGATGATCTTTCTCACGGTTTCGTTTAACATCTCACTGGGCCGGTGCCGGCTACACTTGGCAACTCAATGTCATTCCTTCGGATGTTGCGCATGGCATCGAATGCTCTATCAGGAGGACTCGATTTCATCGCATCTCTCACCAACTGTAGGTATCTAAATATTATTGGATAATCAATTTGAAGGTGTTCTTCCTGATGTCGTTGGAAATGTCTTGGTGAATCATCAGTATTTTCATGTTTCCCAGAACCACATCAAAGGAAGCATCCCTGCAGGACTAGGGAATTTGAGCAGCCTCATATCTCTAACCCTGTCGTATAACGAGCTGAGGGGAACGATTCCTATGATACTTTGGAGGCTGACAAAGCTCCAAAATATGTATCTGGGCATTAATAGACTTACAGGATCAATACCATCCGATATCGGCCTAATGACAAACTTTGCAACAATAACCTTTCGAGAGAATAAATTGTCGGGAAAGATACCAGATTCGGTGGGCAACATTAGTGGGCTACAAAACCTTGATCTATCTGTGAACAAGTTATCATCAAGCATTCCCTTGAGCTTATGGAGCCTAATAGGACTCATTACTCTGGACCTATCTCAAAACAGCTTCGACGGATTGCTTCCCCCACAGATGGCCAAATTGAAGGCCATAGACGCGATAGATCTATCGGGTAATCGCCTGTCAGGTAACATCTCTAGTGCTCTTGGAGAACTCCAAATTATTACATATTTAGATCTGTCAAATAATTCGTTCCATGGCCAAATTCCTCAGCAGCTTGGTAGATTATTCAATATGAAATATCTAAATCTTTCGCATAATTTTCTCTCTGGAATTATACCCAAGTCCTTCTCAAACCTATCCTATGTTAATAGTCTAGACCTCTCCTTCAACATGTTGGAAGGAGAAATATCATAGGGCAAAGTATTCTCAAATGTCATCATCACATCTATGATGGAAAATTGAGCACTATGCGGAGCACCTCAATTAAAATTTCCACCTTGCCCTGCAAATGTCACGACATCTACTTCAAGTGCAAAATTACGATTGCTCAAATATATCCTCCCATCTATAGCTTCTGCCCTGGTGTTTCTCGCTTGCTTTTCTCTCTTGGTGAAAAAAATATGAGGAAGAAGACCAAGACCTCATTTATAGAGTCACCGTATTTGAATTATCAAAGATGGATTCCATATTTTGAGCTAGCTCGTGCGACCGACAACTTCAGCGAAGCCAACTTACTAGAAAGAGGTAGCATTGGCAAGGTATTTAAAGGAAGCCTAGATGACGGGTTGGTCGTTGCAGTGAAAGTCTTGAATTTAGAAGTTGAATGGGCTTCAAAGAGTTTTGATGCAGAATGTCGTACTTTGGGCCAGGTTCGCCTCATAAATCTTGTCAAGATCATCAGTACTTGTTCAAACTTAGAGTTCAAGGCATTGGTTCTCGAGTTCATGCCAAATCAAAGTTTGGACAAGTGGTTGCACTCTGAAAACCAATGCTTGACCCTACTCCAAAGGATAAACATACTGTTGGATGTGTCCATGGGCTTAGACTACCTTCATCACCAACATCATCATGTCATTGTACATTATAATCTGAAGCCTAGCAACATTCTGTTGGACGAAGACATGGTCGCAAAAATAAGCAACTTTGGCATTGTCAAACTGATGCTCATTGACAACAACTCTACAACGTCGACTAACAACATAGGAACTGTCGGCTATATGGCTCCAGGTACTTCTCATTATTTTCTAATAGTAACTTATGCTAATTTTGTAACGTCCCAGTCCCAAAATACGTAGAACTAGGCACGTAGACATGCCAGCTGTATTCATACGAAGTATATTCCAATATATGGAATCCTCATATGCATACATAAGCTGTAATATGCAGTAGAAACCATAACGACTAATCTCATCCACAAAATAAAGGAAAATAAAGAATTCATATAATCATCTATGGAAATGTATTTGTACAATATGTTGGGCGGAGACAAATCTACTACTAACAAGCAAGGGACGAAATACATGGAAAGTGAAATAAGTTTGGCGAGCGAAGCGAAGATGATCCAAGTGTAATCATCCTCGAAGAAATAGAGATGATTACGGCTAGAGCTTGAACACCTGCGAAAGACAAAACCACACACCTGGCGAGATAACCAGGTCCTCAGAGGGACGTAACAAGATACATAATATCATGCCATAAACTGAATATAGTTAGCTCAACAGAAAACTGTATATGTCTAAACAGATAAAAGGTCCTTAACCATTCTATGTGAAAATGCATTTTGAAGACAACGTTCCACACAAGGGCTCCCGAGACTAGAAACACGGCGCGTTAGCGTTTCAACCGAGGTACTAGTGGCATCTAGAGGAAAATAAATAAATGCACGGCGCACTAGTCTCTCGGGTGAGTCACTAACGACAGCTAGAGGAAAGTAAATGCACGACACATTTGTGTTTCAACCAAGGCACTAGTGGCATCTAGAGAAAAGTAAATAAATGCACGGCGCACTAGCTCTCGGCTGAGTCACAAATGGCAGCCAGAGGAAAGTAAATGTGTGAAAGCCCCTGCGCCTAATAACTGTCTTCCCCTCCCCATGCACTACTCGTGCTGAATCCACACCACGATATTTCTAATAACCGCTAAGTCTCCTAGGCAATTATATTAGCAGTTATATCCTAACGCTCGTCCTGTACGCACCGATGTACGGTCGGTACGCAAGTCCGAATCTATATGAGACACGTGTCATCGTGGCACACATGTGTCGGCCAAATACGGCACAAACAAATGTGGTCCCTTAACTCTAGGCTAAGTGCATAAAAAAACTAAAGTATAATAATTTGCAACTACATATGGTTTTGAAAGAACAACTTATAAGAAATATAACATGCATGATATTGAGCAATAAATTAAACAGTAAAGGCAAGGTGTCTCGCCTGGGTATCCCTCGGAGTGGTGCGATGATCCGACAAGTCCTGGTTGTCCAATAGCTATGATCAATAAGTAAAGGTATGAATCCACAAGAAAATAGGAAGCATGCTTTAGTCACGATTAATGGTGGTAGTCGAGAAGAATTTGTGTGGAAAGTTACGTACCCTACTTTTAGAAAATATTTATAATACCAGAAACTAACCTTATTAGTAAAAATAGGTTTTTAGACCAATACTTAGAAAATGAAAACTCGTTTTTAAGCAAATACCATAGTTTTGTAAAAATAATTTGTAGATGGAAAACTAGTAGTTAAAAGTAATAAATATTTGTAATATTTGGAAATTATCTCAGGGTAAATTTTAAGTTCGTAAAATATACAAATATTGTAGAAAAGCTAACCTTTCATTAGTCAAAAATATTTTAATAAATTTTTGAAATTTTTTGTCTATTTATTTAATAAAAACAGATTAATATAATATCAATAAAAATAAAGTCATAATATTTTATATACTATTAATATAAATCATCCAATACCCCTATACCTTATAATGTAATTACCAGTTAAAATAGTAACATAAAACTATTATTTCATAAAAATAAAATAATAATAGAACACTAATATAATCATATAGTAGAACTACTACAATAATAATAATTATAATAATAGTAATAATAATAATAACAATAATAATAATAAATAATATTATTATTAACCCTTAAACCTTACAGCCCATACCCTTAAAAAATATAATATTAATAATAATAATAATAATAATAATAGTTATATTAATAATCCCTAAAAATCTATCTAGCCTATTCTTCCCCTCCAATCGACATTAAGAGAGAGAGAGAGAGAGAGATGGAGAGGAGGAAAGGGGAAAAGGGAGATTACCGGAGGGGTCGCGCGCCGGCGACAGATCGCAGCGACGGAACTGGAGGAGCGCGCCCCTGCAGGCACGAAGCCCGGGGTCGGCGAAGCCGCTGTGGCGCGAAAGCCCAGGGTCGGCGGAGCCGCTGTGGCGCGGAAGCCCAGGGTCGGCGAAACAAGCCGGAGGGGGAGACGATCGGGGAGTGGGGTTTACCGGGGCGGCTCCAGCGAGGGTGATTTCATCGGAGGGCGCTTGCCACGTTTTAGGGCACGGCCGGCGTTATCTGGATCTGGCGGCGGAAGCTCACCGACCGGCCTCGAGGAGTTTGTACGGCACTGGCGTCAGCGTGGGCATGGAGGCAAGGCGACGAGGGCGGTCGTCGACGGGGATGTGCTCCGCCTGACGCAACAGCTAGTCGGTGCGGTGGCTGCGCCGAGTGCGACGGGGGCGGCTGGCTCAGGTTAGGTTTCCCTCTATTTTTTTATTCTCTTTTGGTGTGCTGGGTTCTGGGTTTGGACGGCGGTGTCCTGGCGAGAGGGTGGCCGGACACGGTAATGGAGGTGGTGGTGATGACGAAGATGGTGGTTGTTCTGCGGTGGTAGCGAACGGCCAAGGTGGTCGGTGTGGACGGGTACTGCGACGGTGGCGAACTGAGGGAATCCTGGTGGTGGTAGTGATTCGTGGGGCGGATGACGGTTGGGCGAGGGGCTGCAGGCGATGGAGTCGACGGTGTCGGGTGGTGCGGTGCCAGGGGAGTTGCGGTGGCAGCGATGAGGATAACGAGGGGGTTGATGGTAGTGGGGACGATACCGGCGGGGTGAGGGGAGACAGAGGAGAGGTGAGATGTAGGCAATGGCGATGGTAGAGACGGGTTGCTGCGGACATGGAGGACATAGGTGCAGGCTTGATTGTGTCGGGGATATGTCCGACATGGGATTAATGTAAATGTATAATACGGAATAAGAACGGTGGACACAGACACGATGCACATCTGTGGATGGAAAAATATGGATGAGTACCTCTTCTTATATAGGAGGTGGAAATTCCCAGTTGGATAAGAGTTAGGAAGATTTAAATTCTCCGTAGATAATTTCATAATTAAAATTTAAAGTAGTCAAAAGTCAATCCAATATAATCATATCCAAATTTAAACTAGCAATCCCATATTTAAAATAAAATCTTTTTTTAAATTATGCTATCATAATTAACCAAATATTAAGTCAAACAAAATTATAAATATCCATTTCAAAATAGTAACATAATATTATTAAATAATTTCAAAAATCAATTAAATCCATGTACTTCACATAAAAGAAGAAAATTTTGCATAAAATATAGTTTCTCCATTAATTAAATCGACTTAGAATATAATCTAATCAAAATTTGATTTAATTCTAGATAAAACCTTCATTTGATTTAAAATAAAAATCTTCTCTAATTTAAATTAGAGTATTTAATCAAATATTTACTCAAACAAAATTTTAAATAAAATATAATAATATTTAGTTTCAAAAATACAAATAAATATTTAGACACTCTCATGCAAAAATAATATTTTACATAAAACATAGTTTTTCTAAATTACTCATTATAAAATAACCCTTTTATGAAAAATAAAATGAATGATGTTTGGCAATCCACGATGCGAAGCATTTTACCAGTTTTAATAAAAATAATTATTATATATATTATTTTGAAACCGTCACCGATAATAAAAATCAAAACTATTTTTCTAAAGATATGTATCTCGCACATATTCGCACTTGACGAGTAAATACAAAAAAATTTCACGCGACGTACGATACGAATACGCGACGTATAAATAAAATAAAAAAATCAGTATAAAAATATGGTAGAAATTTAGGGATTTTACATCCTACCCAACTTACAAGAATTTCGTCCTCGAAATTAAGAATAATAGGGGTGGGTGAGAAGGTCACATGGGTATATCGGTAATGAATACGATCAAGTCACTGGACGAGGCAAAAAAATGATGTTCAATGCAAACATGCATTAGAAAATTGCAATTTAGATAATTACAAAAATAATCATGGATATGGCTAATTAATGCAAGAATGAAAATGATCAAGGGTTAAAGTTTAATCAAGATAACCTAATAAGGAATAGTACGGTATTTAGAGACTTTTAAGATATGGTTTCTTGAGAAGAGTTGCATATTGGTCATCTAGGTTGAGGGCATGATTAAGAGAACGATTTGAATCATCCTCAAGTATCAAGAATGATTAAAAGTTCGCGATAGTAGATATGGAATCAACGAGTAGTTCAAAGCGAGGATATAGTCACCCTGGTTGGTCCATGGCTAACTATCTTGGCAATAGATGATGGTACAACTAAAGGTGATACTTTGGGTCTATCTATCAAGTCTTCGTCTTCGTCTAAAATAGGTGAAAGACGAAAATCAATATGAGTCCAAAGAAGTTGTTTTTCGAATACCAATATGTGGTTCAAAGGTGAGTGACTAATTCAAAAAGAATTGTCAAGGCTGTCGCGGATGGGACTCTAGAGGGCAAATTTAGCTATGTCCCCATCCATGTAGAACGATAGATAAAAGTGAACCAAAGTGCAATAGGTTGATCAGACCATCATGCACCGGTTCTGATTAGACAATATGTTAGTGGGGGCCCCCAATAAAATATATGACCTTGAACAAGCTTGATAAAAAGTAAGCTTGTAAAAAAAATTAGGCTATTTAGCAGCATTAGTCACGATGGTAAAAATATAGGCGCGAGAGCGTAAGAGTGAAAGAAGGTAGAATTAGTTCAACTCCTTAAGAATCCAAGTCTTGTCATGTGATTGTTCCTATACATTCATCCTACTGTCTTTTGTCTAAGGCTTGGTGGGCTAGATAAGTTAGGGTCCTATAAAGGCTATAGTCTAAGTAATCATGTTAATAAGGGTCACAAGGAAAAAGAAATGTTAGGTCGTGAGGTGGCTATCCAATTTACAAGAGTTAAACTAGTAGGGTGATGGGACAATGGGTCATGTCCACCTAATATAGGTTACCTTTCTAACCACTATCAAGCACGAAAGAAGGATAAGAATCAATGGTAGAGGGAAGCAAGTAAGATGCAAATCAAAGGGGTCAAAGTAGAATCGAGGAGGTCAAGTATGTGGATGAGATCCTAGACTCTAATCCTATTCGCAGGCTTGCTTGGTACGGTAATGTAACCAAACAATTTATCTCGACCTGCATGGGCTACCACAAAAACATGTAACGCTCCAGTCCTAAAATACGTAGGACTAGGCACGTAGACATGCCAGCTGTATTCATACGAAGTATACTCCAATATATAGAATCCTCATATGCATACATAAGCTGTAATATGCAGTAGAAACCATAACGACTAATCTCATCCACAAAATAAAGAAAAATAAAGAATTCATATAATCATTTATGGAAATGTATTTGTACAATATGTTGGGCGGAGACAAATCCACTACCAACAAGCAAGGGACGAAATACATGAAAAATAAAATAAGTTTGGCGAGCGAAGCGAAGATGATCCAAGTGTAATCATCCTTGAAGAAATAGCGATGATCACGACTAGAGCTAGAACACCTGCGAAAGACAAGAGCACGCACCTGACGAGATAACCAGGTCCTCAGAGGGACGTAACAAGACACATAATATCATGCCATAAACTGAATATAGTTAGCTCAACAGAAAATTGTATATGTCTAAACAGATAAAAGGTCATTAACCATTCTATGTGAAAATGCATTTTGAAGACAACGTTCCACACAAGGGCTCCCGAGACTAGAAACACGGCACATTAGCATTTCAACCGAGGTACTAGTGGCATTTAGAGAAAAATAAATAAATGCACGGCGCACTAGTCTCTCGGGTGAGTCACTAACGGCAGCTAGAGGAAAGTAAATGCATGGCACATTTGTGTTTCAACCGAGGCACTAGTGGCATCTAGAGAAAAGTAAATAAATGCACGGCGCACTAACTCTCGACTGAGTCACAAATGGCAGCTAGAGGAAAGTAAATATGTGAAAGCCCCTGTGCCTAATAACTGTCTTCCCCTCCCTATGCACTACTCGTGCTGAATCTACACCACGATATTTCTAATAACCGCTAAGTCTCCTAGGTAATTATATTAGCAGTTATATCCTAACGCTCGTCCTATACGCACCGATGTACGGTCGGTACGCAAGTCCGAATCTATATGAGACACGTATCATCGTGGCACACATGTGTCGGCCAAATGCGGCACAAACAAATGTGGTCCCTTAACTCTAGGCTAAGTGCATAAAGAAAACTAAAGTATAATAATTTGCAACTACATATGGTTTTGAAAGAACGACTTATAAGAAATATAACATGCATGATATTGAGCAATAAATTAAACAGTAAAGGCAAGGTGTCTTGCCTGGGTATCCCTCGGAGTGGTGTGATGATCCGACAAGTCCTGGTTGTCCAATAGCTATGATCAATAAGTAAAGGTACGAATCCACAAGAAAATAGGAAGCATGATTTAGTCACGATTAATGGTGGTAGTCGAGAAGAATTTGTGTGGAAAGTTACGTACCCTACTTTTAGAAAATATTTATAATACCAGAAACAAACCTTATTAGTAAAAATAGGTTTTTAGACCAATACTTAGAAAATGAAAACTCGTTTTTAAGCAAATACCATAGTTTTGTAAAAATAATTTGTAGACGGAAAACTAGTAGTTAAAAGTAATAAATATTTGTAATACTTGGAAATTATCTCAGGGTAAATTTTAAGTTTGTAAAATATACAAATATTGTAGAAAAGCTAACCTTTCATTAGTCAAAAATATTTTAATAAATTTTAGAAATTTTTTGTCTATTTATTTAATAAAAATAGATTAATATAATATTAATAAAAATAAAGTCATAATATTTTATATACTACTAATATAAATCATCCAACACCCCTATACCTTGTAATGTAATTACCAGTTAAAATAGTAACATAAAACTATTATTTCATAAAAATAAAATAATAATAGAACACTAATATAATCATATAGTAGAACTACTAAAATAATAATAATTATAATAACAGTAATAATAATAATAATAATAATAATAATAATAATAATAATAAATAATATTATTAATAACCCTTAAACCTTACAGCCCATACCCTTAAAAAATATAATACTAATAATAATAATAGTTATATTAATAATCCCTAAAAATCTATCCAGCCCATTCTCCCCTCCCCACAATCGACATTAAGAGAGAGAGAGAGAGAGAGATGGAGAGGAGGAAAGGGGAAGGGGAGATTACCGGAGGGGTCGTGCGCCGGCGGCAGATCGCAGAGGCGGAACTGGAGTAGCGCGCCCTGCAGGCGCGAAGCCCGGGGTCGGCGGAGCCGCTGTAGCGCGGAAGCCCAAGGTCGGCGGAGTGGGGTTTACCGGGGCGACTCCGGCGAGGGTGATTTCATCGGAGGGTGCTCGCCACGTTTTGGGGCACGGATGACGTTATCTGGATCTGGCGGCAGAAGCTCGCCGGCCGGCCTCGAGGAGTCTGTACGGCACTGGCGTCAGCGCGGGCATGGAGGCAAGGCGACGAGGGCGGTCGTCGACGGGAATGTGCTTCGCCTGACGCAACTGCTAGTCGGTGCGGTGGCTGCGCCGAGTGCGACGGGGGCGGCTGGCTCAGGTTAGGTTTCCTCCTGTTTTTCCATTCTATTTTGGTGTGCTGGGTTCTGGGTTTGGACGGCGGTGTCCTGGCGAGAGGGTGGCCGGACACGGTAATGGAGGTGGTGGTGATGACGAAGATGGTGGTTGTTCTGCGGTGGTGGCGAACGGCCAAGGTGGTCGGTGTGGACGGGTACTACGACGGTGGCGAACTGAGGGGATTCTGGTGGTGGTGGTAATTCGTGGGGCGGATGACGGTTGGACGAGGGGCTGCAGGCGATGGAGTCGGCGGTGTCGGGTGGTACGGTGCCAGGGGAGTTGCGGTGGCAGCGGTGAGGATGACGAGGGGGTTGATGGCAGTGGGGACGATACCGGCGGGATGAGGGGAGACAGAGGAGAGGTGAGATGTGGGCAATGGCGATGGTAGAGACGGGTTGCTGCGGACATGGAGGACATAGGTGTAGGCTTGATTGTGTCGGGGATATGTCCGACATGGGATTAATGTAAATGTATAATATGGAATAAGAATGGTGGACACAGACACGATGCACATCTGTGGATGGAAAAATATGGATGAGTACCTCTCCTTATATAAGAGGTGGAAATTTTCAGTTGGATAAGAGTTAGGGAGATTTAAATTCTCCATAGATAATTTCATAATTAAAATTTAAAGTAGTCAAAAGTCAATCCAATATAATCATATCCAATTTAAACTAGCAATCCCATATTTAAAATAAAATCTTTTTTAAATTATATTATCATAATTAACCAAATATTAAGTCAAACGAAATTCTAAATATCCATTTCGAAATAGTAACATAATATTATTAAATAATTTTGAAAATCAATTAAATCCATGTACTTCACATAAAAGAAGAATATTTTGCATAAAATATAGTTTCTCCATTAATTAAATCGACTTAGAATATAATCTAATCAAAATTTGATTTAATTCTAGATAAAACCTTCATTTGATTTAAAATAAAAATCTTCTCTAATTTAAATTAGAGTATTTAATCAAGTATTTACTCAAACAAAATTTCAAATAAAATATAATAATATTTAATTTTGAAAATACAAATAAATATTTAGACACTCTCAAGCAAAAATAATATTTTACATAAAACATAGTTTTTCTAAATTACTCATTATAAAATAACCCTTTTCATGAAAAATAAAATGGATGATGTTTGGCAATCCACGATGCGAAGCATTTTACCACTTTTAATAAAAATAATTATTATATATATTATTTTGAAACCGTCACCGATAATAAAAATCAAAACTATTTTTCTAAAGATATGTATCTCACACATATTCGCACTTGACGAGTAAATACGAAAAAATTTCACGCGACGTACGATACGAATACGCGACGTATAAATAAAATAAAAAACCAGTATAAAAATATAGTAGATATTTAGGGGTTTTACAAATTTACTCTGTTGCTAACTACAATCTATGCAGCAAAGTACGGGTCAACTAGAGGAGTTACAATAAGGGAAGATGTCTATAGCTTTGGGATTCTACTGCTTGAATTAGTCACAGGAAAGAAGCCAGTCGACACAATGTTCAATGGAGAATTAAATCTGAGGCACTGGGTATGTAATGCATATCCCACTGCTGTGATGGAGATTGTAGATGTAATGACCCACTCCGCCCTAGCGGAACGCCGATTCAAACGGCAAGTGCAACGACTCAAACGAGCCATCGACCCGAAGAGTTGGCATCGACCTGATGAAAAATTGATGCAAGGCTTATATTGGCCCGTCAAAGATGAATCCAGACTTAGACTGTCAAAGGCGTACTCGGAGTATCGTTCGGCCGATGCGAACATCGCTAAGGTGGGTGGCTCCGATGAACCCGTCTTTGCTTAGCCTAGACACTTAACAATACGGACACTATCACTAAAATTGCTAGGCGATAACACCGTGCATGCTAATAAATGACTCAACGCACCTAGCTAAAGGAATAATCCCATCTTGTATGCTTGTATAGAATATGGAAAAGAACATAGAAAATGTGAGAACTCTCGTACCGCGCTCCACGCTCATGCTAAGGCACAAGCATATATTCAAGTTCCTTATGCATTCAACAATGAAACAATGAATAGTTTACAACAATGAAACAGAAGACTATCGACATAGTCATTCCGAGTAGAGTATAGCAACATTGGAAGATTTTGGGACCTATGGGTCGCCAAGGCGACTCCCACACGGGGAGTTGCATAATGTGTGCGGGAGTCGTATAATGTATGAATGAAAGAATGAATGAACGAATGAATGAATCAACGAATGAATGAATGAATATGTGAATGAATAAAAGATAAGAAAGAAAGGAAGGAATCGTTAGCGATAGGTATGACGGGGACGTGCAACGGGGCTCGCTACTCGTGTTGCACCGTCGCCGCCGCCAACCTGGTCGATAACGCATTATGGCTAAGGGTTAGCCTATGGCTCAGAGATAGCCGTTAAGTTAAAATGATAAGGCAATACGAAATGGTCGTGGACAATCCCCTCGTATACGGGAGCTAGGCAGAATAAGGAATTTCCGTGGCACGATCAAAGGGAGGACCGTGGTCGGCCTAGGCAGAAATCAAGGCGGCTTACGGTGCTAGCCTGGGTGCGGGCTTGGCTACCCAGGAGACGTAAGTGCGGGAGTATTTCAAGAGACTATCAAGGTGATACCATCCATCACTCTCTGATAGGTGAGAATACTAAAGGAGAATATGTTCAAATTGGCTTATGGTGCCAGCGACCGGTACATATAGATTAAGTGGACTTTGCTGGTGGCAATCCACGTACAAGTCCTTACATTAAAACAAAGTAGTCTAAGTTAACTGAATGAAGCACCTTCTGAACAGGCTTAAAATGTAACACACCAAATGATAAAGAGTACTTCGTACAAATGAGTTACAAAATACGCCTACGATGCGCTAGAATCTGAGACAGGAACACGCCCTTAACACTGAATGTTTACGCGAATCGTGTTAAGTTGAAATATATGAATTGTTGACTAACTTGATTTAATTTGAACAGGGAAGGCCGAACGGTAAGTATGGGTAAGTCGTACATGTATTTCCATGCAAACACTATAAATCAGTAACACGAGATAGGTTATGAAATATGCCATAAAACTGATCCTAAGGCAAGATTAGGAAGACAATGATAGACGGTGCACAAAAGTAAATAGAACGTGCTTGGTAATGATAGCATTGTGGGCGAGCTAGCCTCCCCACCAGTGCATAATAATGTACTGATAACCCCACAGATTGCTTGCAGGATGCAGGAGACGTCGTCGGGTGCGGAGCTTTCCTAGAACGTGCTAAGGTACGGAGCTAACTCTGGAGCCTTGAAGCGTTGCAAGGAGCTGGAGCACCTTATACAAGACATAATGTATCGGAACATCGCCATGAATCATTCCATCTTGTAAGCTACTTAGCACGCCTTTTTTGTTTCAGAGAGAGAGAGCTTGAGAGACTTGTAAACTCGGCCTAGCGCCGCTTGTAAACTTCTTGAAAATCAATAAAGAGTTTGAATTTGCTTCAACTTGTGTTCTTTTACTTTCTGCTGTAAATGGGGACACTCTGTACGACTCTATGGCCTAGCTCAAATCGGCCGTTTCTAGGCTTAGCCTTGCACGGGCGCAACCTAGGCCCGTGTGGCATCACGCCTTAGCGAGGACGATCGCTCCTACGGGAGCGAAGCATGACAGATTGGTATCAGAGCATGGCTTTACGTCCTTGGACTTTACGTCGAATTTCTCAGTTTTGAAAGCTCGTCGTTGTTAAAGAAGTGTGCGCTCTCTTTCAAATCTCCCGCGGCATGTTCTATATAATAAGTCTAATATTTTCAAAAGCTCGTACGAGTACTCGATTGAACGGGATCGATATGTGAAGGCCTTTGTGCCATACTATGACGGACTTGAGTTGGAAGGAACCGATGCTAAGAGTTAGCAAACGCAAGTGCATGCTTGAATAATCTTACACTGACAATAGCGAACGAGTACACGAGACCGAAGTATAGTTCGAACGGGATGGTTATCCACACAGCCTTTGGCTAAGATGTGTTGGGTATCGCGCACCTAGACCCTCTGGTGCGAACGAGTTGCGAACGAGATTGACTATCGCTCGGACGAGAATAAGTGAGACTTAGAATGTATGTGATAGGGACGCTACTTGACCGGCGCTAAAACGAACACGAGAAATAGTTCTTAGACTTTGAGGAACGGACGAACGCACATTCAAATATGTCGATTGTGAATCGAATGACCTATTGAGGAATTGTAGAATGACTTTACCCCGAGTGGTGTATGTGATAGCTTCGAAGAAGAATAAGAGTGAGTATCGACGACTAGTCGAGTGGCTAGAACCCTGAGTGGTGTATGGACGTTATAGAAATTGTTCGAGCGAGACTAAAGGATTTACGGATAGAACGAGTTTGTCGACAAGCAACGATATCGTGCAAAGCCTTAGGACGAGTAACGCTTAGTTGGTTTCGACTTCGAGAGTCTCAAACGAAATATTGTTCGAACAATTTATGAATGCATAGTACAAATTACAAAACAATAAGATAAATGGATGTCTTGGTTGAGGAAACTTAGTGGATCGTGCATGCGATTTTAAATTGAGTTAAATGGATTAAAACTTGAGTTAAGGAGAATACTCATAGACGAGATCAAAGTTAGCACGATTGGAAGATAGCGTGCATGGAAAACGTTGGGTTGAAGATACGAGAATGACTAAGGATTTGGAATAGATGTTGCTCAATGAAGAGTTAGCACGAGACAATGCGAATTGAGGAATTAAGTTGCACGAGTCAGAATTCGTTGCAAAAGGAAGATCGTCAGGTTATGTACATCACCGATGGTATTGAGGCATATTAAAGATCGATGTACAATAACTTGGGGGTACTCTGATTCGATGAATGATGATCGTGTTAGAAGTTATTGTTTTGAAGGATGCTATGTTGGAGAGTTTGATAGAAATAAATATTTGGAATGAAGAAGGGAAGTGACTTGATTATTCGGTGATAACCACAACGACAACGATCTTGTCTTGTGCGAGCGCAACTCTATCCTCGCACATGCGTCACATCAAATTTGGGATGTTCACTCCGCGTGAACGTTGGCATGGTGATTCATGTCCTGCGGGAATGATCGAACTCAAAATATCATGACATGGCAATTGTGATTGCTACGACTTGTGGTTTGAATCAAAGGAGAATTTGAGGATTGATCGAACTTATGATGGACAACTAAGTAAAGTTGAGGATTAAGTAGGCCCAATCCGCGTATCGAAAATGAGTAAGTCTAGACGCAATGCAAGAGTTACGTCCCGATGAGAACGATTATTCCGCGGGAATGTTGATATGGTGATTCATGTCCGCCGTGGATAATCAGACTTGCGTGAGATCGGGGCACGACATATTGCAAGGATAGACGACCTCGTGATCGACAACGTGAATTGGATAGAATGATAGGTGAATTGTATCAAACATACTTGAAAAGATAGACTACGATAATTACTTGTGTGGACATACGATATTAACATGTCGAGGATTCGGTTGAGGACAACCTATCGTAGGATGACTTTCCTAAACGAGTTCAGACTTGGAGCGGAGAATGTGTTGATGCGAATAGGAGGAACACTGCTTTTTGTTTAGAAATTTAAGTGAAACAAACTTGGGTAGAAACTCCCGTACAAGCGAACAAATGGTTTGACCATAGGATTTGGGGCGAGCGTCGTGCAACGACCTTGCACGATGAGCCACGGACTTGACTTGAACCTATGACCTTGTGAACTGACCTAGCGGATAGGCGGACGACCCTATGCCGAGTGATTGAACCTGTGCGATTGACATTACAATATCGTCTGGACGGACGATAGACTTGGGGCAACAAGACTTAGAGTAGGACGGGGAAACTGGGAGTGTGCGTGAACGACGACGAGATTGGCCCCAGACAAAGTGAACGATAGGAATGGATGATGCGCAAGTAAAGTTGGGATAGCGAATTGAATCATTGATAGAAAGACATTCTCGATGATAGTGCGATACTTGGTCTCGGATCGGACGAAAATTACTTAGACTTGGTCGACTCCGCTGAGAAGAAATCATATTGATTTCGTAGGCAAGAACGCTTGAGAAGCGAACCGGATCATCTTAAGGACAGAGATAAACGATAGTGAGACACGCATAAGTTCGATTTTAATCGAAGTAAAAGTGAAACGTTCAAAAAATCGAAACTATCATGAGTAGCTTGTCCGACTTTGCTAATCGCTAAGCTCGGTTGAAATATACTATTCGGAGGACGCCTTAAATATGTTCATTGTAGAAGCATGGAATTTCACAAACAGAAAGCCCATGCGCCAGATACTACATGCGCCAGAGCTCAGACAAAGTACTTCACAACAGAATCAACAAATATAGACATTTGAAAGAGGACTTTTTATTTATACATAAAAGTCTATTACATGTCTAGAAAGGGTTGTACAAAGGAGAATTTCTACAAAGAAAAGATCCTAAGTCTACAGCCAGCAGCCACCATGCGCCTGAAGATAGGCGCAGCAGCCACCATGCGCCTCCAGCTAGGCACAGCAGATACCATGTGCCTTCAACCAGGCGCATCCCTCCATGCGCATCCAGCAGGGCGTATCCTTTCAGCAGCTCAGTTATGTGCATCCCCAGTTATGTGCATCCCTTCAGCAGCCCAGTTATGTGCCGCTCTTCCAGCCAGGCTCACCTGATAAGTGCTTCGACTAATGAAGCATTAAACCCTCTGGCTGGAACTAAGGAAGAGAAGAGCACCGCAAATCTGTGGCCAGGAGAGGCTTCGAAAGAGCCTCCAAAGGCCAAGGAAGACCGTGATCGAAACCGCGGCTAAAGGAGCAGCTTCCAAACCTACCAGAGTGGGCAACGCCCACTTTGAAGGAAGAAAGAGCCTAGTACCGCCATTCCGATCTATGGCTCTTCCGGAATAACGGAAACGAGGCCCGAGCATCCCTATCTTTGGATGCAACAGGCACCTTCCGCCTGCCTCAGAAGCCCTCGACTCCGTCTTTTGGATGTAACAGTCACCTTCAAGTGCATCAATGACGACATGGCGTCTCATCTTCACCCTTGGAAGCACTTCGTCGACAGAATGCACTCGAGTACCCAAGTTCATGTCGAAAGTACGTGAGAGAACGAGAAGCAAACCTCCTCTCCATGCCACTATTTATAGGCCGGGCAGATCAAACCCACGCGCCAGGTAGATGGCTCTCCGAATTCCGTGTAATGAACTTGCATTTAATGGATGAACCGGATGCTTCGAATTCAGCCAAATCAAAACGGCTATTTAAAGCACTCGAAGAACGTAACATTCGCTGCATTAAAGAATGTGTCACGAAGCGGATGCGTCGGCCAGCCCGCGTATCACACAGACGCGCCCTTCAACATCAGGCACATCACACAGACGTGCCCTCCAATACCAAGCGCATCACAGAGGATGCGCCCCTATGAGTCCCCATATCCAGTGGAACGTCAATCGACGCGCCCCCTCAGCTGTCCATCGAATGTCAGAAACATTAAATGCTGAACTGACAGAGTTGGCAGCACACCTCCCAAAGTCTGAACAGTTGACAGCTTTTTGAGAAAACGAAGCGTCGGCAACGTCAGCATCATCATGACTTTACTCCGACGGCTACTGCTACGTGGCCACCCAACCATCCGCATGCGCCTCAAAAGCCATGCGCCTCAGACTTTTTACTGATCCCTAAAGACAGAAGGAAAGTCTCCATTTGAAGCTCTGCATGCGTCTCAAAAGTCATGCGCCCCAGACTGCTCTCTGATTCTAAAAAGACAGAAGGAAAGTCGCCATTAAAGCTCTGCATGCGCCTCAAAAGCCATGCACCCAGAATAGTTCGTGACTCCTAAAGGTTACGATCCTCATGCGTCCAATCCTAGGCGTATCCCACCAGATCATTCCTCCATCAAATTCGAGATCTCCGAGCCATGAGTCGACGACACGTGTCCTTTGACTCAACTCACCCAAGATCTCAGCAACAGAAAGATCTTTTTCTTTGCTACGTGCCGGTTCACAACAGCAACATGAAGAAGTCAACCCCCTCGATCAGGGCGCATCGTCCATGCGCCTCCATCAGCAATCTCCACGTGGCGTCCCCACCCACCGGCGCATCCTACATATGTGCGCATGAGCATCCAACCTGTCCAGCTATAAATAGAGGGATCATTTCCTTCTCACCCACGCACAGAACACACCGCAAACAGACGGAGAACTTATAGACCACCAGAGAGGCAGATACAGACACTCAACGTCTTCCTCCTCTCAGCAAGCTCCAGCACCCAGAGCAATCCAATCCTTCAGAGAACCGATAACCGTCGTCAGCTCGTCAACAGAGTCAACGTATTACCACTCGCTCCATTGGCACAAGGGACCCAGATAAACAAAAGTATACTCCTAGGACTACATCTAAGTCCTATATTGTAACACTATTCTGTTTGTATTGAAATTTGTAATCAAACGATTTTAATGGCAAACAAGCTGGCGACTCTGCTGGAGACCTCTTTCTCCTCCACCGAGAAAGTCGTGTCACAAGCCGACGACGTGAAGGTGGGCTCCTCCCACAAAATGCTGGTCGTGTGCCTCAATCAACAGGCGTACGAGAAGTTCATTTCTTAAGGAAGTGCGAGTCCTTCGAAGCGGCTGCCGAAGCCGAAGAAGACCCGCCGAGTCTGGGTGCGCAAAGTTGATGCCTCGGGCACTACCATCGAAGGGGATGCGCCAATCCAGCCTTCCCTTCCTGCTGACGTCCTCAGCAACCAAGGTGCGCCCGCTGATGCAGCGCATCTCTCGGGGAATCGTGCGGCTGACCACATTCCCCAGCCATCTCCCTCTCAGGCGAGGAAGATGCGTCGACAGAGAAAGGGCACAACCAATGCCCCGCGCATCACCTCTGATGTGCCACAAAAGGTCTCTGTCTTTGACAGACTTACTCGCTGTAATGGCGAGGAGAATTTGGATGCTGAGTACTATGCGCCCCAGCGGGCTAGTACGAAGAAATCTAAGGCGGTACGGGCCATGCGCCACAAACGTGCTATGCCAGCAACAAGCCAAAAGCATGCGCTCACAATCATGCGTGCTGCTGATGGCAAGCTGTACAAGGTCGACTCAGGTGCTTCTGTACCAAAAATGAGCCGACCTTCAAAGCCCTCATCTCACTTGGGCGCATCTACTGCGTGCACAACCAAGTCGAGTGAGGCAAATTCAGTGGTCTTGAACTCCCGCGCCTCCTCTGGTTGTGCGTCTGAGGTCCGTTCAAGTCACTTCAAATGTTGTGGTTCCCCCACTACTGATCGGGATGCCTGTTTGGTATTAGATCAGGGGGCGCAGTACTGACCTGACCACCCCGGCGTTTGGCCTTGCCATGCGCCTGAAGGGGGTGTGAAGGTAGCACTCTCCTCCAACGACCTGCGTAACGTGATCACTCACAAGCGCCGGTCAGGAGAGTCGACCAACAAGCACGATGTGCCTCTCACGGGGCATACTTGTGCGGTGGTCACCATCAACTGCTGTTGTAAGGCGACAGTACCACCGAGGCAGTCAATCTTCCAGCGGCTGCAATCATCGACACCCCTTCGACATCGCCTTGGGATGAAGGTGTCAACAGAAGAGGAGCCAAGGGTTGCTTCATACAACATGATCTCCAACTCCTCGTCAGTCCGGAAGACGACTGGCAATTCCTCGTCCTCATCCAAAAGCCAGCCGAGGAAAACCAAGGCAGCTGTCTCGTCCTCCGGAGTGTTCGAAGGCACTCGGTCGAGGAAGAAGTTCTTGGAGGAAGCTGGGGGTAGCCAGACCCTTGTTGAGCCTCCTTCCGAAGACGAAGATGTCCAAAGCACAGCTGCGGTGGATCTTCATCCTCGAGACGAAGTCAGCCTCCCAGAAGCCCCTCAAAATGAGTATGTCCCCCAGAACACAGCTGGGGGTAGTTCCGGAGACGGAGAGGCCCCTCAAGACGAAGCTGAGGGTAATCAAGCCCTTGCAGATGCGCTCGTCGAGAATGACCTCCAGAACGTGGCTGGGGGTGGTCAAGATGAAACTCCAGGAGGGGCGACTCCCCTACATGAGAGTGAGGCCGAGAGCGAAGCCTCAACCAATCCATCCACTCCCGGTCGTGTCATGATAGTATACATGGCTGGGGGTGATTCCGAGTCTGATGCGCCACCGCAGGACATCGTCCAGCGCATAGACACATTAGAGGGAGGACTCAAAACCCTCTCTGCTTCTATACAAATACTGACTCAGACGGTGTTTGAAATACGGTCGACCATGACCCGAACACCTTCGACCGGTCTCGACCCAGGGGCCAATGGGGAGTCGAGTGTACCCTTTCAACGGGTATCCTCAGACACAGATCGCCGAGAAGTACCCCGGACGTCTGAGCCCTCAAACGCTCAACTCCAGGTGGTACCACCTTCCCCGACTCCCAGCTCCACGGAGGATGTGGTCGAAATGATCAAGGACTTGCGGGAGCGCTTTGAGTCCAAGAACAGGCAAGAGGAGCGCCAGAAGATGGGCATTCCCCAGCCTTATCCCTTCGAGTGGAACAAGGTGGTTTATCCTCCAAAGTATAAACCACAAACACTGACGTCGTACGACGGAAAGGACTCTCCGCGTCGCTACCTGACGTACTTCCAGTCCCAAACGGGACATCTCCCGAAGGAGGACGTACTCCTCACTAGCATATTTGTCGGAGCATTGAAGGGAGTGGCGTATGACTGGTACTGCAGCCTTTCCGACAATTCTATATCATCCTTCGACGACTTGACGTGCCTCTTCCTCGACCGCTTTTATGACGGCGGGAAGGACATGACAATGGCGTCCCTCATAGAGATTCGCCAGAAGGAGAAGAAAACGGTTCGGATGTTCATCGAACGCTTTCGACAGGCCTGCTTCAGACTACCTCCAGGTATGCCGGAACATGCGATCCTCTCCTCTTGCAGCATGAACATGCTGCCTGCAGTCAAGCTCTGGCTCAACTCTACTCCTCCCCCCGACTGGAGCTCCCTGATCATCGAAGCAGAAGCCGCAGAAAAGAAGGCGGCCAATGCACGTCTTCTGGGGGTCAGCTTCCCTGCCTTTGATGACAAGGGGAAAAGGTCTGCGGCCAACAACCCCGGACGTGAGACAAAGGGGAAGCAGGCGTTTGCCTCGAAAGGCGCATCTGAGCCTACTCAGAAGCCTCCACTTGCATCAAGGCCCAATGAGGTTTATTCGTTCAACGACGAAGACACTCTGCAACTATACTGAAGCAGGGTGACAAGATCAAGCTACCGGACCTAAAGCGGCCCGATGAAGTTAGGAAAGTGGACAACCCGAGATGTAATCTCCGTCGACTACGAAGAGAAGACGGTGTCAGCCAATGTGGTGTCACTCCAGTTCGGCACCTTACCGCCAACTACCACACAAGATGGCGTCGTCCCCATCCCTAAGGTGACAATGGAGGTGGTTAACTTACCACCTACCCGTGACAATGTGAGTGGACTCATCCCACTCACCACATCTCGAGGAGAGGTCCTATAGGTCCACCCCGACCTCGTCTCCGAGGTGACTCAACCGGAGGTACGTCCTACCTCCAAATCCAAAGGCAGGAATATCAAGTCTTGCCGCATGATCTCTTCTTCAACGGAAGAGGCACTCCCTGTGCAGACGCGTGCACAACAGAACGCCCAACCCGGCGAAGTTGCCACCGAGGTGGTGCCTCCTTGCACCGTCCCTGCTGTCCAGGAAGAGGGCCCGTCTAAGCCCTCAGCAGCCAATAAGCAGAAGCAGGTGGAGGCTCGTTTCGATAGACCTCTATGAAAGGAAAATGCTTCGGGGCTAGCCAAGCCCCACAACTTGACATACTGGCACAACTGGCTAGTACTCCTGCCCGTCTATCTTTGTTCGAGCTCCTGCGTCTTTCCAAAGACTCCCGAGAAGCTCTCTGTGAAGCTCTGAAGGATGCTGAATCCTTTCTCAGTCAGGTCAAGCAGTCTGAAGACCTCCCAACTACTTGTGCACACTGTCGTTGTGCGGATGAAGTTATCCCAAACATAACTTTCACCCAACAAGACATGCTGCTCAAGCACCACCGACATAATCGGCCGCTATATTATACAGGGTATATCGGTTCAGTCAAGGTGAACCGGATTCAGATCGATCCGGGGTCTTCTCTTAGCATCATTTCGAAGGTGCTGTTATCAACACTGGGGATTCCAATGTATCGGCTGGCGCCCTCCAACACAACCATCAGTGGCTTCGAACGCATGTCTTTTATGGACGGGTATTCAGGCTACAATCAAATCAAGATGTTCCCCGATGACGCGAAACACACGTTATTCAGGACTCCAAAGGGTGTTTTCTACTACACAGTGATGCCTTTCGGCTTGAAGAACGCCGGTGCGACATACCAACGAGCTATGAGCACCATCTTCCGTCAACATCTTCGCAAGACAGTCGAATGCTATGTTGACGATATCGCAGTCGAGAGCCGCCTCAAAGGAGATCACCTACAGGACCTGAAGACAGTCTTTGATCTCATGCGGGCACATCAACTCAAAATGAACCCCACTAAATCCTTCCTGGGGGTTTCGAGCAGAAAATTCTTGGGATCCAAACTCAGCGATATGATAAACTCGAATGCAGCTGCAAATGGATGTTGAGATGCGCATGGACGAATGAGTGAGTTAGTCTCAGCCTACGACCCTCGTATTTGATGAATTACAACGTGCCTCATGTGACCACTACAGCCCCGCAACAGGACGCAATAGTGACCAAGTCGAAGAAACACGACAATTGAATAAGTATCGTCAACTCTAAAATGAGTGAAAGTCATTCAATAAAATTGACCAAACATATGCAACATAAAACTTGGAAGGATTAATCGAGTATAGTTCGATGCCATCAAATGGTAGTGCCATTCGATAAGGATTGTCTAAGATACACACACGGCATGAGTTAAGGAATGGTAGGATGACCTGCACTCAGGAAGTCTCGAGGACAAAACTTGTTTTGAGTGGTGTATTATGTAATGATCCGCTCCATCCTAACGGAACGCCGATTCAAATGGCAAGTGCAACGACTCAAACGAGCCGTCGACCCGAAGAGTTGGCATCGACCTGATGAAAAAACGATACAAGGCTTACATTGGCCCGTCAAAGATGAATCCAGACTTAAGACTTTCAAAGGCGCACTCGGAGTATCGCTCGGCCGATGCGAACATCGCTAAGGTGGGTGGCTCCGATGAACCCGCCTTTGCTTAGCCTAGACACTTAACAAAACGAACACTATCACTAAAATCACTAGGCGATAACACCGCGTATTCTAATAAATGACTCAACGCACCTAGCTAAGGGGATAATCCCATCTTGTATGCTTGTATAGAATATGGAAAAAAACTTGGGAAATGTGAGAACTCTCGCACCGCGCTCCACACTCGGGCTAAGGCACAAGCTTACATTCAAGTTCCTTATGCATTCAATAATGAAACAATGAATAGTTTACAACAATGAAACAGACGACTATCGACGTAGTCGTTCCGTATAGAGTATAGCAATATTGGAAGACTTCGGGACCGATGGGTCGCCAAGGCGACTCCCGTATGGAGAGTTGTATAATGTATGAATAAAAGAATGAATGAACGAATAAGTGAATGAATGAATCAACAAATGAATGAATGGATATGTGAATGAATCAATGAACGAACAAACAAGTGAAAGAAAGAAAAGAAAGAATGAATAGAAGATAAGAAAGAAAGGAAGGAATGGTTAGCGACAGGTATGACGGGGACGTGCAACGTGGCTCGCTACCCATGCTACACGGATGCCGCCGCCAACCTGGTCGATAACGCATTATGGCTAAGGGTTAGCCTATGGCTCAAAGACAGCCGTTAAGTTAAAATGATAAGGCAATACGAAATGGTCGTGGACAATCCCCTCGTATACGAAAGGTAGGCAGAATAAGGGATTTTCGCGGCACGATCAAAGCGAAGATCGTGGCCGGCCTAGACGAAAATCAAGGCGGCTTATGGTGCTGGCCTGGGTGCGGCTTGGCCACCCAGGAGACGTAAGTACGGGAGTATTTCAAGAGACTATCAAGGTGATACCAGCCATCACGCTATGATAGGTGAGAATACCAAAGGAGAATATATCCAAATTGGCTTGTGGTGCCAGCGACCGGTGCATATAGATTAAGTGGGCTTTGCTGGTGGCAATCCACGTACAAGTCCATTCATTGAAACAAAGTAGTCTAAGTTAACTGAATGAAGTGCCTTCTGAACAGGCTTGAAATGTAACACACCAAATGATAAAGAGTACTTCGTGCAAATGAGTTAGAAAACACGCCTACGATGCGCTAGAATCTGAGGCAGGAACACGCCCTTGACACTGAATGTTTACGTGAATCGTGTTAAGTTAAAATATATGAATTGTTGACTAACTTGGTTTAATTTGGACAGGAAAGGCTGAACGGTTAGTATGGGTAAGTCGTGCATGTATTTCCATGCAAACACTATAAATCAGTAACACGGGATAGGTTATGAAATATGCCATAAAACTGATCCTAAGGCAAGATTAGAAAGACAATGATAGACGGTACACAAAAGTAAATAGAACGTGCTTGGTAATGATAGTATTGTGGGCGAGCTAGCCTCCCCACCAGTGCATAACAATGTACTATAACCCCACAGATTGCTTGCAGGATGCAGGAGACATCGTCGGGTACGGAGCTTTCCTAGAACGTGCTAAGGCGCAGAGCTAACTCTGGAGCCTTGAAGCATTGTAAGGAGCTGGAGCACCTTATACAAGACATAATGTATCAGAACATCGCCATGAATCATTCCATCTTGTAAGCCACTTGGCACGCCTTTTATGTTTCAGAGAGAGAGAGCTTGAGAAACTTATAAACTCGGCCTAGCGTCGCTTGTAAACTTCTTGAAATTCAGTAAAGAATTTGAATTCGCTTCAACTTGTGTCCATTTACTTTTCACTGCAAATGGGGACACTCTGTGCGACTCTGTGGCCTAGCTCAAATAGGTCGTTTCTGGACTTAGCCTTACACGGGCGCAACCTAGGCCCGTGCGGCATCACGCCTTAGCGAGGACGATCGCTCCTACGGGAGCGGGGCGTGACAGTAGACAACAATATCCTTAGAACGAAGTTTACCAACCTGTAACATCATTCAAACGGAGTGAACATTTGCCATAGATGCCTCACATCTATCATAGAGGTGGGCTTACATTGTTCGAAGGACTTACCAAACGAAAGATTTCTGGTGAGAGATGTTGTCCCCATGTTGCAAGAGATAAAAAATGGAGTACTTGTCAACTAAAAAGAAGCCTCAAGTTTCGCACACCAAAAATTTGTTCAAGCATTCCCTTGAGCTTATGGAGCCTAACATGACTCATTACTTTAGACCTATCTCAAAACAGCTTCGACGGATTGCTTCCCCCACAGATGGACAAATTGAAGGCCATAGACGCGATAGATCTATCGGGTAATCGCCTGTCAGGTAACATCTCTAGTGCTCTTGGAGAACTCCAAATTATTACATATTTAGATCTGTCAAATAATTCCTTCCATGGCCAAATTCCTCAGCAGCTTAGTAGATTATTCAATGTGAAATATCTAAATCTTTTGCATAATTTTCTCTCTGGCATTATACCCAAGTCCTTCTCAAACCTATCCTATGTTAATAGTCTAGACCTCTCCTTCAACATGTTGGAAGGAGAAATACCATAGGGCAAAGTATTCCCAAATGTCAGCATCACATCTATGATGGAAAATCGAGCACTATGCAGAGCACCTCAATTAAAATTTCCACCTTGCCCTGCAAATGTCACGACATCTACTTCAAGTGCAAAATTACGATTGCTCAAATATATCCTCCCATCTATAGCTTCTGCCCTGGTGTTTCTCGCTTGCTTTTCTCTCTTGGTGAAAAAATATGAGGAAGAAGACCAAGACCTCATTTATGGAGTCACCGTATTTGAATTATCATAGATGGATTCCATATTTTGAGCTAGCTCGTGCGACCGACAACTTCAGCGAAGCCAACGTACTAGGAAGTTGTAGCATTGGCAAGGTATTTAAAGGAAGCCTAGATGACGGGTTGGTCATTGCAGTAAAAGTCTTGAATTTAGAAGTTGAATGGGCTTCAAGGAGTTTTGATGCAGAATGTCGTACTTTGGGCCAGGTTCACCACATAAATCTTGTCAAGATCATCAGTACTTGTTCAAACTTGGAGTTCAAGGCATTGGTTCTTGAGTTCTTGCCAAATCAAAGTCTGGACAAGTGGTTGTACTCTGAAAACCAATGCTTGACCCTACTCCAAAGGATAAACATAATGTTGGATGTGTCCATGGGCTTAGACTACCTTCATCACCAACATCATCATGTCATTGTACATTATGATCTGAAGCCTGGCAACATTCTGTTGGACGAAGACATGGTCGCAAAAATAAGCGACTTTGGCATTGCCAAACGGATGCTCATTGACAACAACTCTACACGTCGACTAACAACATATGAACTGTCGGCTATATGGCTCCAGGTACTTCGTATTATTTTCTAATAGTAACTTATGCTAATTTACTATATTGCTAACTAAAATATGTGCAACAGAGTATTGGTCAACTGGAGTAGTTATAATAAGGGAAGATGTCTACAGCTTTGGGATTCTACTGCTTGAATTAGTTACAGAAAAGAAGCCAGTCGACATAATGTCCAATGGGGAATTAAATCTGAGGCACTGGGTATGCAATGCATATCCACTGCTATGACGGAGATTGTAGACAACAATATCCTTAGAACCGAGTTTACCAACCTGCAACAGCATTCTAACGGAGTGAACATTTTGCATAGATGCCTTTCATCTATCATAGAGGTGGGCTTACATTGTTCGAAGGACTTACCAAACGAAAGATTTCTGATGAGAGATGTTGTTCCCATGTTGCAAGAGATAAAAAATGGAGTACTTGTCAACTAAAAGGAAGCCTCAAGTTGCACACACCAAAAATCGATGTCATATCCATGACATATGTGCATCTTGTTGGACAAATAGTGTAGACACTACAATCACACTCAATAGTAAATATATACTTTCTGTTAATTTTTGTATCGTACAAGTCGTATCTTGTTTGTGCCTGCCCAACATAGTTGTCGACTACTCGCAAAAGCAAATACCTAGATTTCTTTATAATATGGGGTTTTGTATATCTAAAAGAGGATGGATAAAATACTTAAAATATGCATCCCACAGGTGGGTACACTAGCAGTTTATAGTTAAAATCCTTGTTTTGCCTGACATTCGCAATTAGTCCTTTTGCAGAACTTTATTAACATTCTACTGGACTTACCAAAGCACTTAATATTAGGTTTATAACTAATCGATTTATAACTTAACAAGATGAAAGATGAGTACTTGAGAGATTCAATGGTTGTATATATCGAAAAAGAAAAAGTAGATTTCCGTCCTCGATTCCCTGACCATATTGCTAGTTCATCATAACATACCACCACCACACTGGTTTAAAAGTACAGATGAAGTAAACATAAGTGAGATCTTGATAGAGTTAAATGATCTACTTCTTGAAACTCACAAAGATATATAGTTTGAAAAACATGGGTAGAGGAGGTAGAGAGATGTGTGCAGACATTAATAACCTAACAATTTAGATGAGCATTCCTCTTCGATCTTCTCTAGCCATGGGATAACATTTTTGGTAGCAATCCTCCCTACGAAGTTGCAACATCGATATCGAAATCGATATTGGACCCTTCCTATAAGCATTGGGATCGATGGTATCATCAGTATTGACATGACGATTATCGAATTTTGGATATCGAAAAACAAATAATGAACAATAAATTATTAAATTTTTTAAAAAAAGATTGTACACATTTAGTGACAATTTTAAGTATTTTATGTATTGTTTATTACTAATTTTGAAATTGAATGAAATAATAGTCACCCTTACCGATTATTTTACCTGTGATAGATAATTTTTCTGCGGTTAAGTGCTTTTACAATCTTACTATGCTTTTACATTCTTGTTGATTGGTTTTTTTTTTTACCAAATTGACTAGAAAAGAGACCCCTAATTTCGATATCGGTCAATATCGATATCGGTCAATATCGATATCGATTGATAACTGATCAAAGTATACCAAACCATATCGGTATCGGCCGATACTGTAAACTATACTGCGAACAAAACTTAGCCCGACTCAGTGATAGACGATAGTCACTGATGCATGACCTATGTTCATTACATAAGAACGAAATCGTTGCTCGAGAGATTGCAGTCCATAATCACCAACATGGTAGTAGGATGCACATTGCTCACTAACTGCCTCGAGCTTAATTCTTTGCGTCAGTTTGACTTTCTTTTTTGCAAATGTTTCCAGCAGTAAAATTCCAAAGCTATAGACATCGTATTTTCTAGATATTTTTCATGAGTGTTTGTACTCTGTTGCAAACAACAAAGAAAAAGTTACAATACAACAACTTAGCAATGCCAAAGCCACCAACATATGCAATCATGTCTTCATCTTATAGCACATTGCTTGGCTTCAGATTGCGGTCATGTGGATGGAGAAATTATTCAGTGGGACAGGCTCAGCACGTAGCAGTGGTGAATGGTAAGCTCATCCAATGGTATAATTTTTAGTCCCGAGGCATAATTTTCGATAGAAAACTGAAAACAAATGATTATAAAAACAACGTTTCGTAGCAACTCTTCAAAGAAGGTGCACTACAGAGATCCTTGAAGGATTCTGTATAACAAATATCTAAAAAGATTTCGTTACCGTAGCAAACGAATGTAATGCTTCTAAAAGGAAGGTACAAATCGAATTGCTAGCAGCAGCAACGATGAAAGCCCATAAGAAGTTTTTGATTATATCAGAGAAGAAGAGAAGGAAAGAAGAAAGAGAGAGGTAGCTTTGCTGGGGTGATCAGATCACCGTTGCTCAAAGCAAGATTCGCCTATATACGATCCGCTTCCAGGAACCAGCAAGTTCTTAGAAAACTTCTGGAACGCTCGTCAGTCAATTTTTGAGACTTAAATGGGCTTCCTAAACTTTACGGACTCCTTTAATTCTTTTCTTGGTGCATCTTTCAAAGGAGGCCAAGGGGCTCTATTTATAAAGTGGAGTGAGACTTCACCTCTTCTTCTATCTGATGTGGGACTAAACTGCCAATACTCAAAAATAGAGCTTAATATTTTAGATCATCCCACAATCAGCATAGAAGTGTCCAGTCCATGCCTACTCCCCGAACACTTTCGTGCATGCACGAGACATCCTGGAGTCCGTATCCGAGTCCGCACAACAAAATCAACTTACATCTTTGTTGGAATTAATCCTTTTTTCTTTCTAGGAAAAACTCCCACATAACACACACTTGTGCCCTACCACACCTCATGTGCACACCTCAACACAAGCAATGCATTATATTAAGATACTTACCATTTGGTATAGCCGATGTGGGACTATCTTTCCTAGTCTAAAGACAAAAAATACCAACAATTCCCCACATATCTCAATATATGGGTTGAGCATTCCCCACAGTGACTGCCCATCATGCATTAGAAGAGATGTCGCTACGACTTGAATCTACCCGTATAGGTTAAATAACAGTATGATACAAGAATGGACTAAGCCTTGAATTCTGTACCATAACTGTAATTCTTCTCACTCATATAATGACATCAACTGTGCTTCTGGCTGCACATTAAAGGCCTTGTGTCAGCCTGGTTTCAGTGTATACTTTTGGGCGTCTATAAGTTTACCTCAAGAGACGGCCCGATATCTCTGTCCATACAGTATAGGTGAGTTCTTTATCAAAGAGACATGGCATGAAGCCTTGCGCTTTTCGTACGGTGCTACACCGCTATGACATGGCCTAAAGCCAAGGCATTACCCCTACCGGGAACCTCATCGTAGTGTCATACTACTGTAGCATGAGGTCACGTCCTCTTTGTAGTATCATACCACCCAGCATGAAGCCTTAGGCTCCTTTGCGGTGTTACGCTGCAATGACATGGCTTACAAGGCCGAGGCTTTACCCCTATCCGGGTACCTCATCGTGATGTTGTGCCACTATAACATGAGGAACACCTCCTATTTGTAGTGCTGGCTACCACTCATTAATTTTATCATACAACATTAGGCTACCTACCAATTTGCGGTGCTACTCCGCTGTGACTTGGCTCACAAAGCTGAGGCATTACCCCTAATCGGGAACGTCATGGTAGAGTCACCCCACTATAGCAAGGAGTTACATTCCTTGTAGTGTTGCACTACCATGCTTCCTGTAAAGCATACCAGGCATTCACTCTTCTTGAGAACTCATTAACGCGTTTAAGCCAACCTTCCTACAGTTTTTTGTAGAAGACAATAGTAGACAACAGTGGTTATAGGTCCGTAACCTCTCCATGCCACAGAGGATAAGTACCCATCGTTCCTGATATTCTTCCGATTAATAGTCCTTCCGTGAACCAAAAGCTAGATGCCTAGTAGATTTCTCTTTTAACTAATAGCATAAAACTTTATGGTAGGAATGTAATAACACAATATCAGAATGCTTTCAAGTCCATTTTACAAGCTGTGTCATCGACCAGCTGACGCTTAAGGCCCTTGGTGAATGGATCCGTCATGTTCTTCTGACTTCGAACATCATTCACTACAATAATACCCCTCTTGATGAGATCGTGTACTGCCCTGTGCTTCAACCGCACAGTCCTCTTCTTTTCGTTGAAGACGTCATTTGGTTATCGCAGTATATCGATATCACCAGTATTTGCGCCCCAACTACTGGAAGATCATACATGAGATCCCAAAGCCATTCTGCTTCCTCCGCTACGGTATCAACTACAAAGAACTCAGATTTCATGGATGATCGTGGGAGCATAGTTTACTTCTTCGATTTCTACGATATAGCAGCTCTACCCATTATGAAAATGTATCCACCTGTGGACTTCTTGCTCTCCACTTCTGAGCACCAGCTGGCATCACTGAAGCCTTCCATTATCTGTGGATCTCCGCTGTAGTGCAGTGCATATGTCTGAGTCTTCTTGAGATATCTCATAACCCGTTTCACAGCTTTCCAGTGCTCACTGCCTAGGTTGCTCGTGAAACGACTCAGCATTCCTACGATAAAAGTTATATCAGGCCTTGTGGCAGTAGTAGCATACATCAAACTCTTGATTACGCTTGCATACTCCTGTCTGACGCTTTCTCCTGAATTAGGCTTCAGCTTCAGATCACACCTGTATGGCATATCGATCCCTGGAAGATCCTGATACCTGTAATGAGTGATCATCTTCTCAATATAATGACACTATGACAGCGCTAGTCCAGTGTCTGTCCGGATGATCTTGATCCCTAAGATCACATCAGCATCCCCTAAGTCCTTCAAACTGAACTTGCTCGAGATGAACTTTTTTATCTCCGTAACACAGCCCATATCCGTACCTAGGATCAACATGTCGTCCATGTATAGCCAAATGATCACACCTCTTCCATCAGCAAACTTCGTGTAAACACACTTGTCCGTCTCGCTGACCATGTAGCCATTTGACCTTATAACCTTGTCAAATTTTTCATGCCACATCTTGGGAGCATGTTTAAGACCGTATAAGGATTTCACCAACTTGCAGACTTTGTATTTAAGACACTACCAAAATACAGCAAATTAGCGACCGAAAGTTAGCGACAGAAATTTTCAGTCGGCGTTAGCGACGGATTAGTGGCAACTCGCCGACGGTTTACCGACGACAAGCCGTTACATTTTTTATTTTAATTTTAGATGAAGGAAAGGTCGCACATCCGTCGCTAGGGTGTCGGAGATATAGCGATGGATCGCCAGTCGTCGCTATGCAGTCGATTATTTGGCGAGAATTGTGTGGAGAATTGGCGGGACATTTCTTCGACTACGTAGCGACGAATATTCAGTCGATAAGAATCAAAAATAGCGACTAGCGGGCGACGAATTATAAGCTGTTGCTATTCCATCGCTAAATATACGTTCCAGACATAAATTGAAATAGCAGGGGGAACTTTTTGTATTCCCTCCAAATTCACTCTCTCTCCTCTTTTTCTCTCTCTCTCTCCCGCGGCTTCGGTGATCGGCGTCGACGTCCTCTCCTCTCTCTCTCTCCCGAAGGTAATCCCCTCTCTCTCTCTCTCTCTCTCTCTCTCTCCCGGTGTCGTAGGGGCAGCGGGGGCGGCGGGCTTGGGCACGGGCGTCGGGGGTTGGGCTGCGGGCTTGGGGCGGGGGTGTCAGAGGCTGGGCGGTGGGCTTGGGGCGGGGGCGTCGGGGGTTGGGCGGCGGGCTTGGGGCGGGGGCGTAGGGGGCTGGGCGGCGGGCTTGGGGTGGGGGCGTCGGGGGCTGGGCGGCTGGCTTGAGGCGGCGTGCTTTGGTCGGGGGCGACGGGGGGCTTTGCTTCTCAAATTCAACTGAGTTTATATATTGGCTAAATAATGTGTTATCCATATTGGGTGTTATCCATTAGTTTGGTGGTGTTTGGATTAGTAAATGTGAATATGGAGTTTGGGTTCATGGTGTATATGTTCACTGTGTCAAGGACAATGCGAGTTCTTCATCTGTATAAGTCACTGAATAAGTGAAGTTTTTCCTGGAAAACCGACCCTTAGAGTGCATCAGTTGTGTGCTTCTATATAGATGTATATATCTATACATCTAACTGTGATATACATATATATGTGTATGTGTGCTTTATAGAGTGAGGAATGAAGGCAGGCCTACCATGCCTATTAGCATGCAGGACAGCTTGGGGTGTAATGTGTGAGTATAGACATGGTAGGAATTATAGGTAATTAATGCTAGTGTAACTAGACTAAGGTAGTGCTTCCTAGATAGTAAGGACACTCTAGTATCCTAACCAAGTTAATTTTAGCCTAGATATTTAGGATATAGCTCCCATATCCTAGAAGTGGACTCTTGCAATTTACAAATAGATAGATTGACTCAATTTGATTAATTGACCTATAATGACTCTAAGACTTGATTTGCTGTTGCAAGCATACAAAACCACAAAAATATTTACTGACTCGTCAAGTTGAACCGTATATAACATGCTCGGTAGCAGTATCGAACTATCGGACTATCGGTATCGGTATCGAACTAAAGGTATCGCTAGCGGACTATCAGACTATCAGTATCGGTATCGAACTATCGGTATCGCACTATCGGTATCGGTATCGTACTATCGGTATCGGACTATCAGTATCGATATCGTACTATCGGTATCGGTATCGAACTATCGGTATATATCGGTATCGGTATCGAACTATTAGTAACAACTATACTTAGATTTTTCTCTTCTCGAGCTAGAATACCAGCGGATCCACCAGTTACATGATTATATACTAATTTTGTTTAGTTTGTCTTACTATACAAATTTTTACATCTAATCTGTGATGGATCGTTATTTCGTTGATCGTACATGGATGTACAAACGACAACACGAGAGCAGAATAGGTGTGAGTAACGATTTTCAGGCAGGCGTGGAAGTGTTTCTTAAGTATGCCATGAACAAAGCTTAGTTTATGGACGGTAACAAAATCAAGTGTCCATGTCGTAATTGTCGCAATAGACGTTACGAAGAAGTGGTGAGTGTAAGAGATCATTTGACCCGTAAGGGTTTCGTACGTGATTACGGCATGTGGTCATCGCAAGGTGAACTATATGCGGAAAGATAGGTTGCGAATGCTGCTACTTATGCTTTTGATGATAATGCTGCAGCAGATTTTGTCGTCGATGACGACGAATGCTCCGTTGATTATGGAGACGTGCAGAACCTTGCACGAGATATGGTGTACGACGCGGCAGGGCCTAATTTTGATCCGGAGGATCCTAATCCCGAGGCGAAGGAGTTCTATGATATGTTTCAGGATGCTGAAACTTCTTTATATCCTGGTTGTGAGCCACATTCCGTACTGTCAGTGACGATGCGGTTGTTGGACATAAAGTTCAATTTTAACTTGCCACAAACTTGCTATGATCGGATTACACAACTAATGAATGAGGTGTTACCGAAGGAATCAAAAGAGCTTCCAAAACTACAAGTCGAAGATGATGGTCCGACAACTGGGACTGGGGTACGACAAGATAGATTGTTGTCACAACGGATGCATGTTGTACTATAAGGAGAACGAGGATGTAGAAAGTTGCAGCTTCTGTAATGCGGATCGTTACAAGCCAGTCAGGGGAAAAGGAAAGTCAACTAAAAAACGACGTCCTTACAAGTATATGCATTACTTGTCGATCACGAAGCACTTGCAGAGGATGTATATGTCTCAGAATACAGCAGAACACATGATGTGGCACAACGAAGAACGCACAAAGGATGATGGAGAATTGTCACATCCTTCGGATGGAGAGGCGTAGAAATATTTTGATTTTTGCCATCCAGATTTTGCTGCAGAGCCTAGAAATGTACGCATGGGGCTATGTTCTGATGGCTTCGCCCATTTCGGGCAGTCGGGATCTCAATACTCCTGCTGGCCGGTCATTCTGACCCCTTACAATCAGCCACCATGGATGTGTATGAAGACTCCTTATATGTTCTTGACAGCTATCATACCGGGTCCCAAAAATCCGACGAAGAATATCGATATATATCTACAGCCGTTGGTGGATGAGCTAAAACAGATGTGGGAGATCGGCGTCACGACCTATGATATTTCCAGAAAATAGAACTTTCAGATGAGAGCTTCACTGATGTGGACAATCAATGATTTTCCTGCATACGGTATGCTGTGGGGATGGAGTACTCACGGCACCCTGTCTTGTCCGATATGCATGCAAAATAGTAAGGCGTTCTGCCTTAAGCATGGAGGAAAAACTTCTTTCTTTGATTGTCATCGTCAATTTCTGCCCGTGAGTCATCCTTGGAGAAAGAACAAGGACGCTTTCAGAGCTGGAAAACAAGAATTTTCTCATCCGCCTACCAGATTGTCGGGATACGATATTTGGGAAGATGTAAAGGACTTGCCCACTGTAATGGAAGATCCATCGAACAATCGTGTCGATGGGTTCGGACAAACCTATAACTGGACCAAACGGAGTATCTTCTAGGACTTGCCTTATTGGAAAGATAATCTTATAAGGCATAATCTTGATGTTATGCATATCGAAAAGAATGTGTTCGATAATGTCTTCAATACCGTCATGGACATTAAAGAAAAGACGAAGGACAATCCAAAAGCAAGACAAGACATTACCGAGATATGCAAGCGTCCTTATCTGAACCTGATACAAAGGGGAGCTGCTGGACAATTAAGTAAGCCGATAGCACAATACATATTGAGCAAGGAAGATAGATTAATAATCTGCAAGTGGATAGATTAATAATCTGCAAGTGGGTATCTACTTTAAGATTTCCCGACGGCTATGTGTCAAATTTGTCTAGATGCGTTGATCTCAATGAACGCAAGCTAACGAAAATGAAGAGTCATGACTGCCACGTGTTTATGGAAAGATTACTGTCCATTGCTTTGAAAGAGTTGTTGCCTTCTGCTGTATGGGTTTCGTTGGCCGAACTATCAATATTCTTTAGGGATATTTGTTCTACTAAGTTGACTGTGCAACACATGGTTGAACTTGAGGAGAAGATTATCTTAACAATTTGTAAGTTGGAGAAAATATTTCCTCCTGGCTTCTTCGACAGCATGGAGCATCTACCGATTCATCTAGCATACGAAGCCCGTGTCGGTGCATCTGTTTATTATCGATGGATGTACCCATTTGAAAGGTACATAAAAATCGATATAATTTAAGTTGAATTTTAGTGGGTTTTAAAATTCTTTCTTAATTCTCAAGATAATTTGTCTCTCTAGATACCTACACCATCTAAAGAAGAAAGTTGGCAACAAGGCTCATATAGAGGCTTCGATATGCGAAGCATATCTTATCGAAGAGGTGTCAAACTTTTGCTCTATTTATTTCGATACTCATGTTAAGACAAATCGAAATAGACCTCAAAAGAATGACGAGGACGTTGAGGATGTAGGAATATTCAATGTAAGGGGCAAGCCTGTTGGGGCTAGTAAAAGACGGTGGTTGACAGACGATGAGTATGATGCTGCTCACCGATATGTCTTGTTAAACTGTGACATACAAGAAGTGAGAGATTTGGAGAAGTAAGTCAGTACACTTGCACTCGTTATAATCTCGAATTTGATGAAGTAAGTGACTACACTTATATATTCTTATTTTCTCTAATAGTGTATTTAGAGATGAAGTCAAAATGAGGACACCCGATATTACCGATGAGAGACTTCAAAGAGAGGTTGATTGTACATTTCCGTCATGGTTTCGCAAATACGTAATTAACTGTGATTATAATTGAGATTATAAATATATAATCTAAAACATTTAAATTATAAATATTTGTTTACAGGTTTTATTGCCTGAAACAACACTCACTCGTGAGAGTGTTCGTTATCTGGCATTGGGACCGAAGAAGCAAGTAAAGACTTGGCCAGGCTATGTCGTTAATGGCTTCAGGTTTAAGTCAACTCAGAATGCTATAAATGTCAAATTTATCAATGACGGCATCAGAACCAAAGATTCCGGTGTTTGCATAAGAGGCACCATCTATGACGACGAGCCAGACTTTGACTATTATGGAGTGCTTCGGAATATTGTAGATTTACAATATACTGGCCCATATGATATGCATATTGTGATATTCAAATGTGAGTGGTTCGATACGACACCAAATATCGGTTGGAGAATCGATAAACAATTTGGATTTGTCGATATAAATCATCGCAGGAGGTATAGAGGGTCCGATACATTTGCGATAGCAAATCAGGATGTTCAAGTCTACTATACAAGCTACCCAAGGCGTCGTAGAGATCGATTTGACTGGTGGGCAGTATGCAAGATTAAATCTAGAAATACATTCAACGTTGGAGACCCAGCATACCAAGAGGACCAGATCGAAAAGTCCCAATACTTGGGACAACACTCAAATACAATGGATGTTGAAGATATTGTTGAGGAAAATAGAGGGGAGGAAGAGGTTGATACACAAGACTTAGCTATCAACCAGGGGAGAAAGAGGCATCTTGTCCCAAATATTGAGGCAGAAGAAGAAGAAGAAGAAGAAGAAGAAGAAGAAGAAGAAGAAGAAGAAGAAGAAGAATTTGATGGGGATGAGGATACAGATGAAATCGACGATGAAGATAAGGATGAGGATGAGGATGAGGAGGATGATGATGAAGACGAGGCCGAGGATGAGAACGAAGACGATGATTAGGTTAAATATTGTTGTATATTAAAAACACTTCCAATTACGTGAATTAAGTTTGACCTCATAAAAGCAATTACGTGAATTCATATTTTTTTTCATTCGATTATTTACTTATTGTAGATGGCACTCCTAGTCTTTTTTGTCGCGGCGGCACTCGTCTCCCTACTGGTGGTATGTATATTTTAGTTTAGAATTTTACATTCATTTACACTTTTATATTGTTAATTATGTTTATGTGTTCTATTTATAGGTCATGATGGCTGGCCGTGGTCGTGGTGCTGGTGGTGGTGGTGGTGGTGGTGGTGGTGGTGGTCGTGGTCGTACTGGTGCTGGTGGTCGTGGTCGCATTCAATCTTCCCGGGATGTGATCCCATCCAGCGACCTCGACCCGAAGAGTACCCCGGGCACAGACGCATCCCGCCGTCGATCGACTACTTCATCGAGGCATGAGTCTGGATCTGCTAGAGGATCCGTTCCGCTATCGGACCCACCAGCAGCGGATCAACCAGTGGATCTCCTAGTTACTGTACAGTAGGCCCCGGAGTACCCCCATACTCGGTTCCATTCGATTACTGGGGAGTACATGCGCAGACCCGCGGATCATCCGACGGCACCAGAGAGGCCGAAAGGCGAGTTCCGACGAGAGCTATGGCCCGCGGGGACCTCGTAAGTAATTTTAAGATAATTTCTTAAATTTTTTTCACTTATTCAAGTTAATAATCCAGTCGTTTCTTCTTTGTAGGTTTTTTCCATTTAATGTTGCCAGGGCTCTTGGAGAAATTATCAGGGCTAACTTCCATGGTCCCTACCTCAACTTTTTGTCGGTGCCCCCAAACTTGAAGTACGCCTGGCTCGACGAGTTGAGGGTATATATCTATATCTTCTGGTTAATTATTAGTTACTCTTTAATCAACCATTTTTTAAATTACGTAATAATTGAATTTCTATGTTAGACGACGTACTGGTGGCCTGCCCATCGCGAGGACGCGATCTGCAGGACCTACAGAAGCGCTGCCTCGAAGAAGATACGGGATATGATTCATAACCTGAAAATAGGGCATACGATGTCGAATTGGATCCGGCAGGAGTATTATGAGGACCTCTTAGGTATGATGGATATTCCTACGTACAAGGAGAAATCGGAGAAGACGAAGGCGAACCGACAGGCCGCGGGGCTTCATACGGAGGGATCAAGGCCCCACGCAGCAACGCTTGCAGATCTGGTGAGATACCGTAAATTCATTTCACTATCGAATTAGGTATTATTAATATACGGAGTTAATTAAGTTCTACGAAAATTTCGTATGCAGGCCCAACGGGCGGTGAAGGAGGGAACGACGCCAGAATCGGTCACCATGCTCGACGTGTTCCAGCATACGCACAAAAGACGGAAGGACGGGAGCTTCGTCGACGAGAGGGCTAAGGAGACAGATGTAAGTACTTATGTTTATGAGATTTACGTTAGAATTAAAAGTATTCACACTATAACTTAGGTAAACTTAGGATTCACACTTAACTTAGTGAAACATAGGATTTAGATTACAACTTAGGTAAATCTTATAATATAAACACATTCATTTGATAGGCTGCATATCGTGAGGCCCTTAGTCGGGCTCAGTTAACTGACACCGAGGATGTCGGTGAAACGACGCCCGCCCGGACGCCCTCTTCTTTGGCCGCTCGCAACGACTTGTTCGTAGATACCGTCGGCGGCTTTAAGAAATGGCTCCTATACGGAGTCGCCTCCTCCCGCGGCCCCGGCAGACGATGATGTTAGGTCGTAGCTTACGCAGCTGCACGAGACGGTGTCGTCCTTGCGGGACCAATTTGCCACGTACTTTCCGCCTCTGTCTGCTGCTGTCGGTCCGTCTGCTGATGGTGTCGATCCGTCTTCTACTGGTCCATCGACTGCTGGTGTCGGTCCTTCTTCTACTGGTCCGTCGACTGCTGCTGTCGGTCCTTCTTCCGTGGGTCATCTTTCTTTCAATCCTGATGTCCCTTTCGTACCGACTCCGACTGTGACGGCACTCCTGGATCTCATGTCGCCGGAGCAGCTATGCCGACTTCCGAGCAGTGTCTACGATGGCTTGCCGCCGTACCTAGTAGAGGAGTATATTCGTCGGTCGCAGCTGGGATTACCACCACCGGGCAATCAAACTCCTCCTTCTTCTTAAAATATTGTATTAAGAGAATTTGGAATATTTGTGACAATTTTGGATTAATTGTGCTATAATCGGATTATAGCGACGGATATTATGTTACTCTTCAGGATAATTGATGTCTATTTTCTATTAATTTGATTTGGTCTATGTGATTCTTGGATAATTAGTGTGCATTAAATTCGTATGTGCATATTTGGTCTATGTGATTCTTGGATAATTGGTGTGGATTATATATTTGGTCTATGTGATTGTTGGATAATAGGTGTGCATTATATATTTGGTCTACGTGATTGTTGGATAATTGGTGTGCATTATATATTGGTTAGGTTTATGCATATTTTTGTGAACAGGAAAAGTGTTGTAATTTTTTTTCCAAAAAATCTCAGTTAGCGATGGACTAGTGACCGGTTAGCGACGGATATTTCCAGTTTCCGACTAATTTTCGACGAAATTTCCGTCGCTAACTGGAGATTTGAAACTGTTTCCAGGTAGCGACGGGTGGTCGACGGAATATCCGTCGGCATGGTTCTGGTGGTATATAATTCGACGGAAGAGCGACGAAAAATCCGTCGCCAAGGCGACGAATAATCAGCCACTAATCAGTCGATCTCTCGACGACGTAGCTACGAAAAATCCGTCGACAAGGTTCTGGAAATGCTTGACATTTCCAGAACCATGGCGACGGATAATCAGCCACTAATCAGTCGCTCTGTCGATGGTGTAGCAACGACTCATCCGTCGCCATGGTGCTGGAATGCCAAGCATTTCCAGAACCTGGTCGATGGATAATCCGTCAGCTTACTGTCGCTAATCCGTCCTTTGTTATCGACGGCAATCGACGGAATAGCGACGGAACGATACACTCTGATACGCTATTACTACGGTTTACCGACAGACCTTTACTTCGCTATTGTCTGCACAGTTCAGTATTTAATACTTGAAATGGACGAAAGTTCATCGAAAAGTAGTCGCAAATGCTTCGTATTGTGAAGTCGAAATGCCGTCGCTATTCCGTCGCTTGACGACTACGTAGCGACGGACCATTATTAGCGATGAGCTGATTGCCGACGAATTTTTTTGGCCAAGACCCGTTAGTGATCGGTCGCTAATAGAAATTCCCGTCGGACGGGCGACAGATCTGGCCGTCGCTAAATCGACAAATTTTGGTAGTGAGAACCTTGACGATAAATCCCTCTGGCTGTTGCATGTAAATTGCTTCGGTCAACTCGCCATTTAGGAAAACCGTTTTTACATCCATCTGATGTTTCACCATCTTATGTATTGCTGCGAGAGCAATCAACATTCTGATGGTAGTATTTCGGGCTACTGGAGCATACGTGTCAAAGTAGTCAATCCTCTGCTTCTGAGAAAACTCCTTGGCTACCAACCTAGCCTTGAACTTGTCAATAGTTTCGTCTGCTTTCATCTTCTTCTTGAAGATCCATTTACATCATATGGGTTTCGCTCCTTCAGGAAGATCAACCAACACCCAAGTGTTATTCGAGGTGATGGAATCAATTTCATTGTCAATCGCCTCCTTCCAGAAAATTGTGTCTCTGGTCTTCATCGCCTCATCATAGGTAAGCGGATCTGCTTCCACATGATAGGTGATAAATTCATCTTTAAAATTCTTTGATCTTCTCGCTCGCTTCGTCGATGGCTCAGCGAGTTCTGGTTTAATTGTTGTCTCCTCACCAACAACTTTATCTTGGACTACCGGTTCATTGGAGATCTCAGTCTTCTTTACACCTTTATCATTCTCCGAAATGTCCGTAAGAACAATGTTCTTGTGTCTTGCAAACTTATCTTCAAAGTATTCTGCATCGTGAGATTCGATGATATAATTTGATTCAATATCAAGGAACCTTCGAGCATCACTCTTCTCGGCATACCCCAAGAAGATCATATTCGTAGTCCTTGTTTCCAGCTTCTGAATCTTCAGATCTGGAAGCTTGACATTATCCAGACACCCCCATACTCGAATGACATTCAAGTTAGGTCTAACTTTGAACCAGAGTTCATGAGGAGTTATATCTGAAGTTGCATATGGCACCCTATTCAGAATAAAAGTGGCCGTCAATGTAGCTTCTCCCCAGTAGCATTTCGGAAGGCTCACAGTTAACAACATCGAGTTTATCATTTCTATTAACGTTCTGTTCTTTCTCTCTGCTACTCTGTTAGATTGAGGAGAATACAGAGCAGTAGTCTTATTGATGATTCCATGTTCTTTGCAGAACAATGTGAATTCATGGGACCGATACTCTCCGTCTCGATCACTTCTTAGCCTTTTGAGTTGTTGTCTAGTTTGCCGTTCAGTTTTGGCTCTGAACTCCTTGAACTTCTCGAACGCTTCATCTTTAGACTTGAGCAAGTAGACGAATGCATACTTTGAGAAGTCATCGATGAAGGTTATAATGTACTTTATCCCGGCCTTTGTAGAGAATTGCTTGAAGTCACAAATATCTGAGTACACTAACTCAAGAAGATCTATGCTTCGATTGACCCGATGAAAGGGTTTTCTAGTGATCTTCGTCTGAGCACATACTTCAAACTTCTCTACCTTACCCCCATATTTGGAGATAAGTCCTAGACTAAACATTTTATGTATTCTTTTACAATGAACATGCCCTAGCCTATTATGCCACAACTCAAGAGAATAATCATAACGAGCGATTGCATTGATTTCATTTGACCGGTTTACAAGCTGAATTTTAAACATTCATTCGGTTTAAAAACCTTTTCGAAGTATGTTCCCTTTTTGAACATCATCATCTGGCCAGCATTGATATCCATCCTCAAGCTTGTGTTGCTAAGCAGGCTCCCAGGGATCAGGTTCTTGGCAATCATCAGAATATGCTTCACACCTTGAAGCATCAGAGTGTTCCCAGAAGTAAGTTTTAGCTCCACAGTCCCGATCCCCAGAACTTCAGCTTGGGCCTAGTTCGTCGTGATAACTTTCTCAGAAGTTGCTTGGTACTTGACGAACTCCTTGAATAATGCAGTGTTCTAATCGGTTGCTTGTGCGATTTCAGGTAATCGCGTAGGCGACGTCTAGCGCGACCAACAAGTCCTCTCGCCGAAGTGAACTCAAGGTGAGTGGCTGACCCTTCTCTTCTCGACCCCCTTCTTAAGTAAATTAATAGTGTTGCTACGGATGAAAGGATGAAAGCAAAGGCACGGACACGGTAATATAATCAAGTTTCAAAGAGAAAGTAGGCTAGGCCTTAATAACTAAATGTTGCCTTAACTCGGTCATTGGACAACTTGTCGACAAGGGAGAGTTTCCTCGAGCGACTACCCGGGGCCACGGGATCGACTCGGCCTAGGAGGAAACACGGTATAGCTGTGCAGGATGATAGCACGGGTTAGGCGGGGACTTGCAGCGGGGCTCGCTACTTGCGCTGCAAGGGCCCCGGCTAACAAAGCTATAGTCCAGGATGGCTTGTGATATCAGTGACCAAACACACGAAATGTTGCACTTGGAAATGTAAATGATAACAATTGACAGGAAAGAACATGGTAAGTTTCAAAGGGCGCGGCGCGGCCCACCGGGGGTAAGTTCCAACGTAAATTACATTATGCTTGTCAATGCTCACTTGAAATTCATTAGGATGGTTAGAAACATTCATGAACTAAAGTCATATAAACTCATTCAACCAAATGAGAGCTTGGAAACTTAACTTGCCACGCACCAGTACAAAGTGTAATGTACTGATCCTCGCTCTCCACGCAGGTACCCCGAACCACGAAGGGCGTGCCACCTAAAAATCTCAAGGCGGCGTGGACACTTTTGAAGCCTCGTCCGTGTGAAGGCTTGTTTCTGGATTCCTTTTGAAGAAGACCCCGCACTCAGTCCAAAGAAAAGATGGCGAATCGGCTTGCCTCGATCGCAGGTGGAAATGTGTAATAGTTTTTACTTGTATAAAGGGGTGTAATGTATGGAACGACTATCTCATCAGCGTTCATTTTGTAAGTCGAGTTATGTTGTAGCCCGCGCGGCAATGATTGTAAAGAAGTCCATGTAAAGTTTCTATTATCAATGAAAAAGTCTATTTCTACTTTAAATGCGTCATTCAATTTCTCTGCGTACTCTAATTTGATGTTGTGTTTCGGATAACCTTATGACTATGCCTTGTGCGATCGCAATTTAGGTTCGCACGGCATCACGCCCGGGGGACGATTATCGATTCTACGGAATCGAGGCGTGACATAATGGTATCAGAGCACGGCTTTACATCCTTTGACCTCGCATCGATGAGATACGTTGTTCCATACAATGAGTCCGTAATAATTTGTGACTGATGCGTTTGCCTTCGTATCGCAGAAGTGGCGGAGCCCACGGCCGAGCAAGAACAGAGCGCTTCAAGCGGCTCCAGTAGTTCGCATCGTCTGCGGGCCGGACCTTCTAACGGTACAATCGAAAGGATGCTGCGCATGATGGAGGCGCAGCAAAACCAGTCCGAGAACCGGCATCAGCAGGTAGAGGAACGACAGGCCCAGTTCGAAGCTCGCTTCGAAGCTCGCTTTGATGCACATGCCAAACTTCAGCAAAAGCAGCTAGATACCCTGCAGCAGATCGTCCAGACAATGGCGGCCAACGAAAATTCTGCGACTACGCCTACCGTCACCGTGCCGGTGATCCAACCCATTGATGTCGACACGGAGGATCCCAAGCGTCAACCAGCGGCACCGAAAAAGTACAACTTTGAAGTGTCCGAATTCAAGAAGGCGTGCCGCGCTTCCTTCAGCGGCACCGAGGGTCCCTCCATGGCAATCGACTGGCTGGAAGAGCTGGAAGATCACTTCGAGCTGCTCGGCATTGAAGAATCCAAGCAAGTCGCCTGCGCACAACTTCAACTACGGTTGAACGCGCACGACTGGTGGGCCGTGCGCAAGCGAGCGATCCGACCGGACAACAACACCGCACCGATCTCTTGGGCCACGTTCCGCAAAGCTTTTGAAGTGCAGTACCTTCCGTCAGCCATTCGTCAAGCGAAGGAGAATGAATTCATGCAGTTGAAGCAAGGGAGCAGGACAGTAGAACAGTACGTCGCAGAATTTAACAAGTTGTCTAAGTTCGCTGGCCAGTTTCTGCCTACTGAAGAGTGCCGTGTGCGACGGTTCGAAGTGGGCCTGCGACCCTCTATTGGTGCACATGTCGGGGTCCCGGAGTACAAGACCATGGGCGAGGCTCTGAATCACACCCTCCGCCTTGAGAACCTACATCCTTCCGGTGCTGACGACGTTGTGCGCCACTCCAATCACAAACGTCCTAGCTATACGGGAGGCAACAATCACGCTTCAAAGCGTCCAAACAACGGCGGCTACAAAGGGCAGAACCCACTACCTCGGTGCACCAGGTGCAACAACTTCGGTCACCATGCCAACGATTGTCATGTCCTCGAAGGAGGATGCTTCAATTGCGGAGCAAGGAACCACCAAGCACGGGATTGCCCCCGAAAATTGAATCGTAACGTGCCACCCCAACAACATCGTCAGGAGAATCGAGGACAGGCGCCCCGACCTCCTCAGCACACTCAGTCCAACAACCAAGACCGACGCCCTAATGCTCAGGGGCGTGTCTTTGCTCTGACTCGAGACGAGGCGTATACTTCCGACACTGTTGTGACAGGTATATTAAATTTTAATAATGTACCTGCTCGTGTGTTATTTGATTCAGGCACCTCGCATACTTTCATATCGGCGGATTTCGCCGCCGAGCACAAATTTTCTGTAATATCGTTAGATCTCGACCTTAGCGTAAGCACACCTTCGGGTGCACCAATTCTCACAAACTTAGCTTGCGCCGGCGGGATTATCTGTATCGACGGTCAAAAGATCGGTCTTGATGCGATAGTTCTAGACATGAAGGACTTCGACATCATATTGGGCATGGATTGGCTCGGTCCGTGCAACGCAACCATCGACTGTGCTGAAAAGAAAGTCACATTCCGCATACCTGGAGTGCCTGAATTCTGCTACTCGTGTGGTGAGGCGTCGCCGACCTGCATGGTAATCTCCGCAGTATCTGCTCGACGGATGCTGCATTCCGGGTGCGAAGGCTATCTAGCTTCCGTTCGAGACGTGCGACAGGATGGTGCAAACGCGGGAGAGACCGACGTTGTGGCAGAATTCCCAGACGTGTTCCCGGACGAGCTACCCGGCATGCCACCTGATCGAGAGATAGAGTTCACTATCGACACATTTCCCGACACCCGGCCGATCTCGAAGGCTCCGTACAGAATGGCCCCTGCAGAATTGAAGGAATTGAAGGCACAACTTCAGGAATTGCTCGAAAGAGGGTTTATCCGTCCGAGTGTCTCGCCGTGGGGTGCGCCCGTGCTATTCGTAAAGAAGAAAGATGGATCAATGCGACTCTGCATCGACTATCGGGAATTGAATAAAGCCACCGTCCGAAACAAATACCCCCTGCCCCGCATCGACGACTTGTTCGACCAGCTCCAAGGTGCAACGGTGTTTTCGAAGATTGATCTACGATCGGGTTACCACCAACTCAAAGTCAAGCCAGATGACGTGCCGAAGTCTGTCTTCCACACTCGTTACGGCCACTACGAGTTCTTGGTAATGCCGTTCGGTCTGACAAACGCCCCTGTCGTCTTCATGGACCTAATGAATCGGGTGTTCCGTCCGTTCGTTGACAAGTTCGTAGTAGTCTTCATCGACGACATTCTCGTCTACTCGAAGGATCGAGCGCAACATGCAGAGCATCTGCGGACGGTACTCCAAACCCTTCGAGAGAATCAGTTGTACGCGAAGATGAGCAAGTGCGAGTTCTGGTTGGACAGCGTCTCATTCCTTGGACACATCATCTCCGCCGCGGGCATCACAGTCGATCCGAAGAAAGTCGAGGCAGTTGCTGATTGGAAACGGCCCGTATCAGTTAGCGAAATTCGAAGCTTCCTAGGCTTGGTGGGATACTACCGACGCTTCGTGAAGGACTTCGCGAAGATCGCATCGCCGTTGACTCGCCTCACCCAGAAAGGAGTCGCATTCAAGTGGTCAGACGACTGTGAAGCTTCCTTCCAGGAGCTCAAACAACGGCTCGTTTCGGCCCCGATACTTGCTCTTCCTGAAGGGACGGAGGGATTTCAAATCTTCAGCGATGCTTCTGGCCAGGGCTTGGGGTGTGTGCTCATGCAGCGGGATAAGGTGATATCTTTTACTTTCCGGCAGTTGAAGCCGCACGAGAAGAACTACCCCACGCACGACCTAGAACTAGCGACAATTGTGTTCGCGTTGAAGCTGTGGCGTCACTATCTCTATGGTGTGGCGTACAGGATTTATACGGACCATAAAAGCCTCAAGTATCTCTTCACCCAGAAAGAACTGAATTTGCGGCAGAGGCGATGGCTCGAGCTAATCAAAGACTATGACTTATCGATCGACTACACGCCGGGGAAGGGAAATGTGGTAGCGGATGCGCTGAGCCGAAAGTACTTAGCTTCATTATGCATCAACGATCGACTGCTGCGTGACTTGGAAGGAATGGGCATCGAGCTTCGGGTTCGTTTCAGAGACGTGAAACTCGCGCAACTGCGGGTGGAACCGAGCCTACTGGAGAGGATCAAGTCTGCACAGAAGGACGACCCATACCTGGAGAAGATGCGGAAGCTGATATCGACAGGAAAAGCGTCCGACTTTGCAGAGGACGATTCGGAAGTGTTGCGCGTGAAGGGACGGCTATGCGTACCGGACGACGCAGAACTTAGAAAGGAGATAATGACGGAGGCGCATTATGCAAAATATTCTTTGCATCCTGGCAGCACCAAGATGTATAAGGACCTCCGCGTTGTCTTTTGGTGGCACGGCATGAAGAGGGACGTAGCGCTCTTTGTGTCAAAATGCATGGCATGTCAGCAAGTCAAAGCCGAGCACCAGCGACCGGGCGGGGAGATACAGAACCTTGCCATTCCAGAGTGGAAGTAGGATCACATCACTATGGACTTTGTTGTTGGCTTGCCGAGGATGCCGCGGGGAAATGACGCCGTCTGGGTCATCGTCGATCGACTAACCAAGTCAGCGCACTTTATCGCCATCAAAGTTACTTGGAGCGTCGACCGTCTTGCTCAGATATACCTTGATGACATAGTTCAGCTGCATGGGGTCCCAGTTTCTATCATCTCTGATCGGGATGGACGGTTCGTAGCGCGCTTCTGGAGTAGTCTTCATTCAGCACTGGGGACCAAGTTGAAGTTCAGCTCAGCTTATCATCCTCAGACTGACGGCCAAACAGAGCGGGTGAACCAAATTCTCGAAGACATGTTACGACTCTGTGCGATCGACTTGAAGTCAAGTTGGGACGTCCATCTACCGCTGGCCGAGTTTGCATACAATAATAGCTATCAGTCCAGCATCCAAATGGCGTCATATGAAGCTTTGTACGGCCGAAAGTGTAGATCGCCCATTTGCTGGGATGAAGTCGGGGAACGGCAGATACTTGGTCCGGAGCTGGTGGAGCAGACTGTGCAGAAGGTCAAGTTGATACGAGAAAGATTGAAGATAGCACAAAGCCGGCAGAAAAGCTATGCCGACACGCACCGACGCCCCCTCGAGTTCTCGGAAGGCGACCATGTATTCCTGAAGGTGATGCCAATGCGTGGAGTTTCCCGGTTCGGTGCGAAAGAAAAGTTGAGCCCAAGATTTGTTGGCCCGTTCGAAATATTGAAGCGAGTCACCCCGGTAGCTTACCAAATTGCCTTGCCGCCTGCATTGTCAGAGGTACATTACGTCTTCCACGTCTCGTAATTGCGGAAGTACGTGCACGATCCGGGGCATATGGTAGATTTGGGTAAGCTGGACCTGAAGGCGGACTTATCATATGTCGAAGAGTCGGTGCAAATCTTGGAGCGCAAGGATAAACTTCTCCGCAACCGTGCTATTCTACTAGTCCGAGTCCTCTGGAGGAACCATTCGGCCGAGGAGTCGACGTGGGAGCTCGAGTCTGAAATGAAGAAGAAGTTCCCTTCATTGTTCTCGTAGAGGTAAGTTCTATTCTTAAGTTTCGAGGACGAAACTTTTTCTTAGTTGGTTATGGTGTAGTGCCCCGTCCCTACATCGTGCCCCGTACTTTGTCCACGGGGTGCGCGAGAAAGGAACACTGTCGCTATCGATTCGGCCGGGACCGATAGGTCGGGATCGACCGAGTCGATCGAAGGGGAACGGTTGAATTAAGATCCATTCCTCGTTATGGAATGTCTTCTTCGGAACCAAGTCCCATATTCAGCGGGTTGCGCCTCGAGGATTGGCTCTGCGGCTGAGTCGGGAGAGACCTCCCGTTGCTCTGCTTTTCACGCCGCTTGCGTTGGTTTTGGCTTTGTTTTCTGAATGCGTTTTCGTGAATGTTTTCGATGGTTTTCATGGCTTGCATTTCGAACTCGCATTTCCTATCGAACTCCTTGAATAATGCAGTGTTCTAATCGGTTGCTTGTGCGATTTCAGGTAATCGCGTAGGCGACGTCTAGCGCGACCAACAAGTCCTCTCGCCGAAGTGAACTCAAGGTGAGTGGCTGACCCTTTTCTTCTCGACCCCCTTTTTAAGTAAATCAATAGTGTTGCTATGGATGAAAGGATGAAAGCAAAGGCACGGACACGGTAATATAATCAAGTTTCAAAAAGAAAGTAGGCTAGGCCTTAATAACTAAATGTTGCCTTAACTCGGTCATTGGACAACTTGTCGACAAGGGAGAGTTTCCTCGAGCGACTACCCGGGGCCACGGGATCGACTCGGCCTAGGAGGAAACACGGTATAGCTGTGCAGGATGATAGCACGGGTTAAGCGGGGACTTGCAGCGGGGCTCGCTACTTGCGCTGCAAGGGCCCCGGCTAACAAAGCTATAGTCCAGGATGGCTTGTGATGTCAGTGACCAAACACACGAAATATTGCACTTGGAAATGTAAATGATAACAATTGACAGGAAAGAACATGGTAAGTTTCAAAGGGCGCGGCGCGGCCCGCCGGGGGTAAGTTCCAACGTAAATTACATTATGCTTGTCAATGCTCACTTGAAATTCATTAGGATGGTTAGAAACATTCATGAACTAAAGTCATATAAACTCATTCAACCAAATGAGAGCTTGGAAACTTAACTTGCCACGCACCAGTACAAAGTGTAATGTACTGATCCTCGCTCTCCACGCAGGTACCCCGAACCACGAAGGGCGTGCCACCTAAAAATCTCAAGGCGGCGTGGACACTTTTGAAGCCTCGTCCGTGTGAAGGCTTGTTTCTGGATTCCTTTTGAAGAAGACCCCGCACTCAGTCCAAAGAAAAGATGGCGAATCGGCTTGCCTCGATCGCAGGTGGAAATGTGTAATAGTTTTTGCTTGTATAAAGGGGTGTAATGTATGGAACGACTATCTCATCGGCATTCATTTTGTAAGTCGAGTTATGTTGTAGTCCGCGCGGCAATGATTGTAAAGAAGTCCATGTAAAGTTTCTATTATCAATGAAAAAGTCTATTTCTACTTCAAATGCGTCATTCAATTTCTCTACGTACTCTAATTTGATGTTGTGTTTCGGATAACCTTATGACTATGCCTTGTGCGATCGCAATTTAGGTTCGCACGGCATCACGCCCGGGGGACGACTATCGATTCTACGGAATCGGGGCATGACAATCATAGCAACAATGTTAGAAACCATGAAAACCTTGCTAGGCTCACCTTGCTCAGCTTGTTTGGCCTTGGATTTGCATTCACTCTTGTAATGGCCCTTCTTACCATAGTTGAAGCAAGTCACGTGGGACTTGGACTTCTGTTGCTTGAACAAAGGACCCTACACTTTCAGATTAGTGGAGTCCTTCTTCTTGTGATGAGAAGCCACCTGCTTTCCCTTGAACTCTCTTGTCTGCACCAAGTTGGCCTTAGCCAGTTGTTTGGACAGAGAGTCCATCTTCTGTTGAGATCGCATTTCGTCCTCAACGTGGATCTCTTGTAGAAGATCTTCCAAGCTAATGTCCAGCTTCTTCCAATGCATTCTAGCATAGAAGTTGCTCCAACCAGCAGGAAGTTTCGAGACTATCCCTCCAACCACAAACTTGTCGACGAGGGGCATCTTCTCGTCATCCAACTTCTGGCACAACTTCAAGAATTTCTTCACTTGAGGTAGCATTGCCATCTCGTCTTCGAAGAGCCATTTGTGGTACTTCTCGACGATAAAGATTTTGGACCCGTTCTCATCATCTTCATATAGATTACCCAAAGAATCCCAGATCTCTTTGGCCTTCTCCTTCTTAGAATATGACTCTGCCAGAGAGTCTTCCATAGAATTGAGAATCAGCAATTTACAGATGGTGTTTTCTCTCTTCTATTTGCTCTACTTGACGAGTACAGCAGTAATAGCATCTGCAGTTCCTCCTTCTGGAATCGTCGATTCATCCACAATCAACACATGGTCTACGCCCACGAGTTGAAGATTAAGGGTGACCTTCCTCTTCCAGATTTGGAAATGTTCTCCGTCGAATTTCTCCAACTTGTTAAAGCTGATATCGATGAGAGAAGCATGAGAGTTTTCCATCTTCTAATCTTTATTTGAGATTGTAAGTCCTGAGGCATAATTTTTGATGGAAAAATGAGAAATGAAACGATTGTAAACACAACGTTTCGTAGCAACTCTTCAAAGAAGGTACACTACAGAGATCCTTGAAGGATTCTGTGTAACGAATATCTAAAAAGATTTTATTATCGCAGCAAACGAATGTAATGCTTCTAAAAAGAAGGTACAAATCGAATTGCTAGCAGCAGTAGTGACGAAAGCCCACAAGGAGTTTCTGATATGATCAGAGAAGAAGAGAAGGAAAGAAAAAAAGAGAGAGGCAACTTTGTTGGGGTGATCAGATCACCGTTGCTCAAATCAAGATTCGCCTATATACGATCCACTTCCAGGAACCAACAAGTTTTTAGAGAACTTCTGGAACGCTCGTCAGTCAATTTTGGAGACTTGAACGGGCTTCTTGAACTTTACGGACTCCTTTAACTCTCTTCTTGGTGCATCTTTCAAAGGATGTCAAGGGGCTCTATTTATAGAGTGGAGTGAGACTTCACCTCTTCTCCTATCCGATATGGGACTAAAATATCAATACTCAAAAATAGAGTTTGATATTTTAGATCATCCCACAATCAGCATAGAAGTGTGCTAGTCCACGCCTACCCCCCGAACACTTCCGTGCATGCACGAGACATCCTGGAGTCCGTGTCCGAGTCCGAGTCCGTACAACAAAAATTAACTTACATTTTTGTTGGAATTAATCATTTTTCCTTCTAGGAAAATACTCCCACATGACACACACTTGTGCCCCACCACACCTCATGTGCACACCTCAACACAAGCAATGCATTATATTGAGATACTTACCATTTGGTGTAGCCGATGTGGGACTATCTTTCCTAGTCTAAAGACAAAAAACACCAACAATAATTACATACCCTAATATCAAAAGTCAAAAAAGAAACTAATAAGACAATTGCCAAATATCACTAAGATGGGATTATCAAAAATAGTAATATATTACCATGTGTCATTATACCATTGGACGGGCTCATCATTCACCACTGTTACGTGGAGAGTCTGCCCCATTGAATAATTTCTCATGACCATGGTCATGGTGAAGATATTTTCTATTGGTAATGATACATCAACCCATGACGATAGATAGGTTCAAGTAGCAGTTATAGGAGTACATCCACTTTGTCAGAACTCCTGCTTGCCTTGTATTTAAGAACCAAAGCCTTGAAATCAAGGTTGGCGGAAGTGCTAAATATTTTGACAAGGTTCTAGTGACGAACTATTCACAAAGGATGATATTCTACATCAAAGCTTCTCGAAGCCCCTTGGGCCATGAGCCAACTCATGATATAATATCAATCGATCGATAGTTGTTCAGATGAGATTCTTTTCTTTTGTCTGGCTTCTTTCTCTTCGACCTTCAACAGAGACAGAGGCAAGCAAAAGTTGTAACAAAACAAAGACGATGGGGATATGTATGAGAAATGGTAATCTTAATTAGAACTGACAAAGATATTGACACGATAAGGATTTGGAATACGGCAAGGTAAATGGAAACGGATATGACACGGTAGGGATACGACAACAGGGACAAGACAACTATTTTGCCATGTCCTAATGTATTTTGGAGTATCCGTATTGTATCCAATACATGTCTGATACAACACAGCCCATGTTTCCTGGCATATGTTTTACTGTTACAGAATTCATCAGAAGAAAATTATTGGTGAGAGATGACCTTGAGCATGAGTCCCTTTCAGGAATACACACCTTGGCTTGCGGCTAGTTTGAATGTTTTACACATCAAATAAAGTCAAGAGAAGCAACAATCAAGACAAAGAACAAGAGATAATCTAACAAGCCACATTGACCATAAAAATTCATATAACAAAATGTTGATGCTTTGCGCACATTTAAGTAAAGGGCTATAGGAAGGCCTCTGCTCTCCTTATTTTCCCACAAGTAAAGTTAATCCTTGATAGGCTGAGAATCAAAGACGATCATTCGGACATTAGAGAACAAGATAAAGCTAACCCGATGGCTCTGCTTTTGACCGTAAGAAATTTGATAATTACTCAATAATGAAAGGCATATATTAATGAACATGTTCTAAAATTTTGACTTAATAAGTATAGGATTGATGAATATGACTACTCACCTGCTAGATAAATTTCTTGATTGATGAAGCAGAGTCCATTGTAACTAACTTTTTCTTTTTCTTCTGTAATGAGTAGATAACCATTAATGGGAGGACTAATTCAAGCCAAAGCAAGTTAATTGGAGGCATAAAAGATGCTTACTATAAATTCAACCATGGTATAACTTTTGTTGAGTACTTCAATCCTATTCTCTGCAATCTTGGTACAACAATCTTTTATTAGAACTATTTTCTTTCGGACTCTCTCAAAAACATGAATATGGACGGGATCTCTGATGATAGTAATGAATGGTTGACTGGAAGGAAGAACGGGGACTCTGATGAAGACAATGAGCAGAGGCGGAGCCAGACATCCTACTCTGTGGGAACGAATTGCCTAGTCTTCTTCTTTTCCTTGGACTGTGGCGGCAAAAATAAAAATAAAAATAAAAAATTGTATGCAAAAATAATTGTGGGGGCACGTGACCCTAATCTTCACCATATAGCTCCGCCCTTGATAATGAGCATGTTTTTCAAGACGATTCTTTGACATGGGGTGTTGCTACAAGAGTTCATAATTAAAGTTAATGAGCCTAGACATAAATTAAGATCAAGAAAAGTGTGAAGTTCCATCAAATCAGGCCCAGACTTGATATGTAGTTCATGAGGCAGTTGTCTCAGTCCCAAAATTTTAGAGGACACCAAATTTTTTAATACAATTTATTCCATATAAGCTCAATTCTGAACAAAAGTCTGGCAATTCATTCTAATAATTTTAGCACACGTAAGAAGATTTTTTTTGTTATAGGATATCTAAACATCATATACTAGAACAAAAGACAAGTCAGTTAGTCAGACTAAAGAAAGAAGTGGTTGAGAAAGTTGATTATGAAAACTTAATCAGTTCTTTTGCCTCCAAAACAATAAGACGAGATATTTAAGTGACTATATGATGTCTTTGACGAGGCATTTGATGGCCGAAGGTTTTCTTTATATTATTTTCATTATGAACTACCCCAATGTTACCTTTATTTTTATTTATTTGTCTGGAACATCAGTTTTATTTTGAACATCTTCACTTTATTAGTATTTCATTATGGCATATATTATTTTAAATATTTTGTATTTTATTTCTTGAATATGTAGATAATATTATTGTATCATCGTCAATGAATTTATATATATATATATATGAACATTAAGCTTTGAGGGCATCACTTTTAGAGTTCGCCTCATACCTCAAAATCTAAAGTCCGGTACTACATCAAAAAGAAGAATTTTCTTCTGGGGCTACTACTCCACTACAACTCATAGACAAGGAACAGTTTGAGGATGGCAATGATATTGAAGAAGAGGATAGTGATGAAGGCTATAAAATAAAATGAAGAGGAAGATGAAAAATGATGAGGATGACTAAGAGACTGTTTTAGTTTTTTGGCTGAGAATTGACTTATGTTTTAAGACATGTTAGAAAGTCTGTTTTGTGTTTATGTCCTGTTCGAAACTCTAAACTATTTTGGGTATAATGGTCAGGAATATTATGGTTCAGAATCTTGAGATTCGAGATTTTATATTGAAATGTTGAGCAATGTTTGATTTTTTTGGTATTTGGTTATGTTCTATTAAATTAATTTGTCACCTGTATTATACTATCTAATAATAATATATATGGAATTATATGGATTTCTTATTGTGCCAGACATCTTATCCTTTATACTTACTTTTAGGTCTGCTTGGTAATGGTGTTTTCACCGGTTTTGGAGTGTTTTTAATTAACAGACCGTTTATGAAAACTCATGCTTGTTAATTTTTTTGAGCCACTGGATTTGGTCAGCTCAAAAACCACCCAAAACCGGTGCAATGTATTTTTTGGTGCTTTATAAACGCCCCAATTCGGTAGGTTTTGGATGGCTTTATTATTTTATTATATTTATATCCTCGCCAAATATATATATATATATATATATATATATATATATATATATATATATGTAACTACTAATAACTAGATCCTTTTTGTGTTTCTCTTTTATTTCATTCCCACGGCTGCTTTTTTCTTCTCGATTGAAGGAACATTCAAGAACTTGTCTTGTACTTGTTCTTTGAGCTCCATTGGGTGCAAAGTTGTTTTCTAAGACAAGAATTGATGAAAGACTTTTTGATGCAGGAGTTACTTTCATGTCCATAAATCCATATTTTATCAAAAATAACTTTTATTTATATACAGATATAAAGGTAATTTTATTATTATAGAAAACTTTCAGAACTGCTGGTTAATGAATTACAAGCATGAAGTGGACTGGTTTCAAAGCCGCTACTTAAAATCACAAAAAAATCGGACCCCTCATAACCGTTCGTTTCTGTACTCTAAAAACACCTCATAACCGCTACTTCCATAATTGCCAAGCAGACCCGTATCAATCAGGTAACTTTGAAGTCTTGGTGACTAACTAGTATATCATTGGCATTCTAAAAGAGGTTGGTGACTGATTAACACATTATTCTCAAGGCCATGCATGTTTGAAAACAATGCAATAGAGATTTGCATAAGCTCCACAATTTCGAAAACGATAGGGTTCATGTTGTATTATTTGAGGACTATGTGAAATCTCCCCAAAACTCAAACTGGGTAAATTTGCTAGTTTCTTCTATTTAATCTGTATTATTTGAGTTGTATCGAAACAACATTTTCTGGGCATACGAGAAAAGTGTCCTGCCGAGCATACGAACATGGTTGTCTTTTCCCTAAGAGCATCTCCAACCCTATTGTGACTTTGGAAAAAAGTTAATGCCACATAGAAATGACAAAATTTTATTCAAAAGTTCTTCTCCAATGCAATTGTCAAGTCAATTGTGAAGCTTATGTGACAAAAATTAAAGAAGACATTGTGAAGTTGATTGTCTTGTTCTAGACAATGCACTTGACAATGTCTTCTCTTCCATGTCATCAATTATGAATAAAAAATATTAGAAAAAAGAAAGAAGATGAGTAGTTGTCTTAAAAGTTGCCTTGGAAGTTGGAAAAAATATTTTTTATTGTCTTCTCAATACTTTTGCATTAGAGAGAGTTTTTCTATCTCATTGTCTTTTGAGATATAATTTTACCACATAAACAAGACATTGTCTTGTGGCTCATGCCACATAGATCCATCTAAGACTCACAACACTTAACAAGACAATAGGGTTGGAGATGCTCTAAGTAAGCTAGATCAAGATAACAAACTAGAACACTCATCCTTCCTCCGGCTGCCTTGTCAATGATTGGTGTCAGAATGGATTGTTGGAATAATTGAATGTATATTTAAAATAATAATAATTATTATTATTATTTTCTTATAACGAATCTATGGCAATGAATCTATTGAAAGGTGTACGAATCTATCTATTGGAAATGTGTGTCATTTTCATTGTGTCTTTTTATTTCTATAAAAACACAAGTGTTTAAAATATTTAATCACTCAACTCATTCATCCATCTAGCATTAAGTCTAAGAGGGAAAGGGACTACCAATATTGCTTCGTCAAATTCCTACGGTGTGAAGTGCTGCTACCGAAGGAAAGAACTGTTGTATCATGGGAGACTAATCGCCATTAAACCGTAAGCACCAATGCGGGACGAATATTGTCCTAAGGACATTAAACCAAGTTCAAGCGTCGGTCTCGGTTAGGTATTTATTTTATATTTCAATTTTTCAAAGTCTAGTACAGGAGTTGGGAATTATATTGATAACATGGATCACTAAGAAGGTGTGATCCGTCTTATATGTGTAAGAAATATGAATGACTTTTCCAACTTGTCCCGGAATGTGCGTAATGGAAAAGAACAAGAAAAAAAACATGTAAAATTTGTCCAACAGCCACAAAGGGTGCCTCCACAGGTTGATATCCGATCCAACAAAGGAGTAAGCAATACGCCAAAAGCAAGAAAAAGATTGCTTGGTTAATTGGGGCAACTCCGATAAATGTTAGAATAAGTGTTTGAATCCTATTAAAGGAAAGAATGAAAGAATGCACGAACAAAAATAATGAGCAAACCACTTTTATATATAGGTTCATTTAAAAAAATATAATTTTGTTTTGGATAAAGAAGCATGCTCCTTGTTTGTTAGTGTAACGCATGTGTTTTTCTCCATTGATGGATGGGACAATTGCTTATATAGCTTTCTAATGTTATTGTTATACTGATGCTATATTAAAGAATATGGTGTCTTTGATTAAGAGTGAGTCATATTCTTTATAATTGTCTTTTATCGTACTGTGTAAACGAAAATAACTGTGTACTTAACAGGAACCTTCACAGTTATGTTTATTTATTCTTTTGTCAGAAGAAAGGCTTGCTATATAGTTGAGGAAACCACCATTCCTCTACATCAAGAGCGGGCTTTGCCGTAAGGAATTTGATGTCAACACTCAGATAGAGATCTTGCTGTAAACATAAGAAGTAAATGAGAACATTTGAGCTGCGATACCAAAAAGAATGAACTTTGGTTGACGATGGAACCCCACTTTTGAGTAGTTGGGAGAGAGAAAAAAGATAATTAGGGTTTTCCATGATTTAGATTAACATGCCTAAGAACGAAAATCGGTTTAGGAGACCTACTAATTATTCTCCTCATGTGTCAATTACCTTCCCGTAGTGATCACTGGACTAAGTAACCGAGCTTTCTCACTAGTGAGGTTAAGGTCGAGCAGTTTGATCAACGGGTCCAACAAGAGAGTTATTCTTACATCTCGAACACCAGCTACATCTATTTCATCTTTTGGCTTTGTTGTCTACTAGTCGATCTGGATCCACTTATACTACCGTTGGGTCAACAACCGTTGCTTCTACCTTCATATCATCTACCGGGTTACACTCTGGATCTATAGTATATTTATAGTTTGACCCTTTCTCAATCTGATTTTATAGTGCATACTGAACGTTTCAAAAGGGCCTTCCTTCGGGTAGGGTAAGGTCTGGACAAGTGATTAGAAAAGGAGCGACGGAACCGAAAAGACAATCGATTAATTGACGGCTAGTGTCGACCACTCTGTCATTAGGTGGGCATGCGAAAATAATTCTTTGCTCCGTATGGGTGTCACCGACGTGGAAATTCTTCTATTAGCTTAAGCTGGGACTGTGCTATTGTTCTCCTTTGTTGAAAGAGTCTTCCTCAAGATTTCAGTTCAAATCTGATTCCGTTCTGCTTGTTCAATTTTATATGCACGGGTACTGAGCACAAACTTAGATAGGATGGCCCGCGATAACGGCTTTTTCCATGCTGTCTCTAGACAATCCCACTAACATATATAGTCAATTCATAGAAGAAAGACTTTCATCATGACTCAAGTAATAGTAAGAGCTAATTGATTGAAGCGCGAGCTTGTCCATAGTGTGATCCCTCCTCTTAAATAGCCTAAGTCGAAGAGTCTCCATTTTATCTGTCTATTCATTCACAGTTCCTAGTCAATTTTGAGGATTTATAAATGACATTTGATTCTCAATATCCCATGAGGCCTCGTTTGGTTCGAGGAATTATCGGGCTGGAAAAGGAAAGTAATTACTTTCCTATGTTTGGGTGCCAAAGGAATTAAGGAGAAAAGGAAAGTGATTCCCAATGGAAGGAAAATTATAGGGGAAAGTGATATCATCCATCCAAGCAAGGAATCATTTCCCATATTGAAATATTCACTTTCTTTTCCAAATTCCTTGATATTTCCAAATATCAGAAAGAAAAATCAATGGGAATTGTAATTTCCCAAAGGAAATGAAATGCCAAGGAATTGATTTCCTTTCCCTTTCATTCCGCGAACCAAAGGAGGCCTGACTGTCTTAAATACCATACATTTCATAGATCAATAAGTAGGTCTATGTCAGGTACATGTATCAATCCAGTGCCAGTCAATAATGAAAGGGATAGTCCAGTAATGAATGAAAGGTTTGGATAGCATGGGTGGCTTACTTTCATGTACTTATTGCTTGAGAACGTACCGACACTTCCCTATTCAAAAGAAAAGGTGATGAAATAAACAAAAGAAAATGGTTTAATTTAATACTATTTAAAATGTTGAATTGTGATTTTGATGTTTAACTAGTGTAACCATAGAATTGCTAAGCCTAGAGACTAACCATAAACATGGGAGCCTAGTCATATAATTAGAATTACAAATTACCACTTTTAGCATATTTTGGTCATTTTTTACTTTTAGTGAAAATAAATTTTGATTAATTAATTATGTGCTAATCTCTTTATTAGGCCTTAACCTAGAATTGCCCTAACCTAGATATTAGTCATGAGCTTAGATATTAGATTAGAAGCTTCCATCATAACAAGGTTAGTAATATCTAGATATTAAGTTAGGAGTAGGATATTTGTTAAGGTTAGATATTATAGTTGGGCCTTTAATAGGAAGGCTTGAATTATGCATGTATAAGCCTACCCATTGCACTAAATATCTACCCAAACCCTAGAGACACCCTTGGCTGCCATCAAAGGGTCCCCTCCCCTATATAAACACATGTTAGCACACCCCTTGCTCTTTTCATTACATCCTGAAACCCTAATTTGAGTTTTTCCCCAAATCCATCTCATTTCTCCAAATCACCTCCAAATTGAGCCTAGTCTTTTGCATCACACTCCCCTAGTATAGAGGAGGTCTATAGAAGCTAGCTAGTAAGGATTTGGAGGCTCTTGGACCATAGCAAGGTGGTGGAAGGATCTCATTCTAGGTTTTTAAATTGAGATTCCAACTCTCAATAGGTAATGGCTCCTAAACCTATTTAAATTTCGATTTCTTTCCATAGATACATTCATTTAGGGTCCCCCTAGCTGTTGACCAAGTTTGGTAGGATTTCGTGTCCATTTGATACGCGTATCAGAGGCGTATCGAAGTGTAGCGTAATATGTTCGATAAAATGCCTAAGTGAACTTTTTGTTCTCCTTTTTCAAAATTAATTTCATATTTGGATAGCCCTATATGTGCGATTTAATACTCTGTATGACTGAGCACATTTTTGAGTCGGATTCGTGTTCAAATCGGACACGAACCGTAGCATGATGCCTCCCACAGTGCCCTGCTACCACCTACTGATTTCTTCCCCATTTTGCCATGTGGACTCGTGCCACTTGGTACGAGGGTGGGGGCAGACACTGTCAGGACCCCCCTCAAGTTTCACGACATTTTGTGTCGTGTCGAGGGAGTTCTTGCGCGTGCACTATTTTTGATTTGTCTGTGCACTGTTGGTTTTTCATGACTGATACACTTTCGTATCTTGGACACGACACAGTTTGATGGCAATGCAGACACATGGACACACACCCCTATACTTGACCTAACCCTAGACACGAGCACGAGGCTCGAGGGTGGACACACGAGTCCCTATACCCCTCGACACCTCAACACGACACTTAGTTCACTGTTTTGTGCACTGTCGACTGATACAGTTTGTTTTGCACATTTCGACACTTTGTATCCTTCGATTTGGACACGTATGGACACGAGGGGTTAATCCCCATCACTGAACACGTGTCTCACTATTTTATTTCAGGTATTGTTGTATTATTTTGGTTTTCAAGTTGATATGTTATATGTGAGCATGATGTTCTAGGTTTTGGGTTCTTATATAGAGGGTAGCCTATATAGTTGATTTTATATATATATATATATATATATATATATATATATATATATATAAAATATATATATAAAATATATATATATATGTGTGTGTAAATATATATATATATATATATATATGTGTGTGTGTGTGTGTGTGTGTGTGTGTGTGTGTGTGTGTGTATACTATATATTGTATAGTGGTGTGGGGTTTAGATATATGTTATATGATGTATATAGCTATATGTATATATGTAGTAACCTAGTCTACTTTGTGATAGTCTTGAGATTAGCCTAGTTAGCTTTAAAGGACTAGTTTGACTAGAGTTTGACCAAACCATAGAATGTGGACCTAGTTTGACTAGAAGTTGACTAAGAGTTGACTTGACCTAGATTGACCTAGAATCATGTAGATTGTATTGTATACTTCAGTTATTTCATATTGAACACATCATAACCCGTGTTGCTCTAAATAGGACTCGGTTACTCTTGTACAGACATTTATTCTCATCAGTCGTTCAGGATCTCAGGCGAGTACATTCTCTGATCGTTTCATACTTGTTAGGATCTATATTCTTGCTCTAGACTACTTTACTTAATGCTGACACTTGTTATCACGGATTGGTACTATATGGATCTTTTCTTGCGATGTTATCCCCTTAGCGGATACGTCGGGCATTTGTGTTCATGTACTTTATCATGGACATCGTGTACTTCTTGTATTCGTGTTATTCGTGTACAAATTGTGTAAAATCGTGTACTTTCATGTTCTCACATGATCTTTGTGTACAAACTAAACTTCCACTACAAGAATAAAGACTTTTCTTGACGGTGATTCTCCGTCAAGAAATGGGTATCTTGACGATTGTGGATCCGTCAAGTAGGCCGGAGTCAAGAAAAGGGCCCCCCTTTCTTGACGGTTGCTGGAAGGGCTTTTCTTGACGGTTTTTGGCTGTCATATGAAGTATTTTTCTTGACTATTTTTAGCTGTCAAGATAGCAGTTTTTAGAAACCGTCAACGTAGGCAAAAAAATTTCTCGACTCCGGCCTAGATGACGATTATTAGCCGTCAAGAAAATCTTCAGTGAAAAGAACAGTTGCAGCAGGATTGAGTTAATTGTTGACGTTTTGTAACCGTCAAGAGAAGCTAAATTTTGTATAGCCAAAATTTTATTTATAATTATATATAATTAATCGAACACACACATAATATCAATAATCCAGAAGCTATACACACATCAAATAACTGTAATATCCAATTTTTATATTAGCAAACTATATTTTTCATACACTACAAACTTCCAACACATCTAACCACAAACATCCAACACAAGTCTAACCACAAACATCCAACACAATTATGTATTTTTCGTACATCTGAAACATCAAAACCTATATTTATATAAGTCAAACCAGACTATGTAGCGAACCCGGAGCACATCCCTCCCATGTTCACAGCACCTTCATTTTCGATGTAGTTCCTGAGAGAACAAGAGAAATATATTTAATCATTTACGTATACATGTTTGTATGAACTGATAACAAATGAGAACAAAATGAAATGGCCACAACACCTACAAGCCAACACATTAAACAAATTCTAGTCAAATTGAATCTCTGATAGCTGAAACTGTTCACGAAATAACCATTTTGTGAATCAAAAGTTAAGACTAAAGAACAAATATTATGATATACATGGGTGTGTGTGCAGGAGTTGCAAACAGTGAGTGAGTGACATGAGGGAGGAAATACAACAGCAGATAGCGCAGTAGCATTTGCATTTTTGCATAAGCAGAAATATACATGACGACAACTCTCCTCTAAATAAAGTTAAATAAAGTACAGATGGCAAGTAACTCTCTCCTCTAAACTAAAGCAAATTGTGTTGATGTCAATAGGAAATTATGAGCAAGAGGGCAATCCACTGCCACGATACTCTTACTAATGCAGGCTCCAGGTATTGCAGGGTGAAAAGATCAGATCAACCACTCCGAACTAAAATCCTTCAATTCATTGATAAAATAATTACCTCATCCCTATAAAAGATGCATCTAGGCTCCTATCATAGCCTTCAAAGGAATAGTTATTCTAGTTGTAGAAAAAGCAAAGTTATTCTAAATATTCTACCTATAAATAAAATAAAACAATGTAATCTCATCCTACTTGTAGATTAAAAACTATCATGAACAACATTTGGAAGAGTAGACTACTAATAAGAGCAAAAGAGTAAAAGGAATAGTATTATAAAATACAATACTATTGCAAATACAGATAGCTTAACTTGCACTTCTACAAGGAATACCTATGCGCCGCCTCGTAGATTAAAATAGATGTCTGAGGTGTAAATGCAGCACAACTGGGTGTTCTTATGGTCAGAATCAATGTCAATAAATTCCACAAGACGATCCTCCTGGATCTTCGTAGAACTTAATCTTTACTTTAATTAATAAAGTAAAGAGACAATATCATAATTGTTTGTTTACATTGTATTTGTAGTAAAACTTTTTCTAACTGGAAAAGACAAGGTATCATCAACATACAAAAAACATTAGGACGGAGAAAAAACTAAATAAGCAAACCTGATCAGTAAGAGCAATGATGCATTCAGTTGAAGAACCTCTAGCTTTAGTACTTGAATATGCTTTTTCTAAAACCCTTGCTGGATCAATGGATCCTTTAGGCTCTTCTTGTATTGCGTTACTGAATGGGACATAAACTCTCTAGCATATTGTCCTACGTCGACACCAAGATCGGCCCAGCCCCCAACACCATCTGCCACACCAACAGCATGCTCGTCAACACAAATGCTAGGGTTTGGATAGTAAGCAGATTCTGTTTCTGGGAATTTATAAAGTTGGCTACATGCACAGAGATGCAATAATGCTAGGGTTTGGGGATAAAATGATTGAAAAAGATGTGTCGGGACAAGTGCTACACAGTAAGAATTTAGGTTCTTTTCGAGAGGTATGTTCATCAAACAAACATGTCATGTGCACTCTCCATCTAAGTGACTTCCATATTTTGTGGTAAAGACTTTATCTTCAACCTTGACAGGAACAACAATCACTTGTGATTCAACCATTGTATGTCCACATGACTAAAACTCTGGGCGTGAACTGTCTGCAGAGAAAGTTTTAGCTCACCATGGAACATAAGGGTTTGTAGCAAAATAATTTAAAAATACTTGTCAAATGCAACGTTATTGTATTATGATGAATGAAAAGGCCCTTGCTCAGAGATAAAGGAGCATTTTGCAAGAAATTATATAACTGATACTGAAGTTTCATGTTTCTTAACAAGAATTTCCTATATGCAAGTTTAATTTCTAAAATTACAAGAACTTTAAAAACAGTTAAATAGAACTTTTCCTAATCCCTTCAGTCGATTATCACAATGGGCTTCTTGTAAAACAAAAAAATGAAGTTCCACAGTGTCGGTATTGAATTTGGTATGGAAAACATGGTTCTAAGGATGAATGCAAAAACTAAAATCAATGTGACGAAGTACCTAACTTAGTCGGTGGTCAACCAGTACGACAACGATGAGGGTACGGTCTCTTGTTACATGCCCAAAACAAAGTCTTGCAAGATCGACATCCCTATCAGGATTGCCCAAGTCATTGTATAGATCATAGTCCTAAACCCTTGACAACAACCTCCACACTCTTCTCTTACTAGAATTAGTAACTTGAAATAAAAAAATTTAAGTGAGAAGGGTAATAAAATCAGATAAAGAAGACTTGTATACAATACTAATAGAATCCTGAGATACATTAAGTACTTAGAATATAGAAGCATATAATTTACAAATGTATTGTAGCCAAATCAAAGTACTGCAGTAAAGCATATTTATAAAATGCAGTAAAGAAGTTCTTACTAGAAACTCATATTGTATACTATCCAGTATCTGTAGACGTTCATGTTAAATATATGCACATTTACTAAAGTACACATATATACATGTGTTCAGTATAAAATACAAATATATACCTAAGAGAATATTAAATATACAAGAAGCAGAAACATATAGGTGGAAGCCTATCAGAGTACTAAGTGAAACATGTAGGTGGAAGCCTATCAGAGTACTAAGTGGAATGAATGTAGCAAAAAAGGAAGAAAAGGGAGTGGCATGAGCTATTCCAAAATTAAAAGCAAATGACTATGACAAAACTAAAGAGGCAGAAAAAGTTTATGTACTAATACATATATAGAGAGTTTCAATAACATTTTAGAGGCAAAAAATATATAGCTTTACAGCTTTACCAAATTCCTATGAAGAATACCATAATATGTGAGGGAACCACTTTTTGATGCCACAGCCAGAGGCAGCTCAAAAGAAAAACAATTCTTTGATGCCTAAACCGACAACAATTTTATACGTACCTAGTCTTTTGGCAACATAGACAGGACATCCAAAAATACTAGCAATGGAGTTTAGAATGGAATCACTAGATGTTTCACCAACCGGTTGCTATTATCCTTTTGAAAGGAGTGGGCATACCATACCTCTCTGCATGACCTCGCATTGAGAAAAATTGACCTATTATGGCACACAACTATGTAGCATAAACTTGAGCATTCAACATCTCGTTATATATGCTTTCTGTCCCTGTATAAATATATACACTAAATCTAGTTTACTAACCTCAAGGAGCATCAAACTCTTCTATCCCACACTCTTTAATATCATCTACTGAACCACTTGTGAATTTATCAAGCATGTAGTAATGGAATCCAACTACATAGGAAGTTAAAGTGCAATGTTTTGTACAACAATATAAATAGCGTTCAAACAATAACAGATGTCATGAAATAAAACGGAGATAAGTCGATCACCTGGAAAGGAAGGTAGAATCTCATGGTAGTAGAATCCTAATTTGATTTCTACATTAACAGAGGATAGTTATAAGAAATACAATAGCATCAATATTAGTTCCTGGATAGGAATGTCGCTTGAATGTTCTTCCAAGCATATCGTGCACAATACATAAGACAATTGAAACATGCCTAGATTAACTACTAGTTATTGGATTTATGCATTCCTGAAAGATGCAAAAACCTAAACAATAACACCATACAATTGGAAAAACTGAGGATGGATAAGTTAATGCATCACTTGATTTATCTTTTATGTGGCTTGCTAATGATGGCAGATGCAAAACAGGATGTTGCAAAATAATATTTGGAGACCAATAGAAAACTTTAAGTAAACTACTGCTATGACTGAAGACTAGCGTGGTGGGTTAAAAATCAAAGATGCCCACAATAATGAAATATCAAATAGTAGCCTTGTATAGAGCTAACTTTCTGGACATAAGTTGAAATAATCAAAGGTTTCATGCCACCATAAATGAGGCCTCATCAACTCAAAACATAAGTGTAACTTTATTAATAGGTTGGCAATCTAACTCAGACATAAAAATCAAGTAAGAAATATATCAAGAGTTTCAAGAGCCAACAACCTGTGGATCAAAAAGTGAGAGAACAACTCTTTGATGCCACAGCTCAAAAATGGACTAACCATTACAGTACATAACACCATAGGCAGCTCAAAAGATGCAGACTAACAAATACATGATATAAGAAAATGATTCTTTGATGCCACAGCACAGAAAATGCAGCAAAATAATTGCTCGTTCATCCATTTCGTCAGCATGGTTATAACTGAAGCAAGCCAATTTAGCATATACAAAATTTAGACTACAGTACTTACAAAACCGACAGAAATAAGAGAACGCTCATATAGATATCCCCTGGATTCAGAGTAAATTAACTTATTCTGAATCAAAACTATTTCACATAAATACATGTCACTCTTCTGCTTGTTTTGAGTTCAAAAGACATGTCACTCCACACCCCATGAAGATACTTGCTTCCTAGCTAGGGGATAAATAATAGAGATAATCATTGAAAATAAAGTATAGTTACTCAAAATTAAAATAAGAAGAAATAGGTAATTATCACGGTCGAGGATGGGGGGATGGTGGCAAAAGAGTCACCCATGGTCCTTTTTCTGGTGACCACCACTAGAATGAGAGGAAATTTTAGCAAAAATTTAGCATACAGCCCAGAATTGACATGGATTAAGAAAAATAATCGGAAAGTACCTTCCACGTCAGCATGTCGTGCCGGAGCCGAATGCGAAGGAAATTTTCTTGCAAAGTATATATGTTCACTATTTAGTTTTTGTTAGTGCCGAGGCACAATTTTCGATGGAAAATTCTGAAACTGAAACAATTGTAAAGACAACGTTTCAAATGCAACACCTTAAAGAAGATGTGCAACAGAGATCCTGGAGGATTCTGAATTACGAGGATCTAAAAAGATTCTACGTAATACACAAAAAATCTAAAGAGACTTTTGTGCAAGCGACTATCGGCAGTAGAGCTTCTAAAAAAAAGTTACTGTAAAAGGCAACAGCAGCGATGACAGGCGAGAATGAAATGCTGGGGTGAATGAACCACCGTTGCTCAAAGCTTTATTCGCCCCACACGAGCACGAACAGCTTCCAGGAACCAGCAAGTTCACGAAGAACTTCTGGAACGCTCGTAAGTCAATATTTGAGACTTGAACGGGCTTCCTGGACTTTACAGACTCCCTTCACTCTCTTCTTGGTGCATCTTTCAAAGGAGGCCAAGGGGCTCTATTTATAGAGTGGAGTTGAGACTTCACCTCTTCTCCTATCCGATGTGGGACTAAAATACCAATACTCAAAAATAGTTTGATATTTTAGATCATCCCACAATCAGCATAGAAGTGTGCCAGTCCACGCCTACCCCCCGAACACTCCCGTGCATGCATGAGACATCCTGGAGTCCGTGTCCGAGTCCGAGTCCGCACAACAAAAATTAACTTGCATCCTTGTTGGATTTAATCATTTTTCCTTCTAAAAAATACTTCCACATGGCACAAACTTGTGCCCCACTACACCTCATGTGCACACCTCAACACAAGCAATGCATTATATTGAGATACTCACCATTTGGTGTAGCCGATGTGGGACTATCTTTTCTAATCCAAAGGCAAAAACACCAACAATCCTCCACATATCTCAATATATGGGTTGAGCGTTCCCCACAGTGACTGCCCATCATGCATTAGGAGAGATGTCGCTACGACTTGAATCTTCCCGCATAGGTTAAATAACAGCATGATACAAGAATGGACTAAGCCTTGAATTCTGCACCATAACTGCAATTCTTCCTACTCACATAATGACATCAACTGTGCTTCTGGCTGCACATTGAAGGCCCTGTGCCAGCCTGGTTTCAGTGTATAATTTTGGGCGTCTACAAGTTTACCCTCAAGAGACGGCCTGATATCTCTTTTCATACACTATAGGTGAGTTCTTTATTAAAGAGATATGGCATGAAGCCTTGCGCTTCCTTGCGGTGCTACGCCGCTATGACATGGCCTGAAGCCGAGGCATTACCCCTACCTGGGAACCTCATCGTAGTGTCATACTACTGTAGCATGAGGTCACAAGCCTCTTTGTAGTGCCAAACTACCCAGCATGAAGCCTAAGGCTTCCTTGCGGTGTTACGTCGCAACGACATGGCTTGCAATGCCGAGGCTTTACCCCTACCTGGGTACCTCATCGTGGTGTCGTGCCACTGTAACATGGGGCCATCCTCCCCTTTGTAGTGCTGTCTACAACTCTTTAATTACGTCATACAGCATTAGGCTACCTGCCTATTTGCGGTGCTACGCCGCTATGACTTGGCTTGCAAAGCCGAGGCATTACCCCTACCTGGGAACCTCATGGTGGAGTCACCCCACTGTAGCATGGAGTTTCACTCCTTGTAGTGCTGCTCTACCGTGCTTCCTGTAAAGCACACCAGGCATTCACTCTGCCTGAGAACTCATTAAGGCGTTTAAGCCAACCTTCCACAGGATCTATTTTTTCCGCAGAAAAATACATAGTAGACAACAGTGGTTATGGGTCCGTATCCCTTCCATGTTCCAGAGAACAAGTACCCACTGTTACCTGATAGTTTCCCAGTCAGTGATCCTCCTTTGAACCAAAAGTTAGATGCCTAGTAGATTTCTCTTTGAACTAATAGCATAAAACTTTATGGTAGGATTACAAAGACACACTATCAGAATGCCTTCAAGCCCATTTTACAAGCTGTGTCATCGACCAACTGGCGCTTGAGGCCCTTGGTGAACGGATCCGCCAGGTTCTCCTGACTCCGAACATCAATCACTGCAATAACACCCCTCTTGATGAGATCGTGTATTGTCCTGTGCTTCAACCGCACAGTCCTCTTCTTTCCGTTGAAGAGGTCATTTGATGCCACTGCTGCTGCCGCCTGGTTGTCACAGTATATCGGTATTGCCGGTATCTGAGCCCCAACCACCGGAAGATCATACATGAGCTCCCGAAGCCACTCTGCTTCATCTGCAGCAGCATCCAATGCAAAGAATTCCGATTCCATGGAGGAGCGAGATAACATAGTCTGCTTCTTCGACTTCCACGATATAGCAGCTCCGCCCATGGCGAATACGAATCCACCTGTAGAATACTCGCTCTCCATATCTGAACACCAGCTAGCATCACTAAAGCCTTCCACTACTGACGGATCTCCGCTGTAGAAAAGTGCATATGTCTGAGTTTTCTTGAGATATCTCATAACACGCTTCACAGCTTTCCAGTGCTCAACGCCTGGATTGCTAGTGAACCGACTCAGCATTCCCACTGCAAAAGCTATGTCAGGCCTTGTGGCAGTAGTAGCGTACATCAAGCTTCCGATGACGCTAGCATACTCCAACTGCCTGACGCTTTTCCTCGAATTTGGCTCCAGCTTCTGATCACTCCGGTACGGTGTATCAATAAAAGGAAGATCTTGATACCCGTAGCGAGTTAGCATCTTCTCAATATAATGAGATTGTGACAGCGCTATTCCAGTGCCTGTCCGGATGATCTTGAGCCCCAAGATTACGTCGGCATCCCCCAAGTCCTTCATACTGAACTGGGTCGAGAGGAATTTCTTTGTCTCTGTGACGCAGCTTAAATCCGTACCTAGGATTAGCATGTCGTCCACGTAAAGACATACGATTACTCCTCTTCCGTCAGCAAACTTCGTATAGACACACTTGTCTGTTTTACTGACCCTGTAGCTATTTGACCTTATCACCTTGTCAAACTTCTCATGCCACATCTTGGGAGCTTGCTTTCAAACCATACAATGATTTCACCAACTTGCAGACTTTGTCTTCCAGACCTTGACGACAAATCCATCTGGCTGTTGCATGTAAATCTCTTCGGTCAGCTCCCCATTCAGGAATGCTGTTTTACATCCATCTGATGTATCACCAACTTATGTATTGCTGCTAGAGCAATTAACATCTGATGGTTGTCATCCGAGCTACTGGAGCATAAGTGTCAAAGTAGTCGATCCCCTGCTTCTGAGCAAACCCCTTGGCCACTAGCCTGGCCTTGAACTTGTCAATGGTTCCATCTGCTTCATCTTCTTCTTGAAGATCCATTTGCATCCGATGGGTCTTTCTCCTTCAGGTCAGGATCTAACCAATACCCATGTGTTATTGGAGGTGATTGAGTCAATCTCGTTGTCTATCGCCTCCTTCCAGAATACAGCATCTCTGGTCTTCATCGTCTCATCATAGGTCAGCGGATCTGCTTCCACATGATAGGTGACGAAGTCATCTCCGAAGTCTTTCGGCCTCCTCGTTCGCTTAGTTGACGGCTCAGCGAGTTCTGGTTCAGCTGGAGTCTCCTTGACGACAGCTTCATCTTGGACTACTGGTTCATTAAAGACTTCTGTCTGCTTTGTACCCTCATAATTCTCCGAAAGATCCGCGAGAACAATATTCTTGTGTTTTGCAAACTTGTCTTCAAAGTATTCAGCATCGCGAGATTCGATAATATGGTTTGACTCGATATCAAGGAATCTCCGAGCATCACTCTTCTCGGCATACCCCAAGAAGATCGCCTTCGTAATCCTTGTCCCCAGCTTCTGAATCTTCAAATCCGGGAGCTTCACATAAGCCAGACACCCCCACACTCGAATGACATTCAAGTTAGGTCTGACTTTGAACCAGAGTTCATGAGGAGTTATGTCGGAAGTTGCATATGGCACTCTGTTCAGAATGAACGTCGCCTTTAATGCAGCTTCTCCCCAGTAGCACTTTGGAAGACCCGCAGTCAACAGCATGGAGTTCATCATCTCTGTCAACGTTCTGTTCTTTCTTTCTGCTACTCAGTTGGATTGAGGAGAGTACGGAGCCGTTGTCTCATTGATGATTCCATGTTCTTTGCAGAATGATAAGAATTCATGAGACCGATACTCCCCGCCTCGATCACTCCTTAACCTCTTGAGATGTTGTCCAGTTTGCCGCTCAGCCTCGGCCCTGAACTCCTTGAACTTCTCGAATGCTTCGTCTTTAGACTTGAGCAAGTAGACGAAAGCATACTTTGAGAAGTCATCGATGAAAGTAATGAAATACTTCATCCCGGCCTTTGTAGAGAATGGTTTGAAGTCACAGATATCTGAGTGAACCAACTCCAGAAGATCTGTGCTTCGATGGACCCTGTGAAAGGGTTTCCTTGTGATCTTCGTCTGAGCACATACTTCGCATTTCTCTACCTTACCCCCACACTTGGAGATAAGTCCTAGACTAGACATTCTGTTAATCCTTTTACAATGAACATGTCCTAGCCTATTATGCCACAACTCAAGAGAATAATCAGAAAAAGTGATTGCATTTATATTATCATGCTGGGTTACAACAAGCTGAATCTTGTACATTCCTTCAGTTTGGAAAGCTTTCCCGAAGAATGTACCCTTCTTGGACATCACCAACTGGCCAGCATTGATGTCCATCCTCAAGCCTGCGTTGCAGAGCAGACTTCCAGAGATCAGGTTCTTAGCAATTACTGGAACATGCTTCACACCTTGAAGCGTCAGAGTGTTCCCCGATGTGAGTTTCAGCTCCACCGTCCCGATCCCCAGTACTTCAGCTTGTGCCTGGTTTGCCATTATGACGTTCTCTGAAGTTGGCTCATAAGAGACGAACCAGTCTTTGTCTGAACAGACATGGCATGTCGCACCAGTGTCTATCCACCAGTCCAAGTCAGCCCCCACAGTTGCAACATGTGCTATCATGGCAACTAGATTAGTAATCATAGAAACCTTACTAGGCTCACCTTGTTCTTTGGGCTTGGACTTGCATTCAGATTTGTAGTGGCCCTTCTTGCCACAATTGAAGCAAGTCACATGGGACTTGGACTTCTGCTGCTTGAAAGCAGGACCCTTCACTTTCAGATTCGTGAAGTCCTTTTTGCGATGAGAAGCAGCCTGCTTCCCCTGGTACTCTCTGGTTTGGACCAGATTTGCCTTCGCCAGTTGTTTGGACAGAGTATCCATCTTCTGTTGAGAGCGCATCTCGTCCTCAACATGGATCTCTTGCAAAAAATCTTCCAAGCTAATTTCCATCTTCTTTCGATGCATCCTTGCATAGAAGTTGCTCCATTCTGTAGGAAGTTTCGCGACGATCCCTCCAACGACAAACTTGTCGACGAGGGGCATGTTCTCGTCTTCTAGTTTCTGAGGCAACTTCAGAAACTCCTTCACTTGGGGCAGCATCGACTTCTCGTCTTCGAAGGTCCACTTATGGTATTTTTCTACCATGAAGATCTTGGACCGGTTTTCGTCATCTTCATAGAGCTTTCCCAAGGAGTCCCATATCTCTTTGGCAGATGTCTTCTTGGAGTAGGACTCTGCCAGAGAGTCTTCCATGGAATTGAATATCAGTAGTTTACATATACTGTTTTCTCTCTTCCACTTCGCTTGCTTGGTTGTAGCAGCGGCCACAGCCGCAGCAGATCCAGTGGTTGGAACGATCGGTTCTTCTTCTGACAGCACGTGATCAACATTCACGAGTTGAAGATTTAAAGTGACCTTTCGTTTCCATATCTGAAAGTGTTCGCCATCGAATTTCTCCAACTTGTTAAAACTGGTATCGATGAGCGAAGCACGAGAGTTATCCATCTTCTCAATAAAGCTTTGAAATTGTTAGTGCGGAGGCACAATTTTCGATGGAAAATTCTAAAACTGAAACAATTGTAAAGACAACGTTTCAAATGCAACACCTTAAAGAAGATGTGCAACAGAGATCTTGGAGGATTCTGAATTACGAGGATCTAAAAAGATTCTACGTAATACACAAAAAATCTAAAGAGACTTTTGTGCAAGCGACTATCGGCAGTAGAGCTTCTAAAAAAAAGTTACTGTAAAAGGCAACAGCAGCGATGACAGGCGAGAATGAAATGCTGGGGTGAATGAACCACCGTTGCTCAAAGCTTTATTCGCCCCACACGAGCACGAACAGCTTCCAGGAACCAGCAAGTTCACGAAGAACTTCTGGAACGCTCGTAAGTCAATATTTGAGACTTGAACGGGCTTCCTGGACTTTACAGACTCCCTTCACTCTCTTCTTGGTGCATCTTTCAAAGGAGGCCAAGGGGCTCTATTTATAGAGTGGAGTTGAGACTTCACCTCTTCTCCTATCCGATGTGGGACTAAAATACCAATACTCAAAAATAGAGTTTGATATTTTAGATCATCCCACAATCAGCATAGAAGTGTGCCAGTCCACGCCTACCCCCCGAACACTCCCGTGCATGCACGAGACATCCTGGAGTCCGTGTCCGAGTCCGAGTCCGCACAACAAAAATTAGCTTGCATCCTTGTTGGATTTAATCCTTTTTCCTTCTAGAAAAATACTTCCACATGGCACAAACTTGTGCCCCACTACACCTCATGTGCACACCTCAACACAAGCAATGCATTATATTGAGATACTCACCATTTGGTGTAGCCGATGTGGGACTATCTTTTCTAGTCCAAAGGCAAAAACACCAACAGTTTTATTGAAGAACATATTATAGTTCTATCAAATGTGTTTTGTTTCATGAAAATAATTTGATAATATCACTGTTAGCATACCTGAATTCTTGTTGTCCACTTTCCTCGGTGACGCTTTCCTGCCATTCTTCAAGCTAAGATGCGACGTCAACCTCAGAAGAGGCAGAGGAGCGGTGAATATGTCGTCATGCCGACCCGTTCTCGTCTCCACAAACCGACGTTCCTTTGCTGTCGGACTCCGAACTCTTCTCCTTCGGGCCCACGCTCGTCTTCTCCCTCTACATAACTCTGTAACCGAACATCTGGAACGGAATCTTCGACACCTTCGGAGCCCCCGCTGTCGTCGCAGCCAACCTTCTCGACAGGCTCGTTTCGAGCTCGAAGACGTCGACCGAGGGCATGGGCAAATGGGGCTGGCCGTGGTCGGGGTTCATGACGAGGAACTTCTTGACTTAGCGGAGCACGCAACATATGGACTGGAATCCCGGCCGCTGGACGAATCCGCCTGACCCATACAAATGATTGATGAGGGGGCGTACAACCTCTCTGATGGATCTAGGGTTAGGGTTTGGGGACAAAATTGGGTAGATTTGGAAATTAGGGTTTTGGGGTTAAGGGTCTATAGGAGAGAAAGGAGGAGGAAGAGGAATAAAATGGGGGAGGGGGAGAGAGAGAGAGAGAGAGAAAGAAGAGGGGTTTGCTCTCATTCTCCTTCTCCATCGAACGACAATAGCCCGATGAAATACAGAAAATTTGCTATAATGAAAGAAATTTATAAACAATGGGCTAAACGAAATATATTCAGAAAATTTGGAACAACAATAGTTTCCGACAAACTGTTTGGCAAAAATTTGACAAACTGTCTGACGAAAATAGGATGGATGTAGGTTTTATTGGTTTGGTTTTTAGTTTGGTCTTTTGGTTAGTTTTAGTTAGTTTGGTTCGGTTTATTTGAATTTGATTATTTTTTCTTGTATTCATATTATTATAAAATCATAATATAACTAATAATAAATCATAATAGATATTTCATTTTCTATAGATTATTTTTTAGATTTGTTTTTGAAAAAAAAAATCTGTTTCTATTTTAAAAAATAAATCAAGAGACAAGACTTGTTTCTTTTTCAAAAATAGATAGATTTTTTTTAAAAATAGATAAGAGTTTTTTAAAAACTAGAGATATATAGTTTTTTTCTCTAAATATTTAGATAGAGTTTGATTTACTTTTCTAAAAATAAATCTAAAAAATAATCTATTTTTTAAAACAAATCTATGAAACAATATATAGATCAGATTTAAGATAGAAACGGATTTTAAATATAGATCAGATTCCTTTAAGATAGAGATAGATTTTAAATATAAATAGATTTTAAGATAGAGATAGATTTTCTAAGACAAAATAGAAAAAGAAATATTTATTGTGATTTGTTATTAGTTATAACTATAATTTTGATAAGGATATAAAAAAATAACTAAATCCAAATAACCAAACAAAACAAACTAACAAACACAAAATTCTTTTATTCAAACAAAAACAAAATTTAAAAACAAACCGAACAAGGAAACCCCAATCCGGACGGACAAACAAAAACCCACCCCACCCTATTTCCGCCAGACAGTTTGGTGGAAATTGGACATGTCCAATTTCCGCCAAACTGTCTGTCGAAAACTATTGTTGTTCCAAATTTTCCAAACATATTTTGTTTTAGCCAATTTTTATAAATTTCTTTCTTTATAGCAAATTTTCTGGATGAAATAAGATTGAAGGAGAGGATACAGAGAGGGGAAAGGATCTGGGAATAAATAAAATAAGATGGAAAGGACAACCGTCAATAATAAAAAAATTCAAAAAATTTACCAAAGTGGCAGTTGATAAAATTGTGCCACTTTTTTGCGCATATATTAGTTGATGGTTATTACTGAACCGACACTAAATAAAGGATGTTTCTTGACGGATTCTCTAAAAGCGTCAACTATTATGTTATAAAATTGCTAAATTAACATAAAACTTGTCCTTTCTTGACGTAAGGTTAAAACTGTCAAGATAACACATTTTCTTGACAGTTTTTCATGACCATCGAGAAATAAACCATCAAAAAACGTCATTTTTCTTGTAGTGTTCGTGTACAATAATATATCTTGACTGGATCCTTATGTATTGATCGGGGACGGGGGAGTAGAAGTGGTTATGTGATTACTCTATTAGTTTACTCTTGTATAACCTCTGTAGATTACTCGTGTATAACATCGTGCCGGTTATATAACTATCTTGTGCTCTGAACCACTAGTCACTTACAGTTCTTACTTATCATACAGATATTTCTAGTTTACAATCTCTCTCTATCTTTCATGTATATTCTTACAGTTCATGTATCTTACTCTATTGCTTGCTTTACATTTCCTGCCATGATATGAACTGCGTGAGAGATTTTGTGCTCATTCCTGTCCTGACTGGACCTGTTGAAAATATTACAGAGGATGATGAGGACTTTTGTACCACCTACTACGGAGCCTACTTAGATGACACCTGTAAGTTGGTTCCACAAGAGGATCCAGCAGTAGCAGCTGAGGACAACATCCCTATAGTCTAGGCTAGGTAGCTAGACTGTTTCTTATTTCATTGTCTTTGTATTGACATTCTGAGTTGTATTATATTTCTGGATGTTGAGATGTTGTGTCGTTTAGACACTGAGACTTATTTCCTTCTGTTTATATGTTCTCTATTTGAGATTTCATATCTATCATATCGTGCTACTTCTACCTTAGAATTGTGATTGAGATGTACCTTCTATATTGTCCTCCGATTGGAGAGTATATCTTGTGCAGTTACATTTATAATGTGTTAGATGTATGTGCCTAGGACAGCGTTCTACCGTCGACACTGCGACATAGGCTGGATGTACCCACTTCTCGTGCCCCTACACTGGATGCGGATCATGACACATTTTTAGTGGTAGCCCATGCAGGTTGAGATTCACATTTGTGCAATATCATAGTAGCACAATGATTTAGTTGTACTTCTACGAGCCTGCGATAGAGTGTAGGAAGTAAAGGTATTAGAATAAGAGGATAATCACAGTTAGAATTTCTTAAGAAATTTCTGGGATAACCCTTGAGAATCTCATTATAAACTATCTCAAAATTTGATTCCAACAGTTTCTGTTTACCTTCCTTGTTCGTTGATGAATTTGATTCTTGGTATTCAATGTTGATTTGATTTTTTACCAAGATAAGTCGTATGGGCTAGGTCGCCTCAGTTATAGAATCTAGAGTCTTCTACAGTCATATTAGCTGACATGGCGAGGACGTATAGTCTGATTTTGGATGTATTTCTCGGGTGTAGGAATTTAAGATTTTTGCAGCCAAGCTAGCGGCAATGCAAAAAATTTTAAATACCATTATTCTAGATGTATGTACCTTAGTCGCGGAGTCTTTGGTTTATCGTAGCCTTGCTTACTAGTATGACGAGGATTCTAAGTATCATAATTTTGGACAGACGCATATGATTATCAGATTGTCATGAGAAGGTTCTTAAGCATATCATCCCTATCTTCCGTTTCAGTCTTTTCAAAAAAAATTTGTTTTGTTTCATCATCAATTAACCTAGGAGTAGGGATAGTTTAGTTATTTAGTCTAATCCCTTGTAGAACTTCATTTAGATATAATTCTTTCATAATACAATGAATTGATGACTTGTGATAGGTCTTTATCTTAGAGATGATAGTATAGCTCTGACATTAGAACAGTAACCATTTTAGTTAAATCCTTGTTGTGTATGATTACTAGTTTTCGCATAGAATGTTAGTCTGCTCAGGAGGTAGTGACCCCTCCGACTGATCAGAAGGATAGTAGGATGTATATTGATGGTTAGAACAGTAATATTTCGTAGGTGTACTTTAGAAGTAACAAGAATATTCAAGGTCGATTTGTTTTTGTGAACTGGAATAATTTTAGGCTATTGATTCTCGAGATGTTTCACTTAAGGTTGTGATGCTAAACTTAGGAATTTAGGAATGAAGAAGAGAATTTAACTTTAATGCGATGATGATATAAAATTGAATAAGATATTGGTAAGAGGATGAGTAGGAACAGAGAGAACACAAAGATTTTGAGTTATAGAAAAAAAATTAAAGATTTGGTGGAGATTTTAAAATTTTAAGAAGGATGATATTGAAGGTGTATGTGAAGGAAATATGAATGTTAATTTTATAATGGAGAATACGTTCCTGCATGACATAGTAGTAATAGCTTCGAAAGATTATGAGGACAGTGATTTGAACAAGTTTGAGGATTTCATAAACTTTGATTTAGAGATTTTGAATCCAAGTTAGGACAAGGTGTAGGAATTTAAATTTCGAAATAATTAAGTTGATATGGAGAATAAGATCAAATAGAAGGAAGAAGAGTTTTAACAAGAGCATGATTCATGAGAGAGCCTTGGAGATTATGGCCCCGCCTCCAGGAGGGAGTTCTAGTCACCAGACCTAGTTGGAGGTAAGTTCTGACCGAGACCTTAGTATGTCTTTGATGAATTGGTGCACCCTACTATTGCCTGTATGATTTGATACCTTGTGACTGCCTAGTGCTGTAGTATGACTAGTATAGCTAGATGAGACCCCAGATTGATATTGTATACCATGACCCCGTAGGTTATTCCTTCAAATTTTATGATTTAGATAGAGTTTTCTGAGACCATGATTGTTGGGGACGTGACCCTAAGAGGAGTACGACCAACCTAAATTTCGAGGACGAAATATTCTAGGGGGAAGACTTGTAACCACCACTTTTCTAAAACAAGGGTAATTTTGAAACTTTTGTAAATTGATCATGTTAATAATTTATTGGTGAATTTAGATTATTTATAATTTAATTAGATGTATTATATTTTGGCATTTTGCTAGTGTAACCTTAGAGCTACTTAGCCTAGAGACTAACCATGACTATGGAGACCTAACCATGTGATTAGATTAGCTAATTACCATTTTTAGGCTAAAGATATTTTGGTCATTTGTGATATTTGAATTAATTTGAATTTTGATTAATTAATAATGCTAATGAAATATTACCTTAACCTAGAATTGCCCTAATCTAGATGTTAATCATGAGCCTAGATATTTCATTAGTAGCTTCCAACTAGATGACAAGGTTAGTAATATCTAGATATTATGGCTAAGTATATATTTAGCTTCAAACCCACTTGTCATGACCACCCAACAAGATGATTAGGACTAGCCTAATTGAACTTTAGTTAGTCTCTAGCTAGATTAGAAGAATTAGTTAGAAGGCTTAACTAATTCTTCTAATTAGGAATAGAGGTTTAATCTCTAACTTGTCACGACTAAAGAGAGAGTGTAATGGACCTTTTCCTTGTCCAAAATCCTAATCCTAACATCATATAGCAGCCCACATTTTTATAAAGCCCCACTTCATCTTCTTCTTCTTTCTATTTTTATTTCAAGCCCCAATTTAGGAGCTTTTTTCCCCAATTTGCCCCTACACCCAAATTTTTCAAATTGAGCCAAATTCATTTCATTCTCTCCCCCTTGGAGAGGAGAAGTCTTTATTGGCTAGCTAAGAAGGGATTGGAAGGATTTGGAACCTTGAAGCTTGGTGGAGATCTAGATATAGAAATTTTACATTGGAAATCCATCTCCCTTTTGGTATGAGCTCTCTAAACCCTTCAATTTCATTTCATTAGTGTAACTACATTCATTTAGGTCCCATTTGCATTAGGATACCATTAGAGAGGAGTTGAGGCTCTCCTCTTCCTATTTGAAGGTTTTTTTCCATTTCATTTTGATACAAATTGGGAAAAATCGAATTTGTGACCACCAAGTGTTCGATACGTGTCCCCAAAGAAACTTTTGTGTCCTTTTTGAGTCGAGATTGGGTTTGTGTCCTAAATAGGATACGTGGTGTTGTGTCATAGTACCTCATGATACTCATGGTTAGATTTGGGTATATACATGTATTTCTTTTATCCCAAAACAACCAAAATTTGTCATAATATTTATCCACTTTTTAGTAGCAAAAGTAACTTAGAAACGTCATAACTTTTAGCTCAGAACTTCGATTAATCTTTTTTTTAAAAAACCGTATCGAAGTTGTCTTTCCAAAAATATATATTAATAGGCCAAAATCGTTCTACAATTTTCTATAAAACTGTTTGAGTGTCAGTTGTACGAAAGACAAACGCGTTTCGGTATTTTTGCGATTTTGGGAGCTTCCAGACACGAAATGCGATCCGTTTGAAGTTTCGGAAAGCTAACACGAAGGGCTACGACATACTTTAATCTTAGAATTTAGTGAAGGCCTAATTGGTACAGTATTGATTTTAAGTAGAAAAGTGACTATACGACATAGGATTTTGTGTAACCTATGAGCCTATGTAGTATGGATATTAAGTGAATGTAGGTATCATAGGTTGTCGAGTATATATATATATATATATATATATATATATATATATATATATATATATATATATATATATTGTTTGCCATTAAAATCTTTTGATTGTAATTTTAATTACAAACAGAACAGTGTTACAATATAGGACTTAGACGTAGTCCTAGGAGTACACTTTTGTTTATAGCTGGGTCCTGTGTCGATAGAGCGAGTGATAATGCGTTGACTCCGTTGACGATCTGACGACGGTTTTCGGTTCTCTAAAGGCCTGAGTTTCTCTGGGTGCTGGAGCTTGCGGGAGGAAGAAGACGTTGAGTGTCTCTTCGATCTCTGTGAGTGAACTCTGCTGCTCTGGTTGACTGTGCGTCACTGTATATGTCTGTGTGTGTAAGAAGGAAATGATCCCTCTATTTATAAGCAGCAGGTTGGACTGCTCATGCACGCATATGTAGGATGCGCCTGTACGTGGGGATGCCACGTGGTTGGAGCTGCGGGAGGCGTATGGATGATGCACCATCATTTGGGTTTGAATCCCTCATACTGTATTTATGGGCTGGCACATAGCAGGGGAGAGGATCTTTCAGTTGCTGAGATCTTGGGGATTAGCACCCCTTCATAGGCAAACTGAGTTAAAGGACACGTGGCGCATGTCCGTAGCTCAAAGATCTTGAATTTGGTGGAGGGTAATCTGATAGGATGCGCCTGGGATTGGGCGCATGAGAAGACTTTGGCTCGCAACCTTCAGGAGTCACGAACCAGTCTGGGTGCATGGCTTTTGAGGCGCATACAAATCTTCGGGCGCATGGCTGCTGAGGCACATGCAAGTGGTTGGTGGCCACGTGGCTTGTAACCGTCGAAGAAAAGTAATGATGAAGCTGACGTCAGCGGCGCTTCGTTTTCTGCAAAAGCTGTCAACTGTTCTGTCCTCGGGGGACGTACTTCCAACTCTGTCACTTTAGC